>CP092866.1:98651526-98795754 GCA_030710605.1 Cordylochernes scorpioides | reverse complement strand
CTCTCTCCATATCAAGACTGTATAGAACTTTTTTGAAAAAGAAAAAATAAAATTCAGGTAAATAGTTTGTTTTAATTTTGGTTTTTCAAACTTTCGAGCAAATATTATACTCTTCAACAGGCAAATACTTTATATACAACTAGACGGGTGACCCGGGCTTCGCCCCGGGATTGACCCGTGTGCATATCTACCCGAGTGATATATATTTAGATAAGATTTTTTTATAATTGTTTGTTATTAGCATTATCTATTTGTTTGCATCAGCATAATTCAATCTAATCTTTGATAGAGGGCGCTGTTCGTGAGCTAAGTAGAAGATATAGATATATATTGTATATATATATCTAAATGATCTTTATACAAAAATAATTGACAAAAAGTGTTATTGACATGTGCTCTCGAGGTCGTGCATCAGACTGTTTACAGCTAAAATAATAGATATTATAATAGAATGAAATATATATCCACAAACTATTATTAATATATAGATAATTATCAGGGGTATTGTTATATTGGATTGGGAGGTCTATTTTTCAATTGTTATATACACTGTATAGAACTGATTGCCCGCTTATTACTGACACTTTCTATGGTTGTTTTAATTTTAAAAATCCTTATTGTAGAGTCTATGTAAAACGAAATGTTCAAATAAAAGGCTCCAGTTGTGTTGATGTATAAATTCAATAAATGATAAATAGACAATTTAAACAATTTTATTGATTCTTCTAATTAATTGTTAGAGAAAGGAAGATATAAATAAAGGATAGATAAAATGTAGGGAAATATTTCTGTAAAAAAATAGATATTTCGGCCAGTTAAAATTTTATTTTATCGACGTTTCAACAAAAATATTTTGTCTTTGTCAGGAGAAATAGATAAAAATAAAGCATTTGGCAAGGCGTTAAAAATTGTTCTGAGGTTGAAAGGGCGTTCTCACATGATTTTTTCACCTTTGCAACCTCAGAACAATTTTTAATGCCTTGCCAAATGCTTTATTTTTATTTATTTCTCCTGACGAAGACAAAATATTTTTGTTGAAACGTTGAAAAAAATAAAACTTTAACTGGCCGAAGTGTCTATTTTTTACAGAAATATGAATTCCGGGCAGGCAACTATCTACAAGGAAACATAAATAGTTGTATATGTACAAATTTCTTCAGCAAGGAAGTTTCCCAAACTTGAGAGAGTTCTCCTCCAGACAAGTTCTTGAACACTCCTCAGTTCCACATCGAGGAAGTACCTATGTGTATAAAGGATAAATGGAGGCCCCGATATATCTCCCACCATATCACCCCCTATTTCTGACACATATGTTTATTTTTTTAAATAAAACAATTTTCTATTGCCCCCTTACTATATTGATAAAATAATGGGAGAACCTTACTCTTCAGTGGTGAACCCTCCCAGCGGTTTTGCTAGTTTAATCTACCATACCGTTGTTCACCACTGATCATCCAGGACTTTCCATTGCATCATCGCAGTAAGAGGGCAATAGAAAATTGTTTTATTTTAAAAAGGAAACATACGCGTTAAATAGTTATAATATCATATAACAGATGGCGCGCGAATGCGACATATTATTATCATCACCTATCATGGGATCGTGGAAATGGACGACGTCTGACAACCCCGAACTTTCAATCTTGGAATGATGATAGATAATGATACTCATGACCTAACGGGTTTGAGACCAAACGGGAGATTTAAGAAAACAAAGTTATGTTTCTCCTTCTCGTTTCAAATTGAGCACAAGACGATTTTAAATATCGCAAAGATAGAGGCTGCCTGGCCGGCATTCATGATTCTTAGAAATTAAAGATACTTCGGCCAGTAAATCTTTTTATTATTTCGGCAAAAATCTTTTGTCCTCATCAGGAGAAACTATAATTAAAACATTTGGCAAGACGTTAAAAAATTATTCTCTCCTGACGAGGACAAAATATTTTTGTTGAAACATCGAGATAATAAAAAAATATATTTACTGGCTAAAATATCTTCAATTTTTAAGAGTAATTAGACATATCTATGGATTTAATGAAACATCAAAAACCCTAATCTAATTTCACAGCAACCCTTTGTATTGATACATAAAAGGTTTTTGAACTAGTTCTTAATCAGTTTTACAAACACATTTTAAAAGTGGCAAAATAAATGAAACTGTTTTTTTTTAAATATATTAGTTTTAATTCTAAAGTACACTTATGGACAAAACTTAAGGAAGTTGTACCTTTAAGCATGTATATCGGGACAATACTCTGGAAGATATTTGATACACAGTGACCCATAATGCAGACACACGAGATAACCAAGTGTGAACAGAATTGCTTCAGTTTCCTTAAACAAAATTAAAGACGAACCATCGATATTGAAGACTTATATTTAAGTCTTATATACCTAATTATGATTCACTAGCGCGCCATCTGTTATGAAAATTAGAAACTATTTTAGACTCGTAAGATTAATTAAACTGACCATTAAACTGGCGAAACCGCTGGGAGGGTTCACCACTGATGAGCCAGGCCCTCTCATCAATATTTCCATTACAGTAAGGGCAATAGAAATTGCTTAATATCAAAAAGAATCTTACGCGTCTAAAATAGTTTATAATTTTCATATACCTAATTAAAGACCAAATCGTCTTGAAAAAAAAAAACGAGATTTTCTGATTCCCAATACCAAATAAAATTTAATTTGTGAAAGGAAACTATACAATGCTATCAAAATAATTGTTTTATTTTTCAGTATTTAAAAAAAAATGTTGCATGTAAATATAATTAGGTTGGATGATATTCCAAAAACAGGAATTAATTAGAATATTGCCACGTGGAAAATTAGGGAAGACAAACTTCAGGATGACACAGCTCTCTATCTCGGCCGGGCGGCCACGCGGCGCGTTCTTATGGAATAGAGATTGAGGAAATCTATATTTCTAACCCCTATGGGGTATTGGCTGAAAGCCAAACGAATGGGCTGTAAGCTCATATAAAAAAATATCCAAAACAGCCAAGTCTTTGCCGAGAAATCGCTAAAATATTCTGAAATGACTGAAAGTCATTCAGAATTAACTAATGGCAAAGATGCAAATACCAAGCCGGCGGCGGACGGCGGACATGCAAATTTTTGCCGAAATTGGGCTGATTGCCCGGAAAAAGAAGACCAGCTTATCGAAAGACAAGATGTGATCTTCACCAATGTGGGCGGCTCCAAGAAGAGGCCGCATGATCCTGACCACGTCAACGTGGGGACCAAAAAGGGCTGCGTTCAGGCACCGGGAATGCCTCTGAACAGCAGCAGGCCACTAGCTACACCAAGACCCAGCAAGGTGCACTAGTGCCAGACAGTGGCAGAAGCAGGCTACCTTCCGAGCAAGGTCGGCAGCGGGGCAGGCGGACCAGTGTGTCTACCTGGAATTCTGCGCAGACTTCACACAAGAACAATACTTCCGGGCGTTGGAAGCGAAGCTGGGCAAGGGAACCATCTACCAGCTGACAAAGATAGAGGCACACATCCTGGCCGGCCTCTCCAGCGTGCCACTCGCCGACAAGCTGATAGAGGAAGGCCTCGACATCGAGGACGCCCCCCTGAGGGCCTTCCCTCTAAGAAAAAGGGCTGAGTGAATAGTGCTCGGCAATGTGCTCTTTTTCGTGGAGGACGCCGACCTCGTCGCTACGGCCATACGGACAGGTCACGTCCATTATCCAGAAGATGATGCAGCTCGAGGACTCCTCCTGGGCTGATGCTCGGCGCGAGGCCTTTATCACCCTGCGTGACGGGGTGAAGATCTCCCATATCCCTGCCCGGCTGGATGTCAAGTCCAAGGGAGTGGTCACACACTTCTATGTGACCTACGGCATCAAGTGCTCCCTGTGCCATAAGAAGGGACACAAACGTGCGAACAGTCCTCGCAAGACTGGTCTTCAGGAGGACAAGCTGGTGCTCCATGTGGATGCTCCTGCTGCCCGCACACAAGGCTGGACCAAGCCACCCTCTACCTCGAATACCATGCCGGCTGCAGCACCTGCTGACCACAGACCCCAACAGATCTCACCTACTGCTGCTGTGGACACAGCTCCACCCCCATCAAGGGCATCCAATGCTCAGCAGGAAGACCTCACCCTCAAGTCTATCCCCACAACGAGCGCTCAAAAAAATCTAGCGCCGAAAAAATCAAGGAAAAAAAAGGCAGGGCCCGGTGTCGAGGCCTCCCTCATCCAAGCCCATGCCCTCCAACAACTCCGCCCTCTCAACACCAGCTGCGAAATTGTCTGCACCCATCAAGCAGACCCCCCCAACACTCTCCAGCCCTGCCGCGACTGCGTCCGTGGCGAACTTCCCTGTCCGTCCCTTCGAGACTCCAGCCCCCGAGCTTCCTGCTCCGGCGCCGAGCACCAGCCAGTTGCCGTCACGACCAGAGCCCTCCTCGACCAATACTGAGCCATCTGCGGCTCCTGAAGAGGAGAACCAAGACATGACTGATCAAGTAGAGAATATTTTCATAGAGCTAAACGCTGACTCTATTTTGGCCCCTCTCTATGATGAGGTTGATGATGATGAAGTAGTGGCCGCGGTTATACACCGCTCTGACAGAGAAGCACTCCTCGATGCACTCTCCTATGAAAACAGGAAAATTCTGTACGAATTCCTCGGCGATGCAATTGAGCACGTTGGGGACAAAAACCCCTCCATAAGCACGGGCCTTTCCGAACTCAGGGCGGCCTTGAACATTTGACATAGTCTAGACATCCCTTCAGAGATGTCTGATGTAAATATTTATTAATTTTTATATATATTTTACTTTCTTTTATAAATATGTAATATATTTTTTTTCTTGGCACTATATAATTTTATATGGGCGATCAATAAAAGTTGTTTCAATCTCAATCTCTCTCTTGAGGTAACCCGGATTCCTGGAGCGTTGATTGAACAGCAATTTATTTAAGGCAAGAACAAACTATGAAGGATAAACAAAAGATAAGGAATGAGGGAAGTTTACAGAGTAGTAAAATATAAACATAAAAAATGATACTCTGTTAATACTAGTGTAAAATAATAAATACTTGTGTAGAATGACAAATACTTCGCTACATAGTTCCTTCCCTATGAGAGTTGTAACCTACAGCTTGCAATTATTGTAGATACTGAAATGGATCTGAAGTGCTTCTGCCAAGGATTCCATCGAAGTCTTGGAACTTTGTCCCTAGTACCTTTGCATCCTTTTTCTTGCGGGGTGAAGAGCGGCTTTGTCGTCGTATCGTCTATAGGGACATCGTCATCTTGGAAGGAAGTCTTGGCTTTAGCACGGCGGGGGAATGCTGGAGCTAGTCTCTAAAAATGTAGTCACAGCACCCATGGCTTCAAATTCTTCTCGGCGATCTTCAGTTTGTCTTCCCTAATTTACCCAGCATCTCCACCAAAATCCCACGTAGAAAATTAGGGAGGACAAACTTCAGGAGGAGACAGCTTTCTCTATCTCTTGAGGTAACCCGGATTCCTGGAGCGTTGATTGAACAGCAATTTATTTAACGCAAGAACAATCTATGAAGGATAAACAAAAGATAAGGAATGAGGGAAGTTTACAGAGTAGTAAAATATAAACATAAAAAATGATACTCTGTTCATACTAGTGTAAAATAATAAATGCTTGTAGAATGACAAATATTTCGGTACAATATTTAGATCGTTAGCTCTCCTGATCTATGGTAGAATTGTCTTCTAAGTTTTCTCTTTACAAGAATAAAATCAAATTGCGTTGATGACGTTCGTTGATGTTTTTCCTTTTGGATTAAAATAAGAGAAAAAAATGAGTCTTACATTAAAACTAATTGAGATAAAATATATTATGGATTTAAGAATAAATATGATTTAAGACTTAAATAGTACAGTTTCTCAAAATAGTTTTCCAATCACATAGCATTAGAAGCAAATACACTCATGGGAAAACTTGAGGAAGTGAAAAGTCTTTGATATCGCTAGTTATCTATTTTTCTTTTTTGATCCTGACAGAGGCAATTTCGTTTACACTCGGTTATCTCGTGTGACTTCAATAAAGGTCACTGTGTATCAAATATCTTTCAGAGTTTTTTTTTTTTTAATTTTCCCTAGTATACGTGGGTACAGGCCATGATAATCATGGTGGGTAGAAGTTGGTTTTTACTGTAAGTGCACCACATGTCTACACATGTGAAAGGCAGTTCGACTATAGAGTTTCTTATTTTATAGAATTTCAGAGTTTTATTGTCTGAATCCTAATATATATTTTACACCTTCCTTAAATTTTGTCCATGAGTGTAAATTACATCTCTTTAATTATTTCATCGTGCATATAGATAAAATAGTTATTGTTTCTCAACAAATAGTTAATGTTTCGATGAGAATTTTGCCGGGAGGATATTGATCTAAAAAGACAAAGGTCGCTTCACCCGTTAAAATAGTAAAAAATCCCTATTTTGACGGGAGAGGCGACCTTTGTATTTTTAATGTTTTGAGTTAAAAGGCAATCGATCCATTGTGAATATAATTATATATAAAAAATGACGTACTATACTGTCCTCTGGTGTAGAATTAACACCTACTCACATATTCTCATGCCCAGCAATGGCCTCAGCCTTGCAGAAAATTGACATGGATCCAGAGCAGCAGCTTTACAAACCCAAGATAGAGGACATTGCTGCTGCTGTGATAGAGATGTATGGGGACATCTGAGGCTCTTCATTGGACACGACAACAACAACAGAAAATTGACATGGACCCAAAACGGCAGCTTTACACACCCAAGATATAGGACATTGCGACTGCTGTGATAGAGATGCATGGAGACATCTGAGGCTCTTCATTGGACACGACAACAACAACAGAAAATTGAGATGGACCCAGAGCAGCAGCTTTACACACCCAAGATAGTGGACTTTGCGACTGTTGTGATAGAGATGCACGGGAACATCTGAGGCTTTTCATTGGATACGACAACAACAACAGAAAATTGACATGGACCCAGAGCAGTGGCTTCACATACCCAAGATAGTGGACATTGCTGTGATAGAGATGTACGGAGACATCTGAGGCTCTTCATTGGACACAACACCAACAACAACAATGACGTACTGGAATTTGTCGAAAACAATTTTAAAAAATTTCGATGGATTTTTCCATCGATGTATTGCATTATGAAGAAATAACAATCCTTTGAAATATAATTTGGAAAAATATTTTCCCTTTCCCCAGATCCAGGTACTCCTTTTTAATCTTTGAAGGTAAAACTTCCTTCAAACTGTAAATTGTTTTCCTCCAATACACTACTTTACAATCGATTTCATTTAACAAAATTTGCATATCAACTCTTTGTACACATTTCAATTGTGTTGATATTTTTTTCTCTTTTTATCTAAATAAATTGCATACTAATTCTTTTACCTATTTCAAATGATCTTTCTTTCTTTACTTTCAATGTTAAGTTTACCTTTAAAGTGCAAGTGTCCCTAGTGGGACATAGCGCTCTAAGTCGAAAAAAAACATTAAAAAATTCAATGATAATGATAAAAAAAAAAAATACCTCTCTCTCCGAGATTTAAAACCAATTTTTTTTTTAAACCCTAAAATTTACGGTTTTCTGGTTTAGCCTCACAAATAAAGAACGAACAACAAAAAGTATATTTAAAAACAAATTTAAAAAATGCGAAGGGTGAAGTTGAGAGAATATATTTTCCAAAAGGATACTTCCTGTGAACACAAAGCCTTCAAGGCAAAAAAAGCCTCCACAACAAAACATAAGGGTGAATGGACGACCCTACAATGGGATTTTACCTTGACGCATTTAACTTCCTTAATTCAAAGAAAGTACCCTCAAAGATAAAAATATCCACCATTATCATAAACACCATCATAGAAAACGGAAGCCAATTTAGATATTCGATATTTACAAAACAACTTTCTATAAAAAGGTAACCAAACAAATGTGCCAAAAGAACAATGAGACTTTACGTCTGCGTTTCTTGATGCTGATTGGTTGATTGTTGTTAGGCCTAAATGAGATGTCTGACTTTCGCTTTTTTTTTTAACGTTTGGTTGTATATTTATTTTACTTCTGGCTAGAAATGGTGTCTTTTTTATGGTTATTAGGTGAAATGAGGAAGTTGTTAAAGGATGTATTTATGCAATCCTATTTACATATTCTGAACAATTTTAGCGCTGTAGGCATTAATATCATTGTACTACCGGCGAACATTTCTTTCACACAGAATATTATCACGTTTATTAGAACATATGAAATGGTATCAACCTTTTCATTTATTAGGTTTTTGATACTGACATATTTATTCACATGAAAATATAAATAAAAATGGGAACAATAAAATTAAATAGAACGAGCTCCTAAATACAAGGTTGTCCCAAAGTTCGTAAACACTTGCAAAAAAGGAAATACCGCCATAATATTATTCGCCGTTATGTATAATGTTTTTGTATTATGTATAAAGTAATTGTATTATTATGTATTCGCCGTAATAATATTATTCGCCAAGTAAAAAACAAAACACGAACTTTTGGGACAACCTTATATGAAAGGAACTTTTAATTGATTTCTACAAAATAAACCTATCTCAATTTCCGGAAATATTTACTTAAAAATACAAGTATATTTAAAATACTTGTATATTGTTGCTTTCATTATTACATATAAACTATGTTGCATTATTATTCATGAAACATTTAAAATACTATAATATGTAATGTTGCCTTCTAGGGTTGTGATAACCTTTAATTTTTACACACTAGTATTTTAAAACAGCTCATATAAGTTCCAAAAAAAAAAAGAGATTCTATTTAAAATAAATTATTTTCAGATACGATTTTATCTGTTCTATACTTTATAGAAATTCCTTATGCACAGTCGACACCTTATTTGAGATCGAGAAAGTTTCAAATCCTATTTGACATTAAATCACACATTTCAAAAACTCATATCACCCTGAAGTGCCATCGCTGATCTAAAAGTGGATCAGAAGTCTTCTACATTTAGATTGGGTATCTTGCTATAATTGTTTTTGGACTCTGGATAATTATATTGTGAATGGATGACAAGATTCCAGAGTTGGGGGAAGATGAGTGGGGGATGGCCATGTGTTGTCGGGGGAAGGGGGGACAGGCGCCACAAACAGCATTCCTGTGTGGGGGAGGACAGAGTCTGGTGACATCTGCGGCAAGTAGAAGACGTGGGAAGTTGCCTCCGGGGAGTGTGACCGTGTGGATGATTCTGCAAGCCGGTGCCAGGAGAACCTGACATCGGAGCGGCCTACAAGGCGGTGTAGTCCAAGTTGGACGTGTACAGTGTGAAGCGGGACGGATATGGAGACCCTCTATATTTGTTTTCAGGAAGGGAAACGGAGGCCGGAGGGGTTGATGTTCCCTAATTTGATCGGCTGTAAGGAAACCACATAGTGGGTTTCTGGATAATAGGTCCGCCTCGAACTGCATTTTACCTTTAAGGTATCTGACGTCATAGCCGTAGGCGGACAACTTTAAACTCCAACGGAAGTGTCTTCCGGATGGGCTTTTAATGGTTTTTAACCATTGTAAGGCATGGTGGTCGGCGAAGATGGTGAATTTCACACCGGTGAGGTAGATGCGGAATTTTTCCACACTATCGATTATGGCCAGGCACTCCAACTCCGTGATGGTGTAGTTTTTCTCGTGGGGTCGGAGCGCTCTGCTATAATATTGCACCGGGTGTAGGGTGCCGTCGGTGCGTTGTTGTTTCAAAACCCCAGCTATTCCTTGAAGCGAGGTGTCACAAAATAGCTGGCATGGCAACCCTTCTTTAAAGAGGTGGAGGACTGGTTGGGAGGTCAGACACTCTTTAAGAGTGTTAACTGATTGTTGGCATTTGGCGTCCCAGTGCCATGGAGTATCTTTCTTAAGGAGGTTATTAAGGGGGACTCTAATACGGGCATGGTCTTTTATGAATTTATTATATACATTGATGGCGCCTAGGAATGATCCTAGGGTTTTGATATTAGTGGGGACTTTAATTGCATTTATAACACCTATATTTTTAACTAAGGGGGTGTATGTGCCAGAGGATATTGTATAACCTGGGAATTCTATCGTAGTTAAAAAAATCACATTTATTATAATTTAACCAAATGTTTTCTCTACTACACATATCAAAATATTGCTGGAGATGGTGTAAATGTTCGTCTATGGAATTTGAGAAAATAATAAAATCATCGAAATAATGGGCTATAGAATCTATCTTATTTCTTTGAAGGATTTGTTGTATGGTTCGTTCAAATAACTGTGGTCCTACACTAATGTCATAGGGGAGTCTGAGAAAGGTATATTGTGCGTCTAAGGTAACAAAGGATAAACTATTCCTATCGAAGGGACTTATTTCTAGAGACCAGTATGCGGAGGAAAAATCGGCTCGGGAGAAATATTTGGCATGCGCTAACTTATCTAAAATGTTGTCTATGTGTAGAAGAGGGTGTACGTCGGGGGAGATTATTTCGTTAAGCCGGCGGTAATCAACACAAAAACGTTTTGACTTATCCTTTTTGGTAACTAAGGTAACAGGTGAGGAGTAAGGCGAAAAGGAGGGTTCTATAATATTGTATTTTAACATCTCTCTGATTTGATCTTGTATTTCATGTTGGTCGGCGAGAGATGCGCGGTATGGCCGGAGACTTATAATTTTATCGGAGGTGGTCCTTATCCTAACGGGGGGAATTTTCAATTTAGGGATATCATATTTATTGATTGAAAAAATATGGTTATAATTATTTATAATCTTTAGAAATTTTACAGGGATCTCATTCCTAGTGCATATATTACAATATGGATCAAAGATTTTACATATGTGTTCTAATGGACAGGGTGGTAATAAAGAAGGTGAAGGATAGGTATGGCATATGGTTTGACTGGGTGCATTTTAAACAAAGGTTTGGGTAGAGGTCAGGTTATTGGGACAAGGTGGAGGTTTGACATTTTTCCCCTGCAAGGGCGACTTACCCTTTTCATCATTAAATGGGTGTACATAAGTTATTTGGTACCATCTCTTAGACAAAGGAGCATCATATTGATAAACAGAAGGCTTATACAAATTTAATGTTAAACAAAATTTACTGATTGAGTTTAATGCTAAAATGCCAAAGGGTAATAAACTATTGATTACATAGAATTTAATCGATTTGGTTATGTTTCCTATAGTTATCGTTAAAAGGTGTATACTATTGCACTCACATGATTGGTTATGGAATTAATTCGCATTTTACATGGGTATAATTTTAAAATTTTGGGCAAAGTCCTATTAAGATGATTAAGGATATTTAAATTAATTATGTTTATGGAAGCTCCTGTGTCTAGAGGAATGGACATTTGACAAAGTTATTGATATAGGGGATACAGATGATATGGTGCAGTTCAAGGGGATTAGGCGGGGGGCACTCCGCCGTCATTAGATGGTGGCGGTGACCTGGAGGCGGCCGCGCCGCGAGTTTCTGGCTAAAAGTTCTGCCTTCGATTTTGGTCGGGAAAGTTTTGGGGCCGAAAAGGCCGTCTGCTCAGTAGAGGGCAATCATTGTTCCAATGATCCCCGTTGCAATGTCTACACGGGAATGGAGGTTTTCGGACAGGTCGCGAGGTACTGTGAGTGGGGTACCGCTGGTAGTTTCGACCCCTAAAGGGGTTTCGGGCACCGAAGGGAGTGTCATGGTGAGAGGTGCACTACTGGGGGGCTCCGCTTGTGCGGCCATGGAACTCACACCCCTGATTCTGATGATTGTCGCATGCCATTCGGTCAGCGAGAAGGGGGCTACTGCTCGCATGAGGCGTCGGTCTTGGTGGGATAAGCCCTCCGTTAGGGCCTCGGTTATGATGGGGCTAGTTAGCCCTAGTTTGAGGCCCATTTTTACTTTGTTCCTATAGTACTCTCCTATATGAAGAGTTGGCCAGTCAGTCTATAAGACATGAAGTCACTGAAGGTGACTTCGGAGGTACCAGGGTAGAGGTCTACCAAAGTCTGCCTGGCCTGGTCATAGGATCGGGAGGCCAAGTTGAGTTCATTGAAGTGCGAAAGGGGCTCACCTGTGAGGAGCTCGTGGAGTCTCGCAGACCTGTACCCGATGTCGTTTCGCACGGCTTCCAGTTGCCGGAAGAAGTTTTCCGCTGTATAAGTCCCGTCGTACGGTGCCATAGGCGGGGCATAGGTACGTGGCGCCGTCACTTCTTGAAGGGCCTCGGTGAGTCGGTTTACCAAATTGGCCAAGCTGGGCCGGATGAAAGTGGCGGGCAACTCAGAAGCGTCCACGTAGTGTTCCCCGTCTTCGTCCATAGTCCTTTGTCCACTGTCCGCCATCAATATCCTGTCGACGTATACGGGTCTAGCTATCGTAAACCCGAGAAAGCCAACAAGTGAGTTGGAAGCAGTCGGGGTTGAGTGGCAAGGCGTGCAGAGTGGAAGTTCGCACGGGACAGTAACGACAAAGTTTGGGATCAAAAGACGCTCTCCTAGTACGTCTCAGGTGGCACCAGGACCAGGGGAAAGTTGAGGATTAACTGAGGAAAGCTCGGCGTCCTACCTGAAGCCGTGGAAGCAGAGAAGAGCCAAAACGGCAGCCACGAGGGCCGCAGTGAGATGACAATTACCTAGGACCGAGCGGGGCTGTCCGAAAATCCACCGTAACCTAACTAACTGTCAACATCTGGACCAACGCCCAGTCGTCCCCCACCTGGAATCCCCAGGTGTCCAGTCGCAAGCTGGTGTCACTTTGAGTCGACTAGAAAGGACGTCATACTTTATTACTTACATATCACATTGTTTAAATTACGATATATATATATAAATCGAAAATATGTTTGTGTGGATATTCATATTGTATTTAAACATATTTTTAAACGTAAAATATGTTATTTTGGTTTTTAAATATATTTAATGTTCCCTCCCCTCCCCCAAATAATTAGTTTGGTGTAGGTATTTTTTTTAAATCCAACGTTAAATATATGAAAAATAGTACAAATGTCATATTGTACTGGTATAAGATGCATAAATTAAGAAAAAAAGGCATCTCCTTATCGTGCAACTGAAAGTTCTGAAATAATTAAAAATCAACGAATAGTTGATTATTTATTCCGATAGACAATTGACAATTAAAATAATTTTATTGACATCTTGTCAATACATGCAAAGTGCACAGTCTGTACTATTTAATAAAAGATAATTATATATATATGCATCATACTATGTACAATGAACATGGCGCTTCTGCCATCGCGATCTACGAAAATTTTATTCCGATAGATGGCGCAAGCCATCAGCAACTTTCAGTTGCACGATAAGGGGATGCCTTTTTTCTTTCTTAAGTTATATATTTGACTCTCTCTAAACCTATGTATATATTCTACTTCAGGTTCTGAATTTAGCCTCTCATTCAGCCTTTGACTGGCTTTAAATTCACCTTCAAGAGGGAGATATGATACATATCATTAGTTTCCACCGAAAACCTTCAATATTTAAAAATACAAAACTACCAACCTTCACAAATGTGATTATATAAGCCGAATGAACAATTCAACAAAATAACAAAATGAATATTATCGTTGTATACTCCCGTAGAAGGGTTTGTAATACCTGAGAGATGGTTTGAATAAAACAAGAAAATTGTTCTCGGAGGCAGTGTGTTGTTACGATTTCTCTCTCTCATAACACAATTTGAGACATTAAGAAATGTGAATGAAACTATACGAATTGAATATTTAAAAAATAATTAGGATTATTTATAGAGGATTATAGTCCCGAGTTGCCAAATCTGATATGCGAATAACTTTAGTCTGCTCTCTCTATATATATATATATATATATATATATATAGACTCTGCAAAGCCATTCAATAGATGGCACATAGTTTTTGTATCTATTTAGATGACAGAGATGCCCTTTTATTTTGAAAGAAATATATTTATTCCGAGAGAGCAAACGTAGTACATCATAGTAAAATAGAAAGTTTTGACTGTTAAATCCTATAAGTGATACCGTATATCCATACATGCGTGTCTATAATATCCCTAAAATATAAATTTCAAGTTATTTTGGATATAATATGAAAACCCCATTCGCTATATATTAATATAATATTAATATATTATATTATTAATATTATTAATATTTATATAATAATATATATTAATATACAAAAATGTAATGCCTCGATAAAGGTTGGCGTTCAGCCAGCCGAAATATTGGCAAAATAAATATTTTATTAAATCCAATATATGCCTTTTATTATCTAATGAATTAAGTATGGATTGCTCTATTTTCAAAACAATTAAATATAAGTGTTGTCACATATTTGTTTAAATGGAGCATATTTGTTTAAAGTTCTGAGAGATTATGTAAATATGTTAGAGAATATATAAAAGGAAGTTTGTTTTTAGGTCAAGAGAGTCGTGGAATAAATGAGATTTTTCAATTGTTTCCTAGCGTGATGCTACAGAATTGGCGCAGCCGACAGGATTCTTAGGAAGATTTAAAATATGGGACCTAAAGTTTGTCCTAAAACTCGGACTCCAGAACCTAAAGTAGATGAAGTGAAAATAGAAAAGGATTCTGGACCAGAACAATCTATCGAAGCACTGATGGTACTCTCACAACAGGAACTTGTGGATCAGCAGGTCAAGAAGGATAGCGGGATGTCGTCAAAATGGATGTCGAGAAGTTCGACGGAAGAAATATATAAAAATGGATCTAAGTCTATGACAAAGTATTTTATAAAACTTATAATAAGGAATAAATGGTTATAGTTTAGTGTGAGTTTTATCAAAACTCATCAGTATATCATTATAATATGATGCATTAGCGCGCCATCTGTTATGAAAATTCTGAACTATTTTTGACCCCCATGATTCTTTTAAAAATAAATCATTTTCTACTGCCCCTACTGTAATGATAAAATAATGGGAAGACCTGGCTTATCAGTGATGAACCCACCCAGCGGTTTCTCCAGTTAAAAGAATCATACGCGTCAAAAACAGTTCAAAATGCTCACATCATTATGAATAAAAAATAGTTGATAACAAAATTTTATTATTATTATAATTATTTGGGGGGTTAACCCAGAGAGAGAGAGAGAGAGATTGAAACTACTTTATTTCAATGTCCATATAAGATTATATAAGGTTAAATACATAATAAATATTGATAAATATGGTTATATAATGAAATTTGAACAATTTTATTGATATCTTGTCTATTAGGCTTAAAAAAATAATGAGAATATTTACAATGAATTATGAGTGAGGAAGGCTCCACCATCTTGATAGGGTCCTCCTCCAGACCAGGAGGGGGTCTTCTTGCATCCCCCGTAACTCCAGGGTCAGGTAGTGCCTATATATATACGAGCCTTTGCAGACGCGAGGATGGCGAGGGTGTCGTCCTCCAGGTAATGCCCGAAGATCCAGCTCTGCAGGTCAGGGGGCCGCTGGATGATGGTGAAGGCCTCCAGCATGACTGGCCTGATCCGCCCACAGGACCAGTAGCGGTGGGCCAGTGACAGGTCTCCAAAGGCGATGCAGGACTCCCGGGCTGAAGCCGGATGTGCTGGATGGGAAAGGGCATGCAGGACCAGCTGTACCGCTACGTCGGCGTTGTGCCTGGAGAAGGCACACCTGTGAAGCGATGACCAGGCGATGGTGGCGGGTAGGTCGACTTGGGGCTGCCATCGGCTCAGGAGATGGAAGATGGATAGAGCAGCCAGGCGTGGGCGCTCTAACATTGGCGGGCGGTGTGTGTGAGAGAGAGAGGTTCCTAGAAAATAACAAAAATAATCAGAATATAAAACAAACAAAAAAAATCAGAGTAAATTACTCTATGATATTGACTGAAAATATTGATTTAATTTTCAGCAGTTTGAGACTCTTCCTATATTTCCTCGTGCACTTAATTTTAGCAGAAAATGAGGGACACAGAAAACAAAGAGAAAGTACCTTAGAAGAACAATATTTCAGTTTCTTTAAAAAGACTCAGCAAACAATTAGCTTCGTCTGGTTAGGCTTCGCTACACATCGTCTGCTACCTTTTTAGGGAATCATTTCAAGGGTAAAAGCGTGACCTTTGTAAAGTAGGCTTAGTGCATATGCTAATTGTTCTTTTGGTAATGTATACAGTTGACAACTCCAGCGTCTGTCCTAGTTTCTACCTATACGAATTTGTGTTTATAGCAAGATTAGCATCGTCAGAGAAAAATTAGTTGTAAATAGATTTATTTTTATAAATAAATATTGCTTTACGTTCAATTCGGCTCAAATATGAATAATTTTGTGTTTATTTATTGAATATATAAGTAAAACAGCGATAAATAGATTAAATAGACTTTAAATAGGTTAATTCCGGTGAAATAGTAAATATAGGGGTAATGCTAATACAGTATCAGGATTTAACCAAAAACTACACAAGAGGAGACTCCCGCTAGAGGACACTTCTCTACAAAGGACAGCTTTCATTTGCAAAATGACCATTTTTACTATTTCGACACTCTCCGGTAAGAGGACAACTCTCCCTAAAGGACACTTTGGCTCTGCAATTAGGTGTCCTTTACAGGGAGGTTCTACTGTAAAAATTTTTTTTTCTGAAAAATATTTCGAGTTGTGTTCTTATGCTATTTCAGTGATAACTAAATAATCCGTTGATATATATTTAAAAAAAAAAAAAACATATTTTATATAGAATACTAATGAAAATCTCGATGGGAAGATATTTTTCTAAAATCCTCATCTCTTCCAACAAAAATGAACACTAAAACAAAGAGCAATCAATTGACCTTATCCTCAAGCCAGCGAACTTTGGTCGGTGACTAAGACTTAGTTTTAAAGTCTGTTTAGACGGGAATATGGTAACCATTCATTTTATAGAGAATACTCCCTGCCAATTTCCATCTATATTTTAACCATATCAGTTGAATTAAATCTTCAGGACATCAATTAAACTGTGGACAAATACAAACAATGCACCATATCCTAAGGGACTGTCCTCGAAGATTCTTCCAGGGAACACTTGGGGATATCCACCGGTGCACAGAGGAGGCCCTGGAGTGGATTCGTCACCTCGACATTCCACTCTAGAGAAACTTGCCAACATTGTTGTATTGTGCTGTAAAAAACAATATCATACGCAATATATATATCAATTAAACAATTAAAAAGGTTTCCGGAGATGAGTTTATTTTATTTTGAAACCATCTCAAGCTTTCGTGTATCTCTGTCCTACTACAGGAGAACATTTACAACAACAACAACAAAAAAGCCTTTATTTAGGGTCACTGACCCTATACAGGATTCACCAGAGGTATGCATAAGAACAAAGCAGTGAGACAACGGAAATAGCGATATATACAGAGTAAAAAGAGAAAGAAAAAAAAAAAAAAAAAAAAAAAAACAAGAAAAGGAAAAAAATAATAATAATAAGAAAGAGGGAAGCAAGAAATCAACACAAAAAGAGTAGCAGTAAGAAAGTGAGGAGTGAGTATCACTTGGCCTTCTTCTGAGATATGGACTTGTGGAAACCATAAAACGCCGTAGCAATATACTTATTCTGGGTCATATTGTCAATTATTGATGGAAGTGAAGCACAGAGTTGCCCAGTTTTGAGCATAAGGGTTCTTCTTTCTTCTTTCAGAGCAGAGCAATCAAAAATATAGTGAGTGATTTCATTTTGTAGTTTTGAATTACAGAAGGTACAAGTCGGGTCCTCACCGCAGAGCATCTTGGTGTGGTTTTCTCTAAAAAAACTTGAAAGAATTCTAACTTGTGCGAGTAGTCTTACAACCGGGAAAGGAAAATCCCCTAAAAGGTATCCCTCCGTCATGAAAGATATGTGAATGTCTTTGTAGTGAGAGTATAGCTTAGATTTATCCATTCTTGTAAGGTCGTTTTGTATAGATTGGTCTGCCGCTGTTTTTAAGAGCCCTGTAATCGCGCTCCTCAGCGTTTCAGGGTCATCACAGGAAAAAAGTGCAGGGGATCCATTATCGTTAAGCAGATTAGTGAGCTTTTTAATGAAACCGATGGGTGTGCCCGAAGCATTAGAGAGTTCCCGTGTTCTATTAAAACATATACGTGGCAATCTGTCACTGCTCATATTCAACACCCGCAGCCAATACTTCAGGGTTAATTTTAAGGCTGTTACACTCAATGAGATACGACCGGTTTCTAATCTGATTAGGTAACCTGGAGTGTATCTGGGCAGATTCAGGAACCTACGGATAAATATGTCTTGTATATTGTCCAGTAAGTCTTTATGCTCTGTTGCCCATAATGGAGCGGCATACATCAGGACAGCTCTCACTATTGTATCAAAGAGTTTGATTGATAAATTTATTGACTTTGCTTTTGATTTTATTAATATTGGGTGTGTGGCGTTAATTGCTGTAAGTGCTTTTCCTTTAAAGTAATTTGCCGGGTGAGTAGTTGTTATTGTTGGTGTCAGAGGGAATCCCAAGTATGTATATCTTGAAGTTATTGCTATGGGTTTATCATTCCAGAACCATCTATCCTTATTTGAGGGTTTACCTCCATTACGGAACACCATAATCTTTGACTTGGACTCATTTAGTGTCATTAAGTTCTCATCGAGATATTCTTTCAGTATTTTGATCTTCTTTTGGAGGTTTATCCTGGACTCACCTATAATTGCTATGTCGTCGGCGTACAGCAATAAATGGATATCTCCAAATTCTGGCAAATTTACACTCGGCAGGTCTGAGTTATTATAAATTTCGATTAAGTCCGTGATAAATAATATAAATAGCAGTGGGGAAAGTGGTTCTCCCTGGAGGACTCCCGAGTTTATCTTAATACTTTCCGTAAATGATCCCTTCCATCTGATAGCTATAGTTGCTTGTTCGTAGTAACTTTTGATCGTACTTATGAATTGGTAACTTATGCCTAGGTTGTAAAGTTTTTTCCAAAGTAGTGAGTGGGGTACAGTATCAAATGCCTTCCTTAGATCGACAAAAAAGACATATAGTTTTCCCCTCTTTTTTCTTAATGATAGTTGGATTAAAGTAGTTAGTGTAAATATGTGGTCAATACATGATCTTTCTTTTCTAAATCCCGCTTGGTTTTCGGGTATAACCCTTCTTCCTTCGACCCATTCCTCCAGTCGTGATCTTAGGATTGATGTGAAAAGCTTTGATACATTGCTAATCAGTGCAATACCTCGGTAGTTGGAGGGGCTGTTCTTATAACCATTTTTAAAGATTGGGTGTATAGTGGAATTAGTCCAAATTGCTGGGTATTTTCCAGTCGTCATAACACTATTGTAGAGTTGTTTCAACAGCAGTATGTACGAATCAGGGAGTGTTTTTAATACTTCATTGGGGATGCCATCGGGCCCGCATGCCTTGTTACTCCTCAAACCAGCTATCTCCTTGTATATGTCTGCATTGGTTATCTCTGAGTCCAATATAGGATCGTTCTGAGAAATCACATTATGTAAATTACAGATTCTCAAATTTTTCTCTGTAGTCATTAGTTCGCGGTAAAAGTTCAGCCAGTCCTGTATAGATATTTCTCCTTGGATTATAGATGTGCTTTTGTAGAGCGCAATAGTTTTCCAGAAGGTCTTTGAGTCTTTAGCATTTCTGAGTATTTCCTGTTTTTCATTATCAAAGCCTTTCCTTTTTAGATCCAATAAAGCGAGATATTTCTTTCTGGAAGAAGCATAACATTCTCTGTCTTCCAATCTATTTGTTTTACGATATTTCTTCAGACTTTCTTTTGCCAGTTTTTTCATATCATAGCAGTCCTTATCGAACCACGGCTTAGATTTCCTGGGGGAGAACATTTACAATGAATAAAACGTATTGGCATTTGGCATCAGGCGGCGTTTTATCCATTATATATTTTGAATAGAGCGAAGTATAATATATATATATATATGGCAATTTAAACCAACAACCCCATATTGTATAATACTTATAACAAGATTGTCATGTTGTATATAGAAACACATCTATAAATAATTATACGCATGATTGACATGTGTCATTGCATCACCATATGTAATGTACTTTGTACAAACTGAGGATGAATAAATAAAACTATGGAATAGATTAAGAGCTGAGTTAAAGCAAGATTGAGAAGTTCAAAAACGTCTAAAATCGAGAGAGAAATCCAACAACCCTAAAGAGGAATTTGGCACGTCGTTGCCATCAAGGTCAAAGGGTGCAGAATGCCGCCGACGTTCAAAGTCCAAATTCTCACATGTCTCTAACTCGGCAAAGATATAAAACCTCGGTTTTAGCCGAACTAACAGTCATTTCACCATCGGCGTGAGCCCTTGTCGGTTGTAGCCAGGACCACATCATCGACCATGTAAAACAGTATGAACTCTTCTCCATCTCCATCTTGTTCTTAGCTCGACTCCTATCTGTTCATGGAACTTTCCTACTACAACTGTGTCTCTTCGTTTTTTGTGTGTGGACATTCCCAAGCTTTCCACTCTGCCTCGACCACGACTGCCTGTACTCTTAGAAAACTGTTAAAGGTCTTCCAAAGTGCAGAGAGGTACTGGAAAACTCTCCACGCCCTGACTGTCCTGTTGATATTTATTATTTCAAATATTAATTTTCATTCTATGATTTGATTAATCTGTGGACTATTTTATTCTGTGGTGTTGATTGTGTGTATATATATATATAGGTATTTTCTTTGAGTGAGTGTGGTTGAGAATCTGTGTGGAGACGTATGAGTTTCTAAAACTCTTTTTATAGTAATTTGATTTCATTGTAATTAGTGTCTTCAATAAAGAAGCTTTTTTACTTATAATAGAAAATAATTATTAAGATTCTCCCAACAATTGGTAGCAGAGAGCGGTTGAATTTAAATTTATGCAAATCAAGATTAATTGAAAATTTTTAGAAAAAAGAAAAGATGCAAAATTTTAATTTATCTCCAATAGAAAAACTTTCAGACAAAAACTACTTGATCTGGGCAAATCGAATTGAAAGTGAATTACGGGGATTAAAATTATGGAGAAGAATTATAGAAGGAGAAGAAGTGGAAAAGCCAATAGAAACAGACAAGAAATTTGATGAAAAAATGAAAATCTGGGAAGACTGGGATGACGACAATGCCATTGCAAGAAATTTAATGAATAGAACAATGAATGACACTCAAGTGCTGAAATACTCGAGCGAAAAAAGTGCCAAGAAATTATGGAATATAATTGGAGAAGAAATGGCATCAAAAAATGAAGACTTGCAGATGAAAAATAGAATAGAATTATCAAAATTGAAAATGAAGGAGGATGAAACGGTAGATGACTACTTAAATAGAGCTATGATTATAAAGAGCAGGAGCATTCAAGCAGGAGATGAAATAAGAGATAGAGAATTAATTTGCTTCGTTTTGGAAGGTTTGAGAGTTGAATTTGATTTTGACATAAAAATTATAAAATCAGACAGGCAAAATAATATGAACACTATAAGACAAATCCTGAAGGAGACAGAAGAAAAATTAAAACTTAGAAAAGAAGAAAGAAGGCAAACAGAAATTGCATCTAAAGCTAGAGAGGGCCGAACGGGAAGACGAAATTTTGCTATCAAATGTTTCAACTGTGGAAAGATGGGACACATTTCTAGAGAGTGCAGAGGCAAGATCAAATGTTTTAAATGTGGAGGATTTGGTCATAAATCGGAAATATGTAGAAAGAATAAAAGTGAAGAGAATGCAGAGCATTTGGATATAGGTATTTCATCACTATTGTTGATGACTATAGTAATTTTACTTTCGTTATACCAATTACTAATAAATCTCAAACAGCAGATTCCATAATAAACTTGATTATCCAAGAGGAAAGACAGACTGGAAAGAAATTAAAGAGAATTCGAAATGATAATGGTGGAGAGTATATTTCAAACTATTTGAGGCGATGGTTATCTAGTAAGGGCATCAAGCAAGAATTTACTACAGCTTATACTCCTGAAAGCAATGGAAAAGCCGAAAGATTCAATAGAACCATAGTTGAGTCAGCTAGAACCATGTTAATTGATTCTAAATTACCTTTAAAATTTTGGAGCGAAAGTGTTAAGGTGGCTGTTCATATAAATAATAGAATTAAAATCAAAGAAATGAATACAACTCCTTTCGAGATATACAAAGGATGGAAGCCAAACATTGTTTACTTAAAAAGGTTCGGAAGCGAAGCTTATGTTCATATTAGAAAAGAAAAGAGAAAGAAGATGGAACCAAAAGCTCATAAAGGGATCATGATGGGATACAGTATGATAAGAAAAGGCTATAGAATATATTTACCGGAAATGGATGAAATTCATGAAGTATCAGACGTTAAATTTAATGAAGCTAAGTTAGGATATTATTTAATGAATAATAGAGGTAAACGCTGAGGAGCGCGATTACAGGGCTCTTAAAAACAGCGGCAGACCAATCTATACAAAACGACCTTACAAGAATGGATAAATCTAAGCTATACTCTCACTACAAAGACATTCACATATCTTTCATGACGGAGGGATACCTTTTAGGGGATTTTCCTTTCCCGGTTGTAAGACTACTCGCACAAGTTAGAATACTTTCAAGTTTTTTTAGAGAAAACCACACCAAGATGCTCTGCGGTGAGGACCCGACTTGTACCTTCTGTAATTCAAAACTACAAAATGAAATCACTCACTATATTTTTGATTGCTCTGCTCTGAAAGAAGAAAGAAGAACCCTTATGCTCAAAACTGGGCAACTCTGTGCTTCACTTCCATCAATAATTGACAATATGACCCAGAATAAGTATATTGCTACGGCGTTTTATGGTTTCCACAAGTCCATATCTCAGAAGAAGGCCAAGTGATACTCACTCCTCACTTTCTTACTGCTACTCTTTTTGTGTTGATTTCTTGCTTCCCTCTTTCTTATTATTATTATTTTTTTCCTTTTCTTGTTTTTTTTTTTTTTTTCTTTCTCTTTTTACTCTGTATATATCGCTATTTCCGTTGTCTCACTGCTTTGTTCTTATGCATACCTCTGGTGAATCCTGTATAGGGTCAGTGACCCTAAATAAAGGCTTTTTTGTTGTTGTTGAATAATAGAGGTAGAAATCTTGATGAAAATGAACTTTTCTTTTTTTGTAGAGAAGAACAAAATTTGATTTCTCACGGGAATGAAGACTATGGTGGTAATTGAGAAGACCAAGTAGAAAATTTTAACATCGATGATGAGCATATTCCTCAAGATGAAAATGATATAGATTTGAGTGAAGTAGAGGAAATACCTCCTGATGAAATAATTACTCCACGTAGAAGAGGACCAGAACCAGGAATGACGAGAGAAATGAGAGAAGAACGAGATCTTCGTCTGAGAGAAACCGAGGAAGAAGAACTCATAAAAAGGGGTGTGAGGAGATCTGAAAGATTAAGACTAATAAAGAATAAGGAAAATGTTTCTGATAGAACTTTTGAAATTAAATGTCCGAGGGATTACCAAGAAGCACTGAATTCTGATGATAGAAAACAATGGATTAAAGCCATGGAAGATGAGATGCAAAGGATTAATAAGTTAAAATTTTGGAGATTGATAGATAGGCCTAAAGATAAAAAATTGATCAAAAGTAGGTGGATTTTTTCAATTAAGAAAAATAGTGATGGATCAATTAAAAGCTTCAAAGCGAGGCTAGTAGCTACTGGATATGATCAAATACTGGGTAGTGATTACCACGAAATTTATTCTCCAACAATAAGACCTGTGACCATAAGAATTCTAATAAAAATAGCTGCAATGAAAAAAGTTATTCCTCAGCAAAAGGACGTTCAAACAGCTTTTTTATATGGTGATTTGGAGGAGGAAATATTTATGCTTCAACCTCCTGGATATGAAAAGGGAAACAACAAGATTTGTTATCTAATGAAAAGTATTTATGGCCTTAAACAAGCGAGTAGAATGTGGAATAAGAAATTAGATGAATTATTAACCAATGCAGGAATGAAACAATCTGCGAATGATCCATGTTTATATTATTGCAATTTTAGAAATCATTTCTTATATCTGGGAATTCATGTGGATGACATACTAAGTGTAGGATCTGGTGACGATTTTGAGGAAAATATTTGGAAAAAGATAAAAAGAGAGATAGATATCACGGATTTAGGAGCTGCAAAAAACTTTCTTGGAATGGAATTTGAATATAGGGATGATAGTATTTTTATAAATCAAAAGAAATATATTGAAGAAATATTGGAAACCTATAATTTACGTGATTGCAATCCTTCGAAAACTCCGTTATGCATTTCTACAAATTATGATTTATTTGAAAATAGTAAATCGATTGATCAAAATTACTATCAAGAAATTGTTGGAAAGTTGATTTACATAGCAACTAGAACAAGACCGGACATTTGTTATGCTATAAGCAATATGAGTAGATTTAATAAAGATCCTAGAGAGGTTCACATGAATGGATTGAAGAGGATATTAAGATATTTGAAGGGAACTATGAATTATGAATTGATTTATTCTAGGAGAGATTCAAGTATTGTGACTTATACTGATGCGAGTTGGGACAGAACAGCTGATGCGAGATCGTATTCTGGTTTTGTTATAGAAATGGGAAACAACTTACTTAATTGGAAAAGTAATAAGCAAAGAAATGTTGCCTTGTCAACTGCAGAGAGTGAATTAGAAGCCTTATCTGAAGGAATTAAAGAATTGATTTGGACACGTAACATCATTGGAGAAATGAAGATTGATTTGAAAGATCGAATTACTGTTTATTGTGACAGCCAGAATGCTATTTCAATGATTAAGTCAAAAAATATGAAAGCAAGTACGAAGTACTTGAATAGAAAGTGTCACTTCATAAGACAAATTGTGGAAGATGAAGAAATTGAAGTTTTGCATGTCCCATCCGAAGAAATGAAAGCGGACCATCTTACCAAGAGTGTGGATGCTGTCAAGATTAAGAACTGCCTAAGTGGTGGAGTTATTTTTTTAGGAATGAAAATTGAAGATTTGAAGGGGAGATTTGTTGATATTTATTATTTCAAATATTAATTTTCATTCTATGATTTGATTAATCTGTGGACTATTTTATTCTGTGGTGTTGATTGTGTGTATATATATATAGGTATTTTCTTTGAGTGAGTGTGGTTGAGAATCTGTGTGGAGACGTATGAGTTTCTAAAACTCTTTTTATAGTAATTTGATTTCATTGTAATTAGTGTCTTCAATAAAGAAGCTTTTTTACTTATAATAGAAAATAATTATTAAGATTCTCCCAACATGTCCCTCTCGGTTACTACAGGTTTGACCCTCGGTTACCACATATCTATATATATAAAAATGAATGTTTGTATGTTTGTCTGTTGGTTGGTCTGTATGTCCGGTATACAAATTCGCAGTAGTTCACTAATACAAACCAAAATTTCCATACATAGGTAAAAAAAAACGAGGATGACGATAGGCTATTTTAAAAAATATATAAATCAATTATTAAAACTATATATTCAAATTATTCTAAATAGCTCACGAGCAGCGCCCTTTAGAACGCGGTGGATCTGATGGCGGGGCGCGCCCATTGGCCGCCTGCGAGCACGTGGCTTCCCTGTGCGCGCGCATGCGCCGGGAAGCCACTTGCTCGCCGGCAGCCGACGGGAGCAGTCACTTGCTCGCCGGGAGTTAACGGGCGCAGACATTTACTCGCTGCCAGCCAACGGGCACATGTTTAATGTGTTTGAATTATACATTTAATCATGTAAACCCGGGCTGTTGGCCCTTGTCAGCGTGTTCCAAACTGTACCTCAACGACCAAAAAGGCTGGTCTTTGAGGTATCCTGAAAAACCATGAAACAGTTATTTAGGCTAGAAGAAAGTGAGAACGCCAACCAATGTGAATCAAGCATCTTTCAGTTTGCATCTTTCAGCAACTTTCAGTTGAACGATCAGAAAATTCCTTTTTTCTTAATATATGAAGATGTCAATTTTACAGTACTACAAAGTGTCAAATTTAACTCGACTTCCCTAAAACCTTTCGAAAATTTTAATATTTTGCATAAACTTGTCATTTGATATTCCCTACACACTTGTCACACACATTAAAAATACCATCAAAAAATAATTTAAGTAAATATACACTTTAATGCAGGTAAACACGTATAACTTAATTTTCCCAATATGTATGAACAAATATTTTATTGTAAATTACTAAAGGTTGGCGTGCTACTAATGAAATACACTCATGGATAAAACTTAAGAATCTTGTATCTCTCGGCATGCATATCGGGATTCAGACATAATTACTTTGAAAGATGTTTAATACACAGTAACCTTTCATGAAGACACACCAGATAACCAAGTGTGAACAAAATTGCCTCTGTCTCTTAAAAAAATAAAAATAGTCGGCCAGCGACATCAAACACTTTTTAGTTCATTAAGTTTTGTTAATGAGTGTAGTTCTGAGATTCAATATTGTTACGTCATACTCAGACGCTGTTTGTGTTCTTTGTCTAATCAGGATGCCACAAAGATACACACGTGAGTTAGAAAGGATGCAGCTAAAGTTAGCGCTTTATTATACGTGGACTAAACAGAAGGAGTACAATAAGTGGGACTTGCCTTCAACCTCCTCGTCAGAAGGATCCTTGGCGCCTTTTAAATGTCACTCTTGTGAAACCTTCCGCTCCATACTGTACATGTCCAGCCTGAACTACACCGCCTTGTAGGCCGCTCCGATGTCAGGCTCTCCTGGCACCGTCTTGCAGGATCATCCACACATCCGGAGGCAAGTCGCCAAGTCTTCTCCTCGCCGCAGATGTGACCTGACTCTGTCCTCCCCCACACAGGAATGTTCTTTTTGGCGCCTGCCCCGCCGGCAACACATGGCAGCTGGAGTTCACCCCTCTTTCCCCAACTTTACCTTGGAATCTTGGTCATCCATTTCACAATATATCTGCTGAAGTAGAGCTCTTGAGTTGAGGGATATTGAGAGGAATGAAGAGAGAGGGAGAGTAATCAAAGACACACCGAGAAATAGGAGTTTCTGAAAATGAATCTCACAATCATGGAGAGAGTTTTTTTTTATTATCCGTAGTACATGCGGTATCGAGGCCATAATAATCATGGTGGGTGTTTAGCGATTGCTTTTACTGTAAATGCACCACATGTCTTCACTCGTGAAAAACAGTTCGACTTTTGTACTTACAAATGTTCCAGAGCCCCATTTGATTACCTGCACTCGCTTGTGGGGTTGGACTTTTGCAAGAATTGGAGGCCGTTAGAGCATTTTTTTAATTAGAAAAAGTGCCCAATGCGGGATTAGGTCCTGGGTCGTAACGATCGAAAACCAATGGTGTAGACCACCCTTCCACCGACCCCTGGAGAGAGTTATCCAGGCAAAGAGCCCGCTGACTCAAGCTCAAGGCCGCGCGAGTGACTTAAAGGCTACATCTGGTCAAGCTGTCCCTGAGATTACTGGTCTTAAATTTGGTCGGACCGGTTTGGACTGGCGCTTGAACTGTATGATGGGCAACTTAAAATGGAAGCTAATGGCGCCAGCAATGTGAGTTGCTCAGTTATAAATAAATAGCCAAGCCGTCTCTCACTACAGCACCAAAATCTTTCGGAATTTGTTACTAAGCAAATTGCACAATTGGTGATGGCAAATTACAATACAAGAAGTATAATATATGACATATATATGCCTTTTTAGGTTATACAGTAAAACCTCCCTGTAAAGGAAACCTAATTTCAGAGCCAAATTATTCTTTAGGGAGAGATGTTCTCTTACCGGAGAGTTCCAAATTGTAAAAATGGTAAATTTGCAAATGAAAACTGTCCTTTGTGGAGAAGTGTCCGCTAAAGGGAGGTTCTACTGTATAATGTATATATAGGACATGTTTATATATATATATGTGACAAATGAGAATAATAATACAATAAGAGAATGTAAAAATTTTGTAAACTATTTGAAAATCACATACATTTGTAAATAAGACGATCTTTAAAACCTTTAAAATATAATTTGAATAGACTAATGTTATCCTTTTATTTAAAATGATCACTATAAAGCAACCTTTGTCCTATATTGAGAATTGTCCATATTTAAACGGACAGAAAACTAGAAAAAAGTAGGATAAATCCTGGACAAAGAGGGAAAACAAGAAAGGTTTTCCTAGAGAATCCAACCCACTTTTGGTGTTAAACAAACGCAGAGGAAAATGCGTGAGGATTCGCTCCAAGGCGAACCATTTCTTCCTCCTTCACGATATGGGTTAGCTGTCATGGTCAAAAATGATTGAATGCTCTCTGTGACTTTTTCACGTTCGTTTTTTTTTTCTGTAATGTCTTTTTGTTCCTCAAAGGTAAACCTTTCTAACACGATATACTTCTCTTTTATTTCAATGATTTTTAAAGATGTGATTTAATTTTTGTTGCGCAGAAATTTTAAATTCCAATGCGATATATATATATATATATATATATATATATATATATATATATATATATATATATATGAGCTAGCAAGAGTTGCTTAAAATAAAATAATTATCATAAAGTATTATAGGCATATTCGTATAATTTCATTTAAAAATTGAAATGTGTCGGAATAAAATATTTAAGAAAATTCTGTCAAGGAAATGTCACCTTTGTGAAGGGTATGCTGACAAGGAGATGTCATCTTTGTTCAATAGAATGCTGACAAGGAGATTTCATCTTTGTTCAATAGAATGCTGACAAGGAGATGTCATCTTTGTTCAATAGAATGCTGTCAATAAAATGTCACCTTTGTCAAAATGTCATCTTTTCAAGAAAATTCTGTCAAAGAAATATCCCCTTTATCGAAAATAATTCTGACAAGAGAAATCTGTAATATTTTTCAAAAAATGCTGTTAGGGAAATGTCACCTTTGTCAAAAGAATGCTCTCAATGAAATGTCACCTTTTAAAAGGAGAATGCTACCAAGGAAATGTCATCTTTGACAAATCTGCCATGAGGTCATTGAAAGAGGAGAGATTTTATTTAATGAAATTATAAACCAAATCACAAGCATGATATCTTCAATAAAAGGCTATATGGCGTACGCTTCTTTTAAATCTCATTATCTTATTATTATATATATATATATCTTTATATAAGATAAAAGTTGATAATTATTTTTGTGTTTAAGTTAGATGAGATTAAAAAGTTCTTTATATGTATTATATTTATATCTTATTTAGGAGAGAAAAATGTAATAAAAGTAATTATATGTTAGAATAATATGTTTTTATTTTAGATAGGAAAAAAAAATTTTTTTTGAAAAATAAAAAGAAAATTTAACAAGAAAAGAAGATTTAACAACGTAACGTCTTTTAGCATCGGCTTTTACCCGTCATTTAGACATACTCTTAAAATAAATAGGAATAAAGAAGAGATTTATAATGATTATATATTTATTTTTTAGTAAAAGAGAGGAAAGAGATAAAGAAAGAACCATACACTTTTATTTCAAACAGGTAGAGAATTGAAAGGTTGTTAGTATTTTTTTAGTTAATTAATAGTTTTTGTAATTTTTTTATATATATATTTTTTCCTATATAATTTTAGATTTTTTTTTTTTTTCCTAAGAGTAAGAATAATATGAAATAATGTTTTTGCCTAGTTAAGGATAGATAAACATATTTTAAATCTTTGCCTATTAGAAATTATTTTTTGGAACCCTAATGGTAGACCAGGACATTACACAAAAGGAGATTTGGAAAATCTATTGGAGAGAGAAATCTGTGGTACCAGGGCTCTTCAGATGAAAATACCACAACCCATTTCACCCTTAATTCATTATGGATTGATTTCTCTTCGACCATTAAACTGTATAATTAAATTAATATTAGATATCATAGAAGGAGGTTGTTTACTTACTTATTCAAAGTGGCGTCTGCCGCTCCCTCGAGACAGCGCACATGTGTGGATGTAACATCTGTCTGTCAGGGACCCGCGACATTGTTCTAAAAGTAACCTTCCCTTTTCTAGGAAATCTTATTTTTAAAATTGTTAGAAGTTAGAAAAGCTGTCAGAAAAGAATCATTAGAAATTTTAAAGATTGTGAAAATATGTATTAAAATTTTGTTTTCATTGATATAAGTTACATTTTTATTAAAATTATAAATTAATTGAATAATAAAACATTTATTATGCTTCAAATTCATTTATATTTGTTTTCAAGTTCCCTCCCACAGTAACTGGAGATCAAATTGAATGAATTTAATGCTTTATAATCGTTATCATATAATTAATATATTTAAAGTCATAGGAAATATATTCAGTAATTCTATCATTTGTTTTAGTATAAGAGTAGAATATAAGTTGTTGGTTATATTATATATTTAGAACAATGTCGCGGGTCCCTGACAGACAGATGTTACATCCACACATGTGCGCTGTCTCGAGGGAGCGGCAGACGCCACTTTGAATAAGTTAGTAAACAACCTCCTTCTATGATATCTAATATTAATTTAATTATACAGTTTAATGGTCGAAGAGAAATCAATCCATAATGAAGTAAGGGTGAAATGGGTTGTGGTATTTTCATCTGAAGAGCCCTGGTACCACAGATTTCTCTCTCCAATAGATTTTCCAAATCTCCTTTTGTGTAATGTCCTGGTCTACCATTAGGGTTCCAAAAAATAATTTCTAATAGGCAAAGATTTAAAATATGTTTATCTATCCTTAACTAGGCAAAAACATTATTTCATATTATTCTTACTCTTAGGAAAAAAAAAAAAAATCTAAAATTATATAGGAAAAAATATATATATAAAAAAATTACAAAAACTATTAATTAACTAAAAAAATACTAACAACCTTTCAATTCTCTACCTGTTTGAAATAAAAGTGTATGGTTCTTTCTTTATCTCTTTCCTCTCTTTTACTAAAAAATAAATATATAATCATTATAAATCTCTTCTTTATTCCTATTTATTTTAAGAGTATGTCTAAATGACGGGTAAAAGCCGATGCTAAAAGACGTTACGTTGTTAAATCTTCTTTTCTTGTTAAATTTTCTTTTTATTTTTCAAAAATTTTTTTTTTTTCCTATCTAAAATAAAAACATATTATTCTAACATATAATTACTTTTATTACATTTTTCTCTCCTAAATAAGATATAAATATAATACATATAAAGAACTTTTTAATCTCATCTAACTTAAACACAAAAATAATTATCAACTTTTATCTTATATAATTAATTTAGATTTAGCTTGCTAATCTAATAGAATTTCCTTTTTATATATAAATATTACTATTATTAAAAGTTTTAAATATAGTTATATCAATATATAAATCCATCTTAACTCACTCTATAATATCAACTTAATTTAAATTATATTTAAGATTTAAAATTTTATTTGATAAACATTATTATTTACATTTCATATATATATCTTTATATATATATTGAATACAATATATATATTTTTAAAATCGTGTAGGTAAAATATTTTATTGAACTTCAGATTAATCGATTGTTGATTTCTAGCGAGAATCAATGACTAAATAGCAGAAGCGATAGACCATGCAGCCCATCAGCTTTAATGTTGACATTTTCTTTCGTTCTGGTACAAACCCCATGAAGTTGAACATTAGGAAGTGGGCTGGCGTGAGATGGTATCTCAACCGCCGCGGTAATGCCAACGAAACGCAGCCTTGTTGATCTCTCGATCTGATCCTAAACAGATAGAAACATGTTGCCACAAGTATGGGATGACAATTTTGAATAAATACTTATCTTCAGCCCTTCATAGCAGATAGTTTTGTGGGCAGAGTGACAAAGATCAGGTATCAGCAGCTTGGATTTCCATAGATATATCCAGGTTGGGAACACACACACAGTCAAGGGATATATTTTTCATCCCCGATCAATTTCAACAGGGTACAATTCGTCCCAGGCAAAGGGCCAGACTTTGAAACTTGGTCGCCAACATATCGTTCCGCAAAGGCTTCTATGTCCAGGTCCCTATTTGCTGCACTTGGGTCGTTCAAAAACGATTCTACCAGGCTCGTGCCAATAGCCATAGTTTGCAGCTCTGGCCCCGCCACATAGGTTTTGACGCGCCCTTTTTGAGGGCCAGATTTTGCAGCCCTCGCGGCTTGATTTTATTTCGTCAAAATACGATATAAGAGCGATTATATATGACATATATTTGATTTCGCTGGAACATTATACCAATAAAAATGAGCAAAACTTCAAAATATTCATGATCTGAATATTATAATCCAATCGTGATATAAGTAATTATATTCTATGTCTTATACCTGACAACCACAGTGAGATAAAAGTTTGATATTTATTACTTTTGCTTCATAAGCTGTTTTAAGCGGGTATACCGAATTTAACACTTCTATATGGCTTGGGATTATACCAAAAATTGGAAGGAAGCATGGAAATTAGTCCATTCCCGACCACATTTTTATAGAATGCTGGCCGCTCTTTATACATCAGAAGCAGCTTCATTTGAAAGGAACTATGTAATTTCTATTCTCTAATATATTCCTTGCCACGACGATCACCTTGAAGTATGAAATTTTGTAAACTTGCATTGCTAGCAGTAATGAAATAGTCTATAAAAACCATACTTTTAAATGGTCTAGATGTATATTAAGAACTAGTTCATTATCCCGTTCCTGGTCTATATCGATAGTCATTTCTAAACTTCCGTTGATTAATTTTATTGTGTAATAAAATAAATTATAATTGAGAAAGGGGAAATATATATAACGGTATCATGAAATATATGGTCTTATTTTTATCATATATTTATCTATATACAATGAATATAAATATATGCGTGATGATATTGATATCAGATTACAGAATTATAACAGATGTTATTATATTTATTGACTTTTGACAGCTTTTTAGTTATATTTCCAAAAAGGTTTTAAATAGGAACCTGAATATTCGGATTTATAACTCGTTTGGAGTCTTGGACAATCTATGAACAAATCAATTCCAAACTCCCAAAATTTTCGACTTGACTTCGTGCCACACATAAGATTTTGAAATAAATATAGAAATTTGTTCATTTTCGGCCACTCCGACCACCCAGAAGTCTGAAAATTTTTCAACTTGCATTGTCATCAGGTTCTAACGATTGTACAAAATTTCAGATTTCTACGTGCTCTAGAAGTATGCTAAAAATCGATTACAACATTTGTGGACAGACAGACATAGAAGCAAGTTAAAAAAAAAACCTTTTTAAAATATAGAAAAGGACAGAATCCCATGATAATAATTTACTAAAAATTACATAAAAGTTAAGATGAAGAAAGAAAATTTTTCCTATATTCTCTCTTTAAAAGATATAATAATTTTTATATTGAAATTATTTTTGTTGTTTAAAAAGCTTATACTAATAACAATCTAGCATACAATAAAGGAAAATATAATAATAAAGGATATATCAATAACTAGCGGATGTGTACCCGGCTTCGCCCGGGTTTTATCCGAGTGAAAGTTTGCCTAACGAATATTATTGATAATAATATTCCGAACACACATAATATTATGATAATAATGATATTAATATTCGTTACATTATATATTTATATAATATATAAAATATATTTTTCGAGCAAACATATCCACTCTCTCTTCTGAATAGATTTTTAAAAAGATATATACAAATAAAAAATCTAGAGATATACTACATGATCTTAGCCAAAAGGCCCTGAAACGATATTTTATATATAGAGATGACCTGGCTTCGTGTGTCTTCTGTTCGAGTGAATGTTTCGCTGGTAGAAATTTGTGCCTGCCTACTAAAAATTATTATCTGGCTTCGCCTGTGGTCTGCCTCAGTTAATATTCCACCTAAAGAATTTTGTTCAGGTCAATAAAGAATGATACAGCAATATTGCAATCATAATTTCTGACTGAAAAAAATATTGTTGCTCAGTGCTTTGTTAATTGTAATTTTTCTTGGTTAAAAGTGCGACAAAAAAAAAACTTCCATATTTAACTCTCTATCCTGTTCAAATTTCAGCGAGATTAGTTACATATTGAGGGCGTGCATAGCCGAAAAAAAAAATATATATATGTTCCCGGCTTCGCCCGGTTTTAACCCGAGTAAAAGTTTGCCTAACGAACATTTTTTAAAACGATTCTAGCAAACATCCAATCTCTACTGAATCTATACTTGTCTATATTCTCGATAATTTGAAACATTTTTCCGGTCCCTTGAAAAATACTCGATAAGTTGAATAAAATCAATATTAATTGGTCCATTCGGTAATTTGAAGTTGAAGGAATAGTATCTTGCCACAAACGAACATTTGTGAATAACTGCATTTAGCGAATGTACCGGGCTTCGCCCGGTTTTTAGCCGAGTAAAAGTTTGCCTAACGAACATTTGTTAAAACGATTCTAGAAAACATCCAATCCACCTATATAGAGATTTATAAACGTATATAAATATTGTTATATGCGTTTAAATATATTTTTGAAACACATAATCTTTTTGAAAACATTTATTAAATTTTAAATAAGATATTTTCTTTAAATACCGTATATATTAATAATGAAACGCCAAGATTTTTTTACAACGACATTGGAATATTATATTACTAAATACTCAAATTATATATTAAATTTATTATACTTGGAACACATTTTAGCATTTTTACAATTTATAAATGTCCTTTCACCAAATGCCGTGAGAAGGCCTGCTTGCGAGTGAAAGTAAAAATTTGCAGATAAAATTGCAACTAATATTTATTAAAAATAAATTCAAACCAGAAACCTTCCCAGTAGTATAGTAAATATATAACTTCCTAAAGTTTCACGGCGATTGGATAATCTTACCATTCAAAAACATTCATCGTGTAAACAAACTACGTGTAAAATTATTAGCCAAATCAAATTAATTTTCGTCGCGACCAGTGCTGCGCCAAGCGGAAAAGGCTGGAACTAACGCTTTTTGGTTTGATATTTAAAAAAAGCACATTAGTTTTTTGAATAGCCTATATGTTAAACGAAATCTTTAGCTACCTACATGCGAATACAATTTTATAATGATTTATTTTATAGATTTTGCGCAACGCGATAACAAACATCGATTTTGGATTTCATTTTTATAGATATAAGGATAGTAATAGTCTAAAATATTGCTACGCCGCTTCTCAGTCGTCGATGTTTGCATACAAGGTTTCAAAGAAAACAATGTGGATTCTTTGTGGATACAGCTTAGTGCGGTATATTTATTATAAGAGCTTAAAAGAGTAGATGAGTAACTATATACAGTAGATGGACTTGCCTTCATTGTCCGCCACCAGAGGGATCCTCCTCGTCACCGTCTTCCCGTCCGGAGCCCACCTGCCGCGTCTGTTGCCACCGCCGTTCTCCTTGCTGCAGGTCCCGTTGTCACCAGACAGACTTCTTCCCCCAGTCTGCCATGTCTTCTCGTCGCACAAACCCCACTTCAGACCGGCCGCTCTCTCGGCCCCTTCCTTGACTACGGCACTAGCTTGACTCCCTGTCTGCCGTCCCCTCCCCTGGAATCTGTCAATCAACACTTCCTTGTGGAGGAACTGCATTCCTTCTACTCTTGGCTTGCCCACATCTTCTCTTCATTTTCTTTGCTGAAACGCTTCAATATATTATATTTAGACACACACACATCCAATCGAATATGATAATGAATGAATATTTCGTAAGCAAAATATGTTTGTGCACGATACTATACATATCAATCTATGGTTTGTCAATGCAATGAGATATTTTATTGGAATCATATTTTGCTTGTGATACACTCATTCATACATTCGATTGGATGTGATCCCTCCCTCCCTCCCTTAGGTCCCCTGTGGACCCTTGGAATATTTGACCAAATTCTGATCCAAGGTGGCTAACGTGGCAGGCTTACCCATTTTCTAATGAAGAGCAAAACTCAAGATAGAGGACATTACGACTGCTGTGATAGAGATGCATGGGGACATCTGAGGTTCTTCATTGGACACGACAACAACAACAACATTGGATGTGGTGTGTCTATATGTCTAGATATAATTTAGCCTACCACTATTATATCCTATAATGTATTTTCCTCCATTTTTACACTAGATTGTCATTTGTATAAGACTTACACTACAAATATCATCATCGAAATTATTATCTCGCATCAAGAGAAAAGTTAGGGAATATTCTTTCTTCACCTTAGCTTTTATTTAATTATTAGAAAATTATTATCATGGTTATGTTTTTGGTCTCTCTGCTATACATTTCCCTGCAGTCCTGCTGGATCTTTCCAGTTTTATCTCGGGGACCACGCCATCACCATCTCAGCGTCGAAGTACGCGATCTACGTTTTCTTCGTAGATAGCGAAAGGCGTGGTGTCGCTGGAGACCCGCTGGCGATTCTCTTCCTAACTCGACGTATGCACGAAGGAACATGTGCCTACTGGACATGTGTCGGACCTGGTGGCTGTTGTTGGATGCTACGTTGCCTGGAGTATAGGAGCTCCATCTATGCTTCTTTTATTCCTGTGGTGAATCTGTGTAAGACCGGTGGTATTAATAAAGATTTGTGTGTGTGTATAAATATATAATTATATTTTTAAAATAGTGCAGACGGTGCACTTTTGCATGTATGACAAGATGTCAATAAAATTATTTGAATTGTCAATTTGTCAATAAATTTTCTCCTCGCTTTTTTTCTAAGCTCTCAGCTCTAGCTTCTAAGCTATATGATGCGTATTTCCCGAAGCTCCGCTGGAGGTTTTTTCCTTTACTATAATTCATATCAAATTATTTATTAAAAATCGAAAAGAGGCGCTTCCTATGTTTCAACTTCACTATAATTAATATCTAAATCTAACATTTATCTTGATGTGACTAAATAAATATAAAACATTATATATAAGGTTTTCCCAAAAATTCGTTTTTTTCTTAAAACGTTTTTCTAATTGCTTGGCGAATACATAATAATAAATAACACGATTACTTTATACATAATACAAAGACATTATACATAACGGCGAATAATATTGGTATTACAATTTTTAAAAAGTTTTTACGAATTTTTGGAACAACCTTAAAATATTCGAATTCTTCGCATTAACGGCAGATGTAGATTTAAGCATCATGATGCGAAACGTACATTGTATAACAAAAAAATCGACGCACCAAGAAGGAGTTGTCAGATTAGGACAAAAATTGGTGTATGTAAAGAGCATTTATAGGGGAAAAACGATTAAAATTTCAGAACAATTAATTGTTTTATTTCAGAGTTTGATCGTCACAAATTGAGAATGTCAATATGTCGTTGGACCCCCACTGGCCTGGATGCAGGCTGCCACCCGGCGTGTCATGGACTGATAAAGATTCCGGATGGTGTGCTGCGGGATTTCTTGCCAAATTGTCTCCAACTGTCGGGCTAAATAGTCAACATTCCGGAATGGTTGCAATCGCCTTCCCATCACGTTCCAGATGTGCTCTATGGGTGAGAAATCAGGCGACCTTGCTGGCCACGGAAGAGTTCGGTAAGATTGAAGACAATCCATAGTAACACGTGCCGTGTGAGGCCGGGCATTATCTTGTTGAAAAGTAAGCCCGGGGAGATGTGAGAGGAACGGCAACAAAACAGGCCGTAGAATGTCATCTACGCACCGTTGTGCTGTCAGGGTGCCAGGAATGACTACCAATGGGGCCCTGCTATCAAATTAAATGGCACCCCAGACCATAACGCCCTGTTGTGGACCTGTGTGGTGTTCGACAGTAAGGCCAGGATCCACACGCTGCCCAGGACGTCTCCAGACACGTTTGAGACGGTCGTCAGGACACAGTAAGAAACGGGACTCGTCACTAAAGACTATACGTCCCCAGTCAGCGCAGTTCCAAGTTGATCGCTCCCGACACCACCGTAGTCGGACTTGTCGGTGCACGGGTGTGAGGGGTAGGCATCGTAACGGTCGGCGAGCTCTTAGATTCCGCTCTCTCAGTCGCCTGTTGATGGTCATTTTGGACACTTGTGTGCCGGTCACACGTTGGATGGTAGATAACGTGGATTCCGGTGCTGCGACAGCCATTCTGACAATTGCTCTGTCCTCCCGTTCTGTTGTTGCCCTTGGTCGACCGCTGCCGTCCTGACGTTGCATACTTCCGTTCTTGACCCACTTTTCCAACATTGCCTAATAGTCGCATCACTTCGACACAGATGTCGCGCGATTAGTCGATTAGACCAACCAGCTTCTTTCAATCCAATGGCACGACCAGTTTCAAACTCTGACATACATATGTTCGTAATGAGCACAAATCTTTCGGCGAGGCATTGATACAGTAGAAATAGGCGTACTGCTAAAATATTAAACGGAAATTATGAAAATCAGCTCGTGCCGCGCCGAATATTGAGTCTAGAATGCTCGTGCTGGATGCGCAGTTCAGATGCGCTGGAGCTCTTGCTTTGCATAAATCGGCCACCAAATTTCAATCATTTGCATATTTGGTCGAAACCTCTTTGTATACGTATTTGCATATAAATCGGACAACTGCTTCTTGGTGCGTCGAACTTTTTGTTATAGAGTATATTTCATGAAGTTACCTAAATTTCAGGTACTGGTGCGTTTTAGAAAGAAGAAACAACTGATTTTATACATTTTGTGTTTATAACACAATCTTTGCAAAATTATAAATTTGCTTAGAAAGGGTTTAAAGTAGAGAGGGAGATAGTAGACTAGATAGTGAGTTAAGTTTAATATAAATATATATAAAAAAATAAAAAAGGCATATCCTGATCAGGAACACATGTGCTTTTCAGATGGCAGAGCGCCATCCGGTGGAACAGAAATCAACTAAACATTGATTTAGCCTGTTCCCTGATATTTGGCCAACCCAATTTCTTGATAAATCAAGAAAAGCCATCCACGAGCAGACTAAATCAATGTTTAGTTGATTTCTGTTCCACCAGATGGCGCTCTGCCTTCTGTAAAGCACATGTGCTCTTGGTCAGGATATGCCAATTTTACGATTGATTTCAACACCTGACCTTTTTATCTTTTATTTTTTCCTTCGTTTTTTCATAGTTTAATATGTATCATAATATAAACAAGGTACAACCCCTGCTCGGGCAACTCAATTTTGCTGATGATTCATTGTCTTTATTTTGTTAAGAAAATCTCATTTAAATGTTGATTTATCACTTTCAAGAGAGGTATTTTACTTTCTAAAAATGTTGGAAGATATATTGGTCTAATATCTCTCTCTATTTTATTTATATTCATTCTGTAATTAACCATATATAATCTTATATGGACATTGTAATAAATCAGTTTCAACTCTCACTCTCACTCTCTGAAAGATAATAAAAACATTTCCCCCTGAAAGATGACATTCAGCCTTAACATCGACTTACATGATAAGAAGCTCTTCATTTATACCCCCGGATAAATAGTTCATATTAGAACAAAAGATATAGTGGAATATTTTAAAGTTGCCAAAAGTTCCAAAAGTTCGTAAACATTATGATTTTGATTTATTTTTTGCAAGTGTTTACCCACTTATGGAACAAACTTGTAATTCTGAAACTTGACCCACCTGCTGATTAGCCACCCTTGATATAGAATATTAGAGATTAAACCATTCTTCTATAAGAATTCTGTTCTAATTTCACTAAAGTTGTCCCAAAAGTTCTTAAACGCTTGCAAACTATAAATCATAATATGTTTACGAACCTTTGGGACAACCTTATAATATATAGTCCATATTGTTTGGTTGAAATTAATTCAAAATATACAAAAATTTGAAAACGACAACAGATGTGGGGATTATATAGATAGAGGACTTTGCGACTGCTGTGATAGAGATGCATGGGGACATCTGAGGCTCTTCATTGGACACGACAACAACATATTATATATAGAGTAAAAATGATATATGTTTTCATGAATATATTTTAGTTTATTGATCGAACAAAACAAATTTAAACCAAATTAACAAATAGCCAGATTAATCCACTCATATTACAAATTTTATTTTTTCTTCTTCTTAGATTTTTTCTTGGATTTTGAAGGAGAACTTTGAGGTTCTTCACCCTTTAAGCCCTTCAACGCCTCTTCTGTTGAGAGCTTAAGTGCTTTATCCATGTCTCTGAGAAAAAGATGTTCCTGGAAGCGTGCGTTGATCTGTTTTATAATCCTTAATCTTTCATCAAATTCCTCAACTAGCCTTCCTTTATCATTAACTTCTTTCAGTTTATCTGTTATTTGAGTCTCAATTTCTTCTATGATCTCTTTAAGTATTTCTACATCCATCTCTTCGCCCTTGCTACCCGCAAATAAGTTACGCATCTTTTGTCTGAAATTCTTTTCTTTTTTTTGTTTTACCTTAGGTTCATCGTCGGAATTTTTTAGCTTTATACCGTCCTTATAACCTTCCAATAAATCTAGCAATACTTTCCTCAATTTTATCAGTTGTGATCTTCTATCTAAATACTGATCTCTAATCATTGCAAGGGCTCGTTTTAATTTATCTTCCTTTTCTTTTCTTCTATTTAAAACGTCCTCACGATTTTTTAGATCTTTGGGTGTTAATTCATTAAAATCTTTCATCACTTGTTCCCAAACCATTGCATCTTCTGCAATATCTTCTTCGGATAGTTCTATTTCAACTGATGGAATAGGTAACGCGCAAGCTTCTCCGATTGATGATTCTGAAGATTCTGAAGATTCGGACGTTTCTGATGATTCGGATGATTCTGGCACTTCTGGCAATTTCGGCAATTTTGATTTAGCTGGCTTTTCTGGAGGAATTACTGGCGCAACAAAATTTCTGCAGTCTTCTGAAAGTTGATTTGCAATTCGAACATGATCAGGTTCTACATAGCGTTTGAATTGTTCTTCCTTCACAATTTGCGATTTTCTTCTTTTACGTTCTGGAAGTGGTATTGTTAACATGGGTCCAGAAGACAACATTCTCGAACGAGTCATCATTCCTGAAGTGGATGGTTTTGGTTCTTCTTTTTGAGAAGCTTTCTTTACAGGCTTTCCTTTGCTAGGTTTTGGATCATCTTTTCCCTTCTCAGCCATTTTTAAGATTCCGATAAAAATCGCTATTTAAAGCTAGATTTATTTGCAAACCAGTTGAAATAAATTACCTTTTAGTTGTGTAAATGTTTTACGACAAAAGATCGATTTATATAGAGAGCAAAATCCGAAGTAAACTATGCAAATTTTTATATATATTTGCTTATATTATTTTAATGCTCTTTTTTTTTTCAAGTCATTTCTCTATCATTTAGACACCTATTTTGAGACATAAATTATTACGCGAAATTGCTCTTTAGAGATTGACATGTTTATCAAATGAAAATTGAAAAGGAATTTTTATAAAAAGAGTGTCAAATAGCTCCTTTACTTAAATCTCCTGATCAACGATGAATTAAATTAGCCTATAAAACAATAATTTCTTTCTAAATGCAGTTATAAATGACTTTGATGACTATTTCATCATTAAATTAGCAATATTCTTTTGAATTCTTGTGTAAAGTGAATTAAAGATGACAATAAATGAGTAGTGTTAGCAGACTTGTTGCCGGTTGCTGTTGTGACTTCCTCTCCAACACCACAATAGCTACTCATCTGGTAAGTCTCTCGTGTCCCCCACCAGTAGTAAGGCCGGGAGATACTGCCAGAGGGAAAGGAGATCCACGTGAGTGGCGTTTCTCAGAGGGTCTTGGGCTGTTTGCAGGGTAGGGCTGCAGAGGTGAAGCAACGGAGCCAGGGTAGGTGATTCACGGTGGAGGAAGCGGCGTCGTCGCGAAGAACCAGAGGGGAGAAAGCGCGACAGTATGAATGATAGGGCTCACTACTGATGAGTCAGGCAATATTATTTTATCGCATAGGACAGTTGGAAATTGGCATTTTGAACAACAACAACAAAACAGAAGTTCGTACATGATAAGTCTTATTTCTTGTATAGAAATGGCGCGTTATTGTCCTATGTTTAAAACCATTTTTATAAAGGCAAAATTCAAAGACATAAGTAATGTGATGATATTTGAACTATATTTTACAGCAGAAGTGGCCGAGTGCTGTTATTTATTAAGAATTATAATAAGCTCACGAGCTTTACCACAAATATCAATTTGACGAGATAATGTATGAAAATGTATTTTAATATTCAAAATTGATTCCTCCCTTTTAAAAAGCTTTTATTAAACTTGCTCCCATATCTGTTTGTCATTTTGTGTGTCTGTCCACAAATCTTATGTGTTGATCAATTTTTAATATGCTTATAGAATTCCTAGAAGTCTGAAATTTGGTAACTTGCTTAAACCCGATGACAATGCAAGTTTATAAATATATCAGACTTCTGGGTGGTCGGAGTTGTCGGCAATGACTTAATTTTAATATATTTATTTACTTTCACGTTTTTAACTCCGCTTTTGCCGGTCCCAAGCCCGGATGAAAAAGGGGTAGGAGGTTCAGTAACAAACTCAATAAAAAAACCTGGCCTCAGCTGGCCTAGCTGATAGTATCCTGTAAGGGCTCCTGATCCAGAGATACAGGATGAGCAGCGTCTGTATTCCATGTTAGGAGCGGCTGCACATAGTGTCTGTTCCTCATGTCAGAGGCGCCCATTTCATATTGGAGCTAAGTCGACCTGCTACTGAGTAGTGTTCCAAGTCTTAATGAAAAAGGCAGACACATTCTAATTCACCCAGTCTTGGTGGTTGTCAAAACATCCTCAATAATTAATAAATTAAAATAAATTTTAAAAAAGCTTTTATTTAAATGCACTATAAAGGAAAAATAAGATATTTTATCTTCTGTCATTAGGCGATTAGATGTATCTGAGTGAAAATAAAAGCGGCGGGGAACGATCATGTTTAGAGAAGAGATACAATATAGAAAACACTTATAAAAATCGCTAATCAATTGCTACATATTAAATCACATTAGGTTCGAAATTTATGATGATCGTTCCCCGCCTCTTCTATTTTCACTCAGATACATCTAATTGCTCAATGACAAGATAAAATATTTCATTTTTTCCTTTTTTAGTGCATTTAAATAAAATATCTTTTTATAAAAATATATTTTTATTCATTAATTATTCAATTAGTTTTTTAGTCATGAATTAACAAAATTTAGGATGAAAATTTCACTGGGGATTAGGCCTTAAATAGATGAAATAACTGTCACAACACCCAACTCATTCCGGACCATATATACCCGGCCATCCTTGCAGCCTTCTATATGGCAGACATCAATCCAGAAGAAGACATCCACACGGACAAGGCAACTCGGTTGGCCGGTATTGAAATCAGGATGCACGAACATCTGCTCCATGGACGCCACTCCTTTGGCAATTTGTGAAGATTTCCTTAGATACCCTGTGGATAATGAGACCTATTACCCGAAAACATAGTCTCCAGGTGGGCGCTTCTCAGTTTGCCAAAGCTGGTGTTGTGACTTTGTTACCGATCCGAGGCCGCTAGTTTACGGCTAAGGTCAATAGATGGCGTCTAGTTTTGACGGGAGAAGTGTCCTTTGTATATATATAATATTATTTTATTTAAAATTTTATATCATAGATTCAAATGTTCTGTTAAATCGACCGCCAGAGGTCACGCTTTACATATAAAAACTCGTTGTTGTTTTATCCCGTTGGCCGGCTCAAATCTTTGTACATTATGTAAATAATCTTTTGTTTTCCTTGTTCTACTCGCCTTAAGCCAGGCGGTATTTTTACCAAATTACGTTTTTCATTTATATTCCTTAGCTCAAATAAAGAAATCGCTGATCAAAACTATTTTATTATTCCATGACTGCTGAAAAATATCGTAAGATACTCATGTATACAAAAATCAAGCAACAGCTAATAATGTATAAATAACAATCAAAATACAAGCAGAATATCATTCATCTTTATTTATAACATATATATATCTTATATTCGGGGGGGGGAGAGAATAAAAAAAGTAATCAATTATTAAGTGAATGTTTAGATTGTCGAATGCAAATTTTACTTTAAAAAAAAGAAGAATGAAATATCAATTATTAGCAAATATGCTTATTTTATTTTAAATTAATTTAACTATATAATATTATATTTTTGGAAAATGAGTTTATAAAAAAAAACACATTTAACCAATCCAAAAGATAAAAAAAAAACAAATTTATATATCGTATATTTTAAACTGTATAATAATGACACTTTCTATTTACTACCACCCGATGTTTTGTATATAAACTATTTGTATTTAAACCCCCTATTTGTATGTAAAGCTAAAAATGTTGACGTCAAAATAAAGATCCAAAGAGTGTTCGGCCAGGTGGTGGCAGGGACAGTGGGGCGGTAAAAGGCAACGCCCAACCCATGTGGGGCCCCCAGGGACTTATTATTTGCCCCCCTGTAAACAGGACAGGTTTTTTAGCAAAGGGGTCAGCAGCAGATGGTTCTAGAGGGTGGCCATCGACAGTCCGCTTCAGGCTGTCTCTCACACAGTCTCTCCCTCCATGTCTCGGGGATAAGCATCCAAGTTTGTGTCATGGCCTCTACCTCTGTCCCGTGGGCTGTCCCCGACCACTCTCGGTGCTAACATCTAGCCCTGCCTCTGCTTCTTGTTGTCCGCGTGTGGGAAGAACATCAACACTCGCCTCACGTACACGATTGCCAGTTCATCCATACGTCGGCACATTGCAACAATATTACAGAAACTCGACAGGATAACTGAGGACAGCAGCATGCAGAGGATGACAGAGACACCGGCGATCAACGGCGCATTCGTGTGGATGCTCTTTCTACTTGCCCTCCACCTTGACGATCCAGTGGACCATCTTAAAGACGCCATGCGAGGACTAGCTGTACCTCGCATCGAGCAGGTCATCATCGCTCCCATCGACAGCTCCTGCGCCACGAACATCTTCCTCCATCGGCTCGAACAGGCAGACAATATTCATAGAGAAATCTTGGCATTGCCTCGTCAACCAGCATCGACGATGTCCCATGGCAATCAGCGCAAAAAATTGATCACCAAGCCTCATCGCAAGCGACTCCACAAAACCCATCAAGACATCATCCATCTGGTAGGAGAATTTTCTCTACAGAACTCTATTAATGTAACACTATCTCCGTTTTTTTTCCCCGCACTGAATTAACTATTCAATCGATTTATGGCAATAGCATTTTTATCATATATTAATTAAGTTCTTCATTTTACCTGCCCCATTACTATTCCAATTAATGCAACTTTAGATATGTATAAAACATTTTAACATTAATCAATTATATAATTATTTATTATTATTTTGTAATTCATTTAACCATCATTAGTAATGCCGTCAGCCATCAACAACTAATTATATCTTTTTTTTTCTTCAAATCGTATTTTTCATCATCTCTAGGCTTATTACACACATATTATAACTTCAACCATCTTTCTCATCATTTTAAAACTTTTAATATATTGAAAACGTTAATAATATTTTTAATTGATTAAGAGATATTTTTGAATATATATTTTTTCTATTGCCTATTTCTAATTTTATCGTTGACGTATCCTAACCTACCCTGCCCATACATTCTCATGCATTACCCCAAGGAATTCCTGTTCGCCAATTTTTTTAAAATCGATTAATCCAACTGAGAAATCCTTCTCGCTATATCATTCCCAATAGTGAGTTCAGGATACCCAGCTAGAATATTTTTCTCATCACCCGGCTCATCATTACCAATCATCATTTTTTCTTTTCTTTTTTTATTTATTACCATTCAAGTCGGGTAAAATAATCATTGGCAACAGAACAACCCTTGCAACTACCTTCCCTTTCTTCATTCCCCAAGGTCATGTATTCCCCTCAAGAGAACATTGCTCGCCAGAATTTTTTTATTACCCGTTTCATCATTTTTATCATTTTATCATTTTTATCTTTTTTTTTTTATCATACCAGCCGGGTACCATCATTATTGGCAGCAATACATCTCTTGCGTTTACCTTTCCCTTTCCACATTTTTCAACCTACATACCTCTCCCTGTTAGTCTGAACTAATAATGCAGACTGAATATCTTGAACGTTCTGTTAATGAACACAGTACCTCACTAACACAATTTCGTACTGCATTGCAGAACTCATAAAGCTATTTCTTTGCAGGAACATACTCAGACATCCCATATATTCTTATCAACCCTCTGCGTCAACTTATAGTCTTAGTTCAAATTAAGAACTTTATGCTTTTCTTTTAGTTATTTTTTCATTCAATATGTTCTCTTTTTTTTTCTATAAGAAATTACTTTTACGGCATTTCTAATTTTATCTTGCATATTTTCTCAATTTTATCATTTATTCTTATGTATTTTTTTCTTTCATCATATTCTATATCTTATTGAGACGTCATCATTATATTATCGTCCTTTTTTATTATCCTATACTTATAATAATTTTAAATAATTTGTGCCCAAATTATTTCTTTTGATTTTATAATAGGTTTGTTAGGTCATCATTCATGTTATTTCATTTTCCCCAAACAAACCTTCATCACCAGGGGCACATTCTATCGTATGTTTTGAACTCTATAATAATGACACTTTCTATTTACTACCACCCGATGTTTTGTATATAAACTATTTGTATTTAAACCCCCTATTTGTATGTAAAGCTAAAAATGTTGACGTCAAAATAAAGATCCAAAGAGTGTTCGGCCAGGTGGTGGCAGGGACAGTGGGGCGGTAAAAGGCAACGCCCAACCCATGTGGGGCCCCCAGGGACTTATTATTTGCCCCCCTGTAAACAGGACAGGTTTTTTTAGCAAAGGGGTCAGCAGCAGATGGTTCTAGAGGGTGGCCATCGACAGTCCGCTTCAGGCTGTCTCTCACACAGTCTCTCCCTCCATGTCTCGGGGATAAGCATCCAAGTTTGTGTCATGGCCTCTACCTCTGTCCCGTGGACTGTCCCAGACCACTCTCGGTGTTAACATCTAGCCCTGCCTCTGCTTCTTGTTGTCCGCGTGCGGGAAGAACGTCAACACTCGCCTCACGTACACGACTGCCAGCTTATCCATACATCGACATTTGCAACAATATTACACACACATATATATATATATATATATATATATATATATATATATATAAAGAACTAAAACATACGAAGAGAGCTTATGCAAATTTCAGGTTCCTTTCTCATTCCGTCTTGGAATTTAGGAGTCAAAAACACACACACTATCAAAACATAAATATTCAGTGATTTATTCTACTGTGTAAAAAAAATTCTACTGGATATTAATTAAATAATGCAAGAGGTTTCTGGGGATGAGTTTATTTTCATTTTATTATTGCATTCTCAAGCTTTCGGGAATTTCTGCCCTTTTACAAGATTACAAAATAACAATAATTACCGCCGGCATTATTATTGTTTATTTTTTACTCCTGTTGAAGGGTAGACATTCCCGAAATCTTGAGAATGCAATAATGAAAAGAAACTCACCTCCAGAAACATTATTTAATAATTCTGTTATTATGTTAAAAGTTCTTTTTTATTAGAATAATATTGTGATGCTGGTAAAGAATTGAGTAAAGCATAATTCGAAATAGTGTCATACCATTAGAAAATGAGATATCAAAATTACTGATATATATATACTGCACCAAAAGTATTCTTGGGCCCAGAGGCTTCTTGAGAAACCAAGAAATGGGTATTTAAGGCCAAACTTGCGTAAATACGCTTAACACATGAAAGAACAATAGAAAAAATAAATAAAAGGGTCAGGTGTTGATATTAAAAATAAAGAAAGCATATCCTTACCAGAAGAACATGTGCTTTTTAGATGGCAGAGCTTGTGAAAGAATTTGAGCGTGAAGGTTATCCACATATTTAAACAAAGGGTCCAACGCAGGATTAGATCCTGGTTCATGGCTGTCGGGAATCGAGGGTTTTAACCACTTGTCCACCAAAGAAGACATATCCTGACCAGAAGCACATGTGTTTTTAGATGGCAGAGCTTGTGAAAACAAATTAGAGCGTGAAGGTTATCCACATATTTAAACAAAGGGTCCAACGCAGGATTAGATCCTGGTTCATGGCTGTCGGGAATCGAGGGTTTTAACCACTTGTCCACCAAAGAAGACATATCCTGACCAGAAGCACATGTGTTTTTAGATGGCAGAGCTTGTGAAAACAAATTAGAGCGTGAAGGTTATCCACATATTTAAACAAAGGGTCCAACGCAGGATTAGATCCCGGTTCATGGCTGTCGGGAATCGAGGGTTTTAACCACTTGTCCACCAAAGAAGACATATCCTGACCAGAAGCACATGTGTTTTTAGATGGCAGAGCGCCATCTATTGAAACAGAAATCAACTAATCGTTGTTTCAACCTATTCCTTGATATTTGGCCGATTCATTTTATTGATAAATTAAGAAAAGCCATCCACGAAGTTTCGGGCTGTTGGCCCTCGTCAGCGTGGAGAAGGCTGTACCACTGCGACCTGATTTTTGTCTGTTTTCTTCTTTATATCTGGTATACTGAAGATCTCTTGGAATGGTACATTCAAATGAACTATGGACTTAAAATTCGAGGAGAGAGTAGAAATACAGGTATCGAGCATTGCTTTTCCGCGAAAAACTAAAATGGAGGCTTTGAAAATATAAATTGTACAAACGCAGCATTATCGCAGGCAATTGATTATTGAAAATGCAAACTATATCAGAGCGCAATAGTTAATCTCAATTAAAACGTTCACTGAAGTAAGTGAAAATTGAAAAGTAACATGCGCTCTGCTATAAAACATTTGACATTTCCAATAACAGATGTCGCAGTCCTACAAGGTTGTCCCTAAAGTTCGTAAACACTTGCAAAATATTGGAATACTAATATATTATTTGGCGTTATGTGTAATGTCTTTGTATTATGTATTGCAGTAGATATTCCATGAGAGGACACTCACGCTACAGGACACCTCTCTATAAAGGACAGGTTTCATTTGTAAAATTATCATTTTTACCCTTTTGCAATTCTCTGGTAAGAGGACGCCTCTTCCTAAAGGACACTTTGGCTCTGCAATTAGGTGTCCTTTACAGTGAGGTTCTACTCTATTCGCCCTAATAATATTATTCGCCATGTAATATTAAAAACACGAACTTTTAGGACAACCTTATGTTTTACAACAACAAAAAGCCGTAATTAAGGACACTCGTCCCATACAGGATTCTCCCAGATCGGTAAGCAGAAGTAAACATAGCAGTTATCTATAGAAAGTGGAGATTAAGAAATGCCTTTCTTCAAGTTGAGTCCATCATCGGTGTTGCGCCTATTGTCCGTTTTGTTTTCAGAATTTGTGAAAGGCTAATACATTAAGAATGTAACTTTTTTATCATATTCTATGCTATAAACATCAACTTAAAAAATATGTATGTAGAGTAAAGATGTATGTAAATATATTAGAAAATTTAAGATTTGTTTTCAATAATATCAGTTAAAATGTTTCTGAAATTTGCATATTTAAACTAAATACTTTACTATATATTCAATGGCTAGAAGAAAACAAAATGCAAATAAAGCTTGTTGAATTCCTTTCTGAAACCTATTTAACCTAGCAGAAATTTTTCCCTATTTTAGCGCATTTATAATGGAACCGGTTTCAGACGATTCGAAGATGACATCAGTCAAATATCTTTGGAATTGGAAATCATCTGCAGAAGATGTTTTGGAAGACTTGGCTATTTCAATTAGAACAAAGGAAAGAGAAATGGCCAGAACCGAAGCTGGTATTAAAAAATTGGGCAAAACATTGGAAGAAAAAGATAAAATAGTACTTGATCAATATCTTGAACACCTTGATGAATATAAGAACAAATTAATTAACCACAAAGCGAATGTAAAATCTCAAATTAAAGAATATAATGAATTACTTGATGTATTGAACTTGAAAGATGAGAAAATTGAAACTTCTAAAGCGGTGAAATTTAGGGAATTAAAAAGCCGTAAGAGAAAGCGAGAAGAAAAGCTTAAAGAAGGCGAAGAGGTTGTACAGAAGAAAATGAAATGTCTTGACAGTTTGAAATTCACCAAACCAGAAGTATCAAAATTGATGCTGAATGAAAAGGTAAAAGCTGATCTTATCTTGATTGAACTGGATAATGAATTTGATCAGATTCCGTGCGCAAATCCGGAACATGCAGAAGATATAAAGGTTGCTAATGAGCGAAGAGGCAAACTGAAATCTGAACTGAGAGTATTGGAGCATAATTTGATAAAACTTCTCAACTCACTACCTCAGACTTAAGGAGCATCAATGATCAAATTTCATTTTGAACAGGCAAAATTGAAATATTTAAATACCATCAATCTTATAGTAATTGCTATAGAGATAATATACATTAATAATTTGTGAGAAGAAAAACAGTTTAAATATATTCTTTGGTTTACACATTTTCTTTTTAAAAGTTCATTTGGAAATAAAATATTTATGGTTAAATTGTATGGTTTCTTTATTTTTATTACATAAATAGCCAGTTTGAATATTCACCTTAAATGCGTTCAAAATTTGCTATCGAAATTTAAACATATTTGATGGACAAGTGGGTAACAGCCATGAACCGAGATCGAATCCTGCGTTAACATTTTCTTTAATATGAATAACCTTCACCTATTATTCATTGTTGCATATATCATAAACTAGGTTGCTCTTTTTGAGCGTTACCTAATAAGGTGATTTTGGAACAAGCAAGAACAATCGAAATTTAAAAACTAAAATTTTTATATAAAAACATTTAAATATGTTAATGCTTTGTCACCTTTTAAAATTTTCCTATAACAATTAAAAGGCACTATACAAATTAAAGTGTATTTTCTACAATAGAAAAATATTGTATGGAAATATTTTGTAAGAGATATAGTAAAGTTACACCCTATAAAATTTGTAAATAGAATTTAATGACAAAGAAATATGACCAAATCCAAATAGTGAATGACCTTTCAATAACAGCGTTGTTACCATCATCAGACCAAAGTGCTGAATGATAAAAATATCGAAGCATGCTTTTAAATACTGTTATTCTAAAAATATACTATTGTATGCCAACTTATTTATCAGCAGCATCTTCAACATTTCACATGGATGACCTTGGTTATCGATCCTATGCGCCAAACACGGCCTATAGGTGATCAATTAAGCTCTCATAGAGATCGTTGGAAGAGCTGATTCATTTCAGCGACAGTCTCTCCCAGGAGAATTGCAGAAGCCTTTTGCGCCCTGTTAATTCTAAATTACAAGTCTAACTTGACACACTGATTTGCTTTGGAGAGAACTTTTGTCGAGCAAATACCACGTAAATTTCCCGAAGTTAAAATAATAAATTTGCCACTCACACTGCGAAGAAATAGTCGGGTAATCGTTTCACAAAACACTGATGCGAAATTCGGTAGAAGAATTCGCAGTGATGATTCTTTTGTGGGTTGTTGCAAGAATTTAAATCAGATCACTAAATAGCAGAAAGGAGAGGGTGAAGGCTCCTTCAAACTAACTTTATTTAATACAACTTAAGAGGACAGAAGAAAACACCCAACTAGGCGGTAGCAGACCAGGCCGTGTTCTCCCCTCTCTCTTTATTTGCCGGCGGGCGCAGCTGGGGCTTGTTTGTTTACAGTCACCCGAGCCGACGCCCTGAAGTGGACTCCATTATTCCACATACTACCCCCTGTTTTTCTCTAGGCACACAGAAAAAACAATAATAATCGTCCAATCGGTTGGGTATACAAACGGTTCTTCCCGATCTAGTCTGTATTTTTGCAGTTTTCTCTTTATCATTCAGCAAACACGAAGAAGCTGCTGTTGATGATATTTCCAAGGGATATATTTTCTGAATAGGTCTTAGGAAGGTTTCTACTGCTGTTTTTACCTTCAAAAATCTATTCACTCCATCTCTTCCAAATAATATCTCCTCGATCACTGCTAATGACCAGAAGTTACGCTTTTTATTGTCCATACCAACAAGGACAACATCCCCAGCCTGGAGTTTTGGATTGTAAATGCGTCTGTTTCTCTGGACCAGGAGGGACAAATATTCCTTCCTGAATTGTGATTTCAACTCCTCCCTCAGCTTGCTCAAATAGCGCAGTTTCTGGGTCGTTGGATTAGATCCCATATTCTGGCACTCGGGAACCTCGACATCTGTCTGTTCTTGTAGAAACATGGGAGGTAATATTGTCACAAGATCATTCATATCGTCGCTGACATAAGTCATGGGCCTTCCATTCATCACTGTCTCTGAATGACACAGCAGGGTCATCAATTGTTGATATGTCAATGTTGATGTTCCGAGCATTATTTTTAGTATATCTTTGAGGGAACGAATCAATCTCTCCCACCATCCACCACACCAGGGATGAATTTCCATTCAATACGTTTCACTTTCCCGTCGTTAGAAACGCGTTCCCAGTCAATCTGTTTAAAGAAGTTATTGGCTCCAACAAAATTTGTTCCGTTGTCGCTGAAGATGGTCGATGGACGTCCTCGTCTCTTGATGAATCTCTCCAGGGCCATTAGGAAATCTTCTGTGCTGAGAGATATCACCAGTTCCAAATGTACACAGCTGTACACAGCACAGGTGAAGAGAACAACCCAGGTCTTGGTCCGATCTTTCAGATAGAGCGGGCCCGCCAGATCAATACCTACCACCTCAAATACCTTGGCGTTATGTACTCGAGTGGCAGGTAGTGGAGCGTCTTCCACCACAACGGGTTTAGCGGAGGAGAGGCGACATGTGACACATCTTCTCACTATTTTATTAATGGTCTGTCTCGCTTTTTTAATATCCAATATTTTCCCCGAAGTTTGTTCATCAAAAATTGTACACCAGCGTGGCAATTCTCAACGTGTGAATCACATATCATTTGTTCAATCAACGGATGAGCCCCATGTAATAGTACTGGCAAACGTAAGCCAAATTCGTCGCTGCTGTATATCAATTTTGTTTTCACGCGCAGGATTCCTTCTACTTCATATACCTTCAGGCCAGGTATAGAGTGGCTAGGGAAACACTCGGCCTGAACTAATTCCAAAAGCGCTAGCTCCGCTTCATCGATCTCCTTCACAGAAAGTTCGCCCTTTACTTTCGTTGAAGATCGGAAGTTGTTGATGAATCTTCTAATCCACGCCATCATCCGCATATTTTTTATGAACGAGGAGAAATATTTCATGTACCAATGATCGGTACTCTTAACTGTTGTCACAACAGCAATTTTCTTTCTTTCCGCACAGATTTCTTCTTCATTCAGGTCTTTATACCTGGAAGGCCAATATTATTCGGAGAATTTTAACCAGGAAGGGCCCTCCCACCATCTAGACTGTATCAGTCGGGAGAGGCTGCATCATCTGGAGGGTAAATCAGCTGGATTGCACTCGCTAGGAACATATCTCCAATCTCCAGGATCACTGAGTCTGCATATCTCTTTAACGCGATTCCCGACAAAGGTACCCCACTGATCATCGCGCTTTATTCAAGCGAGGGCTGTTGTGGCATCAGACCAGAATACATTTTTGATATCTTTTTACTCTAGAGATTCAAAGATCATCTTGTTTAATCGTGCTCCTACAACACAGGCTAAAAGTTCAAGTCTTGGTATCGTAGGTCTCTTGAGAGGAGCGACTCGAAACTTAGCCACCATCATATGCACTTCAATTTTGTCAAAACCCGTGTCCGAAGGAAGACCACAGCAGCATAAGCTTCACTACTAGCATCAACAAACGTGTGTATCTGCCAGTCCTTCTGCGGTACCATCAATGGATTGAAATTCCTAGGAATTGCCATGCCTTTGTGCAGCTGAAGGTCGTCGAACCATAGGCTTAGTTCATCCTTGTAGTGACGGTCCAATTCATCGTCCCATGCCAACTTTAGTGTCCAATATTTTTGCAATAGAATTTTAGGCTTTTATTAATATTGGGTTCAGAAATCCAATAGAGTCATATACCTGAGCTAAGCAGGACAGGATACTCCTTTTGGTTATCTTGGGGGGTATGGCTACGGAAATTTCACATGACAAACAATCTTTCTTTTTATCCCAACATATACCAAGCACTTTAGATATCTCTGCTCTTTCATAGGGGTAAGTATCGGAGGCCACGTCCAGGCTATGCTCCCAACGGCTTAGTTCCCTCCGAGCTTTTTCTATGATGGACGTTGCGGTCAATTTGAGATCTTGTAACTCTTCAAAAGAGTTCACGCTTGTGACTAAATTGTCCACATAAAATAATTTTTGCAACCTCTGAGCTAACGGTTTATGTTCAGGTCGAACATTAGACAGGTGGTATTCGATTACTGCCCCCAAAATGAAAGGACTACAGTTAACACCGAAAACGACACGTCTAGGTCGGAATACTTCAGTATTTTCTCCATTTTGGGAATACCACAGAAAACGCAGGTAATCTCTGTCCCTTTCATTCACCTCAATCTGCAGAAACGCTTTCTCAATGTCTGCCACGACACCAAACTTGCCATTTCTAAACCTTAGCATAAGGTTGGGAATCATCAGCTTGAGGTTAGGTCCTTTTTCAAGACAATCATTTAAAGATGGGGATCTATAGACCTTGCTAGAAGCATCAAAGACAGGCCTGACAGGCGTAGTTCCACTGGAGAGTTTCACCACAGGACGATGAGGCAGGTAGAAGGCCTCAGCGTCGTGTTGCTCAGCTGGAACTTTCTCAATTATCCCATCATCCAACCAGCCTCGGAAAATATCATCATAGTACTCATAAAGATTCAAAGAGATTAATTTTTTAGCCGTTTGTTCTAATCTCTTCATAGCAATCTCCCGGTTGTCCGCGATTTTAGCTTTCTCTAAAGTCCACGGGAGGGAAACAACATATCTTCCAAAAACAGAATGTTGGACTGTTTTTAGAAAATGTCGACGCGCCAATGCGTCTCTATGATCTCTCTGTTTAACCTCAATAGGATCCATAATGCCAAGAACATCGAGATTCCACAGAATGGGTATACTGCTCTCCGAAATTGTCATCGTTGTAACATGTTGAGCGAGTGAAACGTCACTACCTTGCTGACATTCTCCCAGTGAAGTCCAGCCAAAACGCGTCTGCGACGCAGTCAAGTCATTTGACATCATACAAGATTTCATCATGAAAATAAATCCCAACACATCACATCCTAGAAATATTTCAATTTCCTTGTCATCCTTTCCAATATCAGGAACCCAGATTCCGCGGGCTTTGAGTTCTTTCATCCATGGCCCGCGGCTCAGTCTTGATAAGTTACCACAGATATTTTGTTGATCAAGAGGCTTCGCGACCATTTTAAAATTCCCCGATGCATGACCCAAAGTGACTCTGTATTTTTGGTTGACACTTTCACTAGTATGGCCTCCAAACACCACATGTTTAACTGATTCCTGGCCAATGGGAGATAGTCCTAGATCCTGGGAAGTTTTAATTCTATGGTGTGAGCTCGAAGCGAAGCTCACTTCACTGGTCGTGGAACTAGACGAAGCGACCTTCAAGAGCCAGACATTTTTTATATATCTTCTTATATCTGAAGGTATATTCCAAGGCTTCCACATCGTCTTGCTCTAATTCTTCTTAGCTAACGTCTGAAGTTAGCATGAAGTCTCTCATCTTGCCTTGGATCACAAGAAGCTCACTATGAGTTTCTTCGATGAGTTTTCTATTATTTTTAATGTCCTCTACAGGTATCGGTGGAGTACCTGACAGAAACTCTTCTGTCGTCTTCAAGGTGCGAGTTAGTCGCTCTCTAAGTAAATTTCTATGCCTTTTTAGAATTTCCATTTTTCAAAATAAACCACAAAAAAAGGTAAAACAAAAGGTACTTAGCTTGAGTCTTGACTTGTACTCCGCCATTCAATCCACTTGATCTTGCCTTGTCAAAAGCCCACCCGCGGGGACGCCACTTTGTGTCGAAATGTCGAGTAATCGTTTCACAAAACACTGGTGCGAAATTCGGTAGAAGAATTCGCAATGATTCTTTTGTGGGCTGTTGCAAGGATTTGAATCAGATCACTAAATATCAGAAAGGAGAGGGTAAAAGTCTCCTTCAAACTAACTTTATTTAATACAACTTAAGAGGACAGAAGAAAACCCCCAACTGGGCGGTAGCAGATCAGGCCGTGTTCTCCCCTCCCTCTTTATTTACCGGCGGGCGCAGCTGGGGCTTGTTTGTTTACAGTCACCCGAGTCGACGCCCTGAAGTGGACTCCATTATTCCACACACACATTGAATCCCCAGAAAATTCAAGCAGATTTATTCACTGCCTTTTTTAGGCGAAAATGCTCAGAAATCAAAACATTAAACCTGAATTTCATAATCAACAAAATAAAAACTGTATAATTGAAATGGAAGAATATTGGTTTGTCAATAAAATGTCCAAAAAAAAAGGAGACAGTTTGGAAGATAATCTTTCGCTACAGTTAAAATATGGTTCGGATATCACAATAGGAGTTATGATTTGAAGATATATTTTAGGTCAAATCAATAGCTATATACCAAGGAATACAACTTGGCTTTAGTTCGAACTTGCCCAAGTCTGTTATAATTCATTCCTTATACTAACTCTAGACTTGGCTGGTGAATTGCATGTTCACTGCATTTCTAGAGGGTTACTTTTTTTGGTACCAAAAATGCCTTTTATAATTTTCTTCTTTATAAGTAAATAGTATATATTTTTTATGCATAAATGAGAGATTCTGATAGAATATACAAAAATATGCTCACATTCGAGATAAAAAGAATTTTTAAATCTTAATCAACCTTAAAAACAATGTGATTGATATTAAAATGTTCATTACTTCAATCTTTCGTCTATTTGCATTCTCTTTCAAAGAATTATAACCAATTATACTATTGTGGAATTAATATATTCTCTATATTATATAAAAATCAAAATTTTGGATTTGAAAATAACTACTTAAAAAGTTTATTATTATTAAACTTTCAAAGAGACCATTTTTATAACTTGGGAAATATAGCCTATTTTGGTTAATATTTATTTATTATCAGTTGCAAACAAGACACGCTATATCCGATCTGGATAATTGTGCGTGAAACTATTTACAATAATTCATATTGTAGTAGAGTAGGTAACAGAATTTTCAAAAAGAAAATAAACAATTAAGAAAAAGAGCATTAAATAAACATATACATTAAATAAATAAGCAAGAACATAAGCAGATAGAAGAAATCGCAAGGAAGTTATTTACTGTATGTTGAGCAATGATGGAAATTGATTTAATGAAGTTATCTGTAATAATTAGTATCGTGGAGAGAGAAAGTTGATCAAGTTGAGCTATTTACAATGAGTTATGTTCTAAAGTAACTTATTAATTATTTACATTGATGTAAATCAAGTCGCATAGTAGTGTAGTTCCTGAAGCTGCATGAAGCTGTCTATTTATAATAAAAAGTCTGCAGAAACTATTAAATTTCGTATATATTTCCCTATTATAAACTATTTGACCCAGATAGGTTATTTCCATCTTGCTCTGCTGTCTTAGGTTTGACACCAGTGGGCATGAGTTCAGAATGTGTTCGGGGGTTCTTCTTCCGCTCCACAAGAGCATCTGGGCGAATCTATTTTTCTAATTCTGAAGAGATATGATTTGAAGTTACCATGACCCGTAAAGAATTGAACATTGTAGAAGTTTGGTTTGACAAATTTTGGTATTTTTGAGGTGAAAAAACGTTTGAAATTATTGTTAGATTCTTCATAGTGTATTCCTGTAATTTTCTTTCATTATAGGTAGCAATTTCTTTTATGCTTTTGATAAATTAAATCTATTCTAGTCTATTTGATTTTTCAATATGTTGGATTCTATGTAATCTGTGAGTTTTGGTATTTGTGTTAGTATATGTGTACAGTTTGACGATGTTGTGGTATAGGCCTGTATGCAGTGTTTTAGAATATTTTACTGCAGGGAATATAGTTTGTCTTTGGCTTTCTTGCTTATAAATGTAAACCATATTGTTTGACCATATGTTATTGTACTTCGGAATATTGTCTTGTATAAAGTTAATTTTCGTCTGCATTCTAGACCCCATGCTTTCTTTATTAAACTGAGTAGGTAACCGCTAGCTCTAATAGTTTTGTCGACGATTTCATCAATGTGTGGTATGAAGTCCAGCTTGTTCCTGCTTCGATGATTTTTCAAGGTCAATCCCAAGATCTTAAGGATTTCGACAGGTATAACTATATTGTTATTAAGGGATTTGTATCATTTTGCAAATATATAAATATAATATTTTCGTTTTGTCCTTTGATATCTGTAATTTACTGTTTTCACACCAGGTATTAATTTTACTAAGTGCATTGTTAATTGTTGTCGTTAGTTTATCATGGCTCTTGTTCCAGCATATTATAGTTATGTCGTCAGCATAGCCAATTGTTTCACTGTTATCATCTAGATTGGTGTTTAATAATTCTTCAATCAGTATGTTCCATAATGTGGAAGATAGTGGTCCTCCTTGTGGACATCCTTTAGTTAGTTTTTTAGTAATATTAATTGAGGATGAATATCTGAAATTCCCTGTTCTGTTGTTATAGAATGATTGTATTAGTTTAATAATCGAAGCGTGAATATTGTCTTCATACAGTCTCTTTATCACTTTTGGCCACCAGGCATTGTCAAAAGCTCCGCTTATATCAACTGTAATTATGGCTGTGTATTCTTTAATTTTATTTTCGAGAGCTATTTTCACTATTTCAGTTAATGCCGTAGTAGTTGATCGTTATTTTGTGAATCCATGTTGACGGTTGCTGAGTGAATTAGAATTTTCATAAAACTCAATGAATTTGTTATTAATAACTTTTTCGAATATTTTAGAAATGTTAGAGTTTAAACATAAAGGTCTATAGCTTTTAAGTTGTTCATATCAGATTTACCTGGTTTTGGAAAATTTAGTGCCTCTACACTTTTCCATTCATCAGGAAAGTATCCTATATTTAAGCACTTTTGGAATAGCTTTACCAAAATTGGAGCGATAAATTGCCTAGAGTGTTTTATCATTTTGTTCGAAACATTATCTTTTTCTGGAGGTTTTTTAGGATTTAAATTATTGATTATATTATTTATTTCACTGATGGCGAATGTTATACACGTGTCATTTAGAAGTCTTAAGCTGTAATTTCTTATATTTTTATGAGTATTTGTATCTTATTCATTTTTGTCATCTGCAAATAACTTACCAAAAGGATCCTCAGCTCTTTTCAATAAATCTGTTTTTGTTAGTATCTAAAATTTCCAAATGTCCCTTCCTATTCTGGTTACATTTCAGATTTTTGTATATTCGGTAAAGGTTTCCATATGGGTTTTTTTGAGTTGTTTTTTTTTCTAAGCGTAATTTCCAGGATTTTTTTTGGCTTTGTTAATCTCATGATTATATTTGTTTCTAATAATTTTGAAGATTTGTTTGATTCAATTGGGAGGATTTTCTGTTCGAAATTTAAATTTCTTAGATGATGAACATAATTTCTCATGAGCTCCAGCTCCGCATTCCACCATTTGACTGTATAATTCTTTATTGCCCTGTTCTCCTTTGGTTTTAGTGTATAATAGGCTGATTCAATTATTATGTTGGATCGATCGTTGCCTTTGAAGTAGTAGCTTCTAAGTAGGTTTCAATATTTTTCTTTTCAGCTTCATTCACACTTTGAGTGAAACGTTCCCAATTTGCTAGTTTCTCAGTAAATTTCCAATTTGAGTGATGAGTTATAGTAGAAAATTGGTCACTTGTATAGATATCAAATATTATTGCTCTATGATCTGAGATATGTGATAATTGACTTGTCCGCCATCCTCTGATCGCTGTGATTGCTTGACTGTTAGATAGTGTAAGATCGATTATACTGGCATTGCGGCAGGTGGGAGTTTTATTGTTAAGTATTGTCATGTCGTCAATAATAGGTATAAGTCGATGGCCGTTGTAATTTTTGCTAGAGTCGTACCATAGCGATGCTCTAGCATTAAAATCGCCACATAAAATCAATGGCGTACTTGTGTACGCATTCACCAATTTCTTTATAAATGATTCGTGTTCGCTGTTCATTGAATTTGGGTGAATTTAAATATTTGATACTACAAATATCCTAGTTTTTGTGTATACAAGAATTGTTGTTGCAAATTAATTAGTGAATTCTGTGATCAAATTAGTCTGTAGACTATGGTTATTAACGAATGTAGCCGTATATATATTTCGGCTATTGGCCATTTGATATTTTGTGGCAGGCCCTAAACATATTGCCTCTTCGTTTATTATATATGATTCCTGTAATAGGAATATATCTGCTTCTTTGGTTTCATTGGATGCGTAAAGTTCGCTCAGGCTTGTATTGCTTTTCCTTATATTCTGCTGAATAATTTTAATCATATCGATAGATTTCATTTGTGATGTCATCTGTTATAAATATATATTAAGAACTCGATAAGTTTCTGAAAATTTAGTTCACAATATCTTCTGAGCCTGTTGTGTAATCTGTTCGCTGAATCATCAGGTTGATCTGTTTATTGTAGATTGGACAGTCCTTAGAATTTGGTTTGTGATCAAGATTGTTATTTTAAATTATGGGTGTTTGAAGCAGTTGCAACACTTTATTATATTAGAGCACTGATGTTGACCCTCTGTACCGCAGTTCACACATTTTTTCAAGCTTGGACAGTCGTTTTTCTTATGGTTAGGGTTGAATATGAAACCGTTCTGACATTGGTTAACCAGGACTTTGTCTCGAACTTCACATCTTTGTACATCAGTTTAAATTTTGTTGGCTTTCATTATAGCTTGGTAGGCCCGAGGCGAAACCCTCAGCAACACGTCATGATCAGGTTTATTGGACTTAATTGGGAAAAGTACCTTTAGTTCGTTTTTAAAGTTAAGTTCTGGGTTCATCTCACAAATTATGTTTGTAAGATCAGATATGTCTGTTGATTTATTTACATTTTTTTATAACAATAGTTGGATCTCTTTGCTTAGGCTTATAAATTTTACATGTTTGGTTCAATTCGTCAATTTTCCTAAAACTCTCATTCAGTTGATCTATGTCTTGTTCGTAGGGTGATTTTAATATTGTACCCTTTCGTGTATTAATATTTTTTTGAGATTTTGGCAGTATTTCCTTTTTGGCGAAATTATTTTATTGTTTCATTCACCTTTTGGTGTACATATGCTGTATTTTGATCATCAAAATCATCAACATTTTGGTTAATATCCTGTTCTATTTCTAATAGAAGGCAAATTGACCTTCTTCGAACACCTAATGGGAGCAAATTAATTTCAAAAATGTTAGGAAAAATTGATAGAGGAAGACCTCCAATGAGCTGACTGAGGTCATGGAAGCTACTAAAGGTCACTAAGAGCTGTAAAGTGGTGGTTGTCTACCATCAACTGATCAAATTTGAGAAAGTTTGCAGATATATGGCCTCAAAAACACTAAAAATCAAACACTAAACACTTAAGGTTGTCAAATTACAAAACTATTCTAGACGCGTAATATTCTTTTTAAAATAAAACAATTTCTAACGGCGAATACATAATAATACATAATACAATTACTTTATACATAATACAAAGACATTATACATAACAGCGAATAATATTAGTATTCAATTATTTTGAAAATGTTTACGAACTTTCAGGAAAACCTTGAAATAGCCTTGCCAAATCTCTTAGCGCCTGGTTTTCTGAATAAAACATCCCAGAGTCAAAGTAGCAAGTCAACTAAACCCCATACGTTGTCCCCAACTCGACATTCTGTGAAATTTGAGCTTGTCATATTCCAAGTAAAGCAAAATTTAAGAACTACCTACATTATAAATGCATTTTTTTTTACAGAAGCTATCTTAGCATAGCCGAGTTTCATTCTGGTTGGACATAACTAATTTTGCATTTTCCAAATGTTCTTAAATTAAGATTTGTTGAAAATTTATAGAAAATTAAATATAAATATACAAATTGAAATATTAAAATTATAGGGTCAAATGTAAATTTTAAACCATTTTTAAAATCCTATTTAAGCCATTTTCACAAGTCTCATGAATTTTGGCTTCTCTAATTACAATTTTGCATGAAACTCATTTCCATACATCTTTAAGGTTTGAATAGTTTTACCAATAAAATATTGTAATACTTTAGGGATATTTAAAAAAAGGTTTGTATTATATATATAACTAAGATTAAATAATAAAAGATCAAATTAAATATTCTCCTAAACTACTTAAACTAAATTTCCTCAAATTTTAAATGGTAGTATTATATAAATAAAATTTGCAAAATTATATAACGGGATTTTGCCAAGTGTTTTATATTTTTTGAACAACAAAAAGGTTCACAAAATAACTAAAGAGCCAATCTAAATAAATGTGAACGATGCAATTTATAATATTTTATTTTTTTCATTTATGCATTTCAACTTTGAACATCAACTTTAAATAATTAGCATCAATGGATTTTAACAACTTCTCAATATTTCTTGAAATAAGTTTATAACAAATCTAAAAGAAGGTTCCAAGTTATTTCAAGAAAAAAAATCCCAATTTTAAAATAGGGTTCATTTGTTTGCAGGTTTGGAAACGTTTTCTTTCCCAGTTTCTTGAGTTTTTTCCTTATTACCTTTTCCCGTTTTGCCTCTTGTTCTCGTAGCTATATCGTCATCAGATTCTTCATCTTCAGAACTTTCATCACTTTCCTCTGCCTTTGATTCTTTATCAAGAGCAGCTAGAAGTTTATCTTCAGGAAGCGTAAAATGCTTGATGATTTTGATTAGAGGGTTATCCATTGAACTTAGTTGAGATTTGATCTCGTCTTTCTTTTCAGTAGCTTCCTTCCGAGTTGCTTCATCCACTTCAGAGAGATTCCCGATGATAATCTCTATATGCGAAACTATTTTCTCAATATTCATTCTCTCCTGATAAGCCACTTTTATCATTTCACTTAAGGAAGCGGATTCCTCCATTTGTTTAATAGTTTCTCTTTGGCCTAAATAGGATGTCATGTCTTCGGTATCATTTCTCATCTGCTCGGATTTACTTTTTATCTTTTCTTTTAGATCTTTTAAATTCATTCTTTTAAGTTTTTCAACTTCATCTTTGATTCCTACTACATTTTCCATATCAACCTTTTGTAAATCTAGTTGTAAGTCACTGGCGATTTTCTGGTGATCTTCCGCATGTTCTTCAAGTCTAACTTGATGATCTTTCAAATTTTCTAATAATTGGCGTAAAACAATACAATGCTTTTCCATGCCTTCTATTAGACTTGATTTCTGCACAGGTGGCAATTTAGCCCTAGACACTTTCTCAAGTTGTTCCTCAGCTTCCTTTGAATCACTTTCAGCTGCTTCAATATCTACTTCTAGCTCTTTTCGAGTGAGGTCTACAATTTTCTTCCAATATACCAGTTCTTTGATTCTTTCAGATGCCAAAGAAGTAGCAATGGAATCGAGATTTTTGCAGATAGATTCCGAATGAGCTTCGATACTTTCAACTTCCATTTCAAGACAATTTTAGATTTGACTTTTAACAGAAATTCTTTGAAACCTTCTTTTTCCTCTAGGGAGAATACGTACTTAAACTTTTAATGATTAGCTCTGATTAGCATTTAAAAAACGCTAGATCATAAGGTGAAATGTTTCTTACAAAGTTTTTTATTGTTTTGCCGAGCTTTGAGCATTATTGCCATTTCATAAGAGAAAAAGAAAATAATTTTAATGTTTTCCTAAGGAAGGGCAGTAATGCTCAAAGCTCGGCAAAACAATAAAAAAACTATCAAAGAAACATTTCACCTTATGAGCTAGCGCTTATTATGTACTACTCTGATCAAAAGGTTTCAACACTTTGCTCATAAGTTAAAAAAAACTTTATTATTCTACCAAATTCAAATTATCCCCTTCAAAGTAGTCCCCATTGGCCGCGATGCACTCCAGCCACCTTTTTTTCCAGTCGGCAAAACACCTCTGGTAGTCTACGGGATCGACTCCACTTTGATCTCTTCTATGCTCTGAAATGTCCGACTCTTCAACTTTTTTTTGAGCTTTCCAAAAAGGAAGAAGTCGCAGGGAACCAAATCGGAACTGTAGGGGGGTTGGGGGAATACAGAGGTTAAGTGGTCCTGCAGGTACTTCGAGATTTTGAGGGCTGTGTGCAACGGCGCGTTATCGTGGTGGAGGATCCACGACTTGCTCCTCCACAGCTCCGGCCGTTTCTGCCTGATCGCTTCCCTCAATCGCCTCAAAACTCCCAGGTAGGAGTCAGCAGTTATTGTAGAGCCTTGTTGTTGAAATTCATGATGAACGATGGCCTGGTAGTCGAAGAGCACCGTCAACATGACCTTGACTTTGCTGGGAGCCTTCCTCGCTTTCTTTGGTCTCGGCTCATTTTTGAAGCGCCACTCCGATGGCTGTTGGGTAGTTTCCGAATCAAAGCCGTAAATCCATGTTTCGCCTCCAGTAATGACCCTCTTCAGCATTTCGGGGTCGTCGGTTGACGCTTCGAGATTGAGACTGGCCGTTTCTTTCCGGGCGTTGTTTGATCAAAAGTCAAATCTTTGGGAACGAGAACGGCGTTGAGTCTTCTCACTCCCAAAATGTCCTTCATTATCGATTGAGTCGACCCGAATGATATCCCGGCTTCTTCGGCGACCTCCCTAACAGTTATTCGTCGGTCTTCACGCACCAGTTCCAACACCTTGTCCAATTTTTCAGGCGTGGTTGATGTGGACGGTCTCCCGGAACGCTCGTTGTCGGCGGTCTCTTCCCGACCCTCCTTGAAGCGCTTGTACCACTCGTAAACTCTTCTTCGGCTCATGACGGCATCCCCGTAGGCTGTTTGCAAAATCCAAAAAAATTCGGCACCCTTGAATCCGTTTTTCACACAGAACTTGATGCAAATTCGTCGATTCTCCATTTCGGTGACTAACGAAATCGAAACACGGGCAAAATGGCTTCACTTCGAACAGCCGATGCTCGCGTGGTTGTGGCGCGTGATTTTTGAAAATTGGCAGGTGTCCAAGCCAAGGGCGACGCTTGCGTTTGCCACAAACCGGGAAAAAATATATTGTGTTTTCAGGATTTTATGAGCAAAGTGTCGAAACTTTTTGATCAGAGTAGTATTTCTTATCGTAAAGATAGAGGCTGCCTGGCCGGCATTCATATTTATATGAAAAATAGACACTTCGGCCAGTTGGAGTTTTTTATTTTCTCAACGTTTCGACAAATATCTTTTGTCTTCGTCAGGAGAAGTAAATAAAAATAAACATTTGGCAAGGCGTTAAAAATTGTTCTGAGGTTTGCAAGGGCGTTCTCACGTGATTTTTCGAATTTAGTACAACATCTAAAGCGCGAGTCAAAAACAAATATGGGGATCTTGGAAATAAAAATATATAATAATAAAATTATAATAAATTAAGTAAAAATAAATAAATAAAGTAATATAATAATAATAATCACAAAGATTAATATATAGATTTCTAACTATTATGTCAATTTTTTTATCTAGCTTATTAACTACTTTTTAAATTTAAAAATGAAGCTAATTGTTGCGGAATATCTTCAAAAATATTTATAGTTCTTTTCCCAAATTCTCGTCATGATGTTTTCGCAGTGATCCAAAAAGAAAAACTTAACGAGATCATTGTCAAATTAAATAATTTAGAAATAGGAATAGAATTTACTGTTGAAACAGAAAAAGAAGGATTTATACCATTCTTAGATGTAGGATTAAGCCGTAAAGAAGATGGATCTATTATAACCAGCGTTTACAGAAAGCCAACAGACTGTGAGATACATCTAAATTTTAATTCTAATAATCCTATATTACATAAAAGGCAGGTGATAAAATCTCTTGTACAAAGAGCCAAACAGGTATGTACAGACCAAGATATTTATAAAAAAGAGATAAAGAAAATTAGAGCGGAGTTAAAACAGTCCGAATATCCAGTTGGCTTCATAAATAAATGGATTAGAAGATATGAAATAGATAGGCCAAATTCGAATAGAACGACAGAAGGTTACAATAATATAATAATTCCTTATATTAGAGAAGTTGATAACGAAATACTAGAATTTTGAAAAAATGTATAAATATTGTCAGGAGGACAGAGTTTCCTGGTATTCCCCCTTATCTGGACCGACCGGTCGGGGTAAACAGTGGCGTCACGTGGAAGGAGGATATATCTCAGTTCTCCCCTCTTGCTCTAACGGCTGGGTCGATTTGGCTCATGTAAATAGTAACTCTTATTTTATATTTAAAATCTCTCATATAACTCATTAAATAAATATTTAAAGTAATTCGAAGGCCTAGTTAATTATTTTTCATCGCGACAATTGTGGTGGAGACGCCGGGTAACGAGACAGTCACCAGACGAAGTCGTCGCCTTCAAGGATTGCAACCAGAGCTATCTACAGTGCTTGCATTTCCCGCTCGGAAGAAAATGGAAAGAGAAGAAAACCGACCATTCTGCCATCGGTGGAGAGATCCCACTGTCTTCTCGGGGGAACGTGGGGAAGATTCGCAGCGTTGGCTGAGCGACTTCCAGCGTGTGGCACGTTACAACAAGTGGGATGACTCCATGTGTCTGGCCAACGTCATCTTCTACCTCACTGGCACAGCGAAGTGCTGGTTCGAAAACTTCGAGGAAATCTTGAATTCGTGGGAGGAATTTAAGATAAAGTTTTGTGAAATATTTGGGAACAAGGAAGACACGGCTAGAAAAGCCGAGAACATTCTTCGAACTAGAGCGCAGACGAGTGGGCAAAACGTCGAGAGCTACATACAAGAAGTCCTCCTTCTTTGTAAACAGAGCAACCCCAGAATGTCGGAAGGAGAAAAGGTGAGCCACCTGATTAAAGGCGTAGCGGAGGAAGTGTATCAGGCACTTGTTGGGAAGGACATCAGCACGGTGGACCAATTTGTTGCGTTCTGCCGCCGATTCGAGGCATTCAAGAGGATGCGTGTTGCACCGCCCAGGTTCAACCGACTGCCCAATGTTACCACCATCTCGACCGCTGAACCTGAGAACCTAGAAGCCCTGATTAGAATAATAGTAAGAGAGGAGGTGCAGAAGTTTATGGCTCCTCCTTCTACATTTGCCGCCCAGGATATCGACACTCCATCTCCCGACCTACGGGATGTCATCCGTAGTGAAATCCAGCAAACGTTGGCTCCTATCTCTGCCCCTCGTCAGCCCGAGAGCTTCCGCCCTCGGCGACAATACCTCCCCCAGAACGATCAAGGTTACCGACGAAGAACCGAAGGGCCACCAAATAATCAAAGGACTCAGTGGCGTACTGAAGATGACAGACCGATCTGCTTCCACTGTGGGCGCCCTGGCCACGTTGCACGTTATTGCAGAAACAGACGTCAAGCTTTTGCGGATGCCAGACTTGGAAGAGAAACAGTCGATTTCGGAAGACCAAGAACGGAAAATTACACCATGGGCGAATCAGGAAGCGAACTATCCCAAGGAAGATTTAGAAACCCGTCGCCATATCCCCACCGCGGAAGATTCCAAGCTCCCAGAAGAACCTCACAATCCCCTGCTCGCCGTCCCAGCCGCTCACCCAGTCGCCGCAGTGAGGAAAACTAGATGGCGCGCCCTCTGGAGGTGTGGCCGCCACAGACGAAAATCCTCCCTGCCGTATAGCCGCTACAATGGAAAAGAACTGGATATCTGTCAACATACAAGGACGAAATGTACAAGCTCTTGTGGACTCCGGCGCTGATTACTCAGTAATTTCTGAAGCTTTCAGACGTTCTATAGAGGCCCCAGTTTTTAAAGAAAATGGACCACTTCTAAGAGCCGCGGAAAAGAAGCCTATCGTGACCCTTGGTAAGTGCTCTTTAGAAGTTCAAATCAAAGGACTCGATATTATTTTTGATTTTGTAGTAGCCGCTGAATGTAGCCACGATGTTATACTGGGCTGGGATTTCTTCAAAGCCACAGATGCCATTATAGATTGTGGGGAAAACAAATTGTATTTAAGCGAAGCTGAAAAATCCTACGAATGGAAAGACCTGAAACTTTGTACTGCTATGGACTGTGTCATACCGCCGAAATCTTTTGGCAAGATTGTTGTCACCAGCCAGGATGTATTTGGCAGCAGAGATGTAGTCGTTACAGGTTCCAAACGCCTGCAGTTGGAAAAAGGACTTTTTATTCCCTCTTCCCTCGTTAGGTTCTTACATGGCAGAGCGGTGTTGTGGGTGACTAACAGTACTCACCAGTCTCAAGTGATACCTTCGGACATGAAGATAGGAACAATGCAAGATCTAGAAGTAGGGAGCATATCTAATCTTGACGCTTGTTCTGAAATAGCTGGAAAAGACGAAGTAACTTCCCCAGATGTGAGAGAATGTTTAATTTCAATGATTTCTACTGATTTGGAGGAAACAAAGAAAAACAGATTACTCACGTGCCTAAATGAGTTTTCTGATATATTCGACTTTGAGAAAAAGAGCTTCCCTGTCTCTGGCGAAATAAAACATAAAATCGATACGAGTGATTATCCGCCTGTCAGACAGCGTCCTTATAGAGTGTCTCCCGCCGAAAGACGTGTCATTCAGAGTGAAGTAGAGAAAATGATGGAGACTAAAATCATCCGGCCATCATCAAGTCCATGGGCCTCTCCCGTTATATTAGTGAGGAAGAAGGACGGCTCGTTGAGATTCTGTGTCGACTATCGTCGTCTAAATAAAATTACAAAGAAAGATGTTTACCCTCTCCCTCGTATCGATGACGCGCTGGACACCCTCTCTGGATCCAGGTACTTCTCCACTATGGATGTGAGATCGGGTTACTGGCAAATCGAAGTAGACGATAAGGACCGGGAGAAAACGGCATTTATCACTCCAGATGGGCTTTATGAATTTAATGTAATGCCATTTGGTCTATGTAATGCACCAGCAACTTTCGAGCGAATGATAGACAACGTCCTACGGGGATTGAAATGGACATGTGTTTATGCTACTTAGACGACATTGTAGTCTATGGATCGACCTTTAAAGAACATTTAACACGTTTATACAAAGTTTTGAGATGCATTCAGCAGGCCGGACTGTGCCTGAATTATAAAAAGTGTCATTTCGCCTCGAGACAAATAACTATCCTCGGGCACGTCGTTAATGAATTTGGAACGCAGCCAGACCCAGAAAAAGTGAAAGCCATTGTCCACTTTCCAAAACCCCGTAATATCAGTGAGACCAGAAGTTTTCTTGGGTTAAGTTCATACTATAGACGCTTCATCAAAAGTTATGCTAACAAGTCTCGACCCTTGAATAGCCTTTTAAAGAAAGATGAAAAATTCATTTGGGGCGAAGAACAAGATGAATCTTTCCGGATTCTCAAACAGGAATTGGGATCTTCGCCTGTGTTAGGACATTTCATAGAAGGTGCGGAAACTCATGTCCATACTGATGCAAGCGGCTATGGTTTAGGGGCAGTTCTTGTTCAAATCCAGAATGACGCGGAGAGACCTATAGCCTATGCCTCACGAACACTAACCAAAGCGGAAAAGAATTATTCCACTACAGAAAAAGAATGCCTCGCAGTTGTTTGGGCCCTTGGTAAATTCCGCCCGTACCTATATGGCAGACCCTTTACTGTGGTTACCGACCATCACTCGCTATGTTGGCTGGTAGGCTTGAAAGATCCATCCGGCCGCATAGCTCGTTGGGCCCTCAAACTACAAGAATACGACATAAACATCGTTTATAAAAGCGAACGCAAGCATAAAGACGCTGACTGTTTGTCAAGAAGCCCCTTGGCTGACACCGCAGAGATATATAAGGGCACATTACTTCCATCCAAGACATTGCAGAAGAACAAAGTAAAGACCCTCATTTGGTTGGGATCCGTGAAAAACTTGCAAATGAAAATTTAAAAGGGTATCAGATGATTGGAGGCGTTCTCTATAAGAAAAATTACGACCCTGAGGGCAAACCATGGCTGCTAGTAGTCCCAAAACAAATGAGGCACGAAATTCTTAAAGATGTCCACGACACTCCAATGGCCGGTCATTTGGGATTTGCCAAAACCTATGACCGCGTTAGAAAGAGATTCTATTGGCCTGGACTTTATAGGACAGTTTCCCAATACATTGCTCATTGTAAAGAATGCCAGCGAAGGAAGGGCGTGCCTCAGAAACCTCCTGGACTACTAGTCCCAATACCTCCAACGACCTCGCCTTTTCAAAAGATAGGAATTGATTATCTGGGAAGATTTCCCATATCTCACACGGGAAATAGATGGATAATAGTCGCGACTGATTATCTCACCAGATTTGCGATAACAAAGGCCGCGGCAACAGCGGAGGCTACTGAATTAGCAACCTTCCTTATTGAAGACGTCATACTCAAGCACGGCGCTCCTCGGGAAATCATCACGGACAGAGGAAGAAAATTCATGTCTCAGACCATACGAGAAATAAATAATCTAAACGGAACAATTCACAGATTCACCACGGCATACCACCCTCAAACGAATGGTTTGACAGAAAGACTTAACAAGACCCTGACTGACATGATCTCGATGTATGTTGACGTTGATCAGAAAAATTGGGACAACATCCTACCATATGTGACCTTCGCCTACAATACCGCTCGACAAGAGACAACAGGATACAGCCCGTTCTTCCTCGTCCACGGCCGAGAAGTTGAAACACCGCTGGATTCTATACTGCCGTACCAGCCGGCAGGAACTGCAGAAGATTATGTGGGCCATCTTGTGACCAACGCTGAGGACGCACGAATGTTAGCCCGTCTCAACATCCTGCAGGCTCAGAGCAAAGACAAAGAACGCTACGACAAGAAGCATCAGGAGGTGACGTACAAGGAAGGTGATTTGGTGTGGGTGTTCACCCCAGTCCGTACCGTTGGCTTATCGGAGAAGTTATTGAAGAGATATTTCGGACCCTATCGAGTGATCAGAAAAATATCGAGTGTAAATTATCAAGTAGAAGGCGTGACGAATACTAGGAGAAGACGAAAAACCCAAGATATCGTCCATGTAGTGAGAATGAAGCCCTACCACGACCCTGAAGTCCAAGAACAGATTGCCCAAGGTCATATGACCGACTAGTAAACAGCGGGACGCTGTTTCTCTTGTGGAGGGAGTGATGTCAGGAGGACAGAGTTTCCTGGTATTCCCCCTTATCTGGACCGACCGGTCGGGGTAAACAGTGGCGTCACGTGGAAGGAGGATATATCTCAGTTCTCCCCTCTTGCTCTAACGGCTGGGTCGATTTGGCTCATGTAAATAGTAACTCTTATTTTATATTTAAAATCTCTCATATAACTCATTAAATAAATATTTAAAGTAATTCGAAGGCCTAGTTAATTATTTTTCATCGCGACAATATAATATTTGGTATAGTACTGGGACAAAAAGGGAATTTTTAACTAGAAATAACATAATGAAGGATAACATAGCACATCAAAACCAAATAACGTAATTTATGGGATTAAATGCACAGAATGTGACAAAATTTATGTAGGAGAAACCGGCCGAAATTTAGAGACCAGAATTAAGGAACACCAACAGGGTTTATTGGGGAGAAGGGCGTTAAGCAAAATTGAGGAACATGCATTATTTTCAGGACATAGGCCAGATTGGAATGATATTGAGATATTTCACAGGAATATAAAATTTAAAAAGGAAAGATTATTTTTAGAGCGATGGGTATCACGAGAATTTGGGAAAAGAACTATAAATATTTTTGAAGATATTCCGCAACAATATGCTTCATTTTTAAATTTAAAAAGTAGTTAATAAGCTAGATAAAAATGGACATAATAGTTAGAAATCTATATATTAATCTTTGTGATTATTATATTACTTTATTTATTTATTTTTACTTAATTTATTATAATTTTATTATTATATATTTTTATTTCCAAGATCCCCATATTTGTTTTTGACTCGCGCTTTAGATGTTGTACTAAATTCGAAAAATCACGTGAGAACGCCCTTGCAAACCTCAGAACAATTTTTAACGCCTTGCCAAATGTTTATTTTTATTTACTTCTCCTGACGAAGACAAAAGATATTTGTCGAAACGTTGAGAAAATAAAAAACTCCAACTGGCCGAAGTGTCTATTTTTCATAAAAATTCAAAGTGATGTTGTCTGTTGAACAGGCTTACCGATAAATTAGAAGTTATTTTGAAAGTAAATTTGAAGGAAGACTTGCGACTTTGTCCTTTATAACGTAAGGCTGCTATATTGGATGACTGTTATAAGAATTCACGTATTAGAATTTCAAAATAAATATAAGGTTGTCCCAAGAGTTCGTGTTTTTCTAAAAACGTTGGTTTTCTTATTACTTAACGAATAATATTATTACGGTGAATACATAATGGTACAATTACTTTATACATAATACAAAGACATTATACATAACGGCGAGCAATATTATGGCGAATAATATTGTTATTTCAATTTTTGCAAGTGTTTACAACTTTTGGGACAACTTTGTAATATAAAGACACGCACAAATATATTTGTTATGTTTATCCTTGTCATATCTTTCTGGTTAGTTTAATATTTAAACATGTTCATGATATAAAATGGAGCTCTTATACTTGATGTTTGTTGGTGAAAAACTAACGGTGTTTGAAGCAATTGGTGAAATAGTAACAGTGTTTGATGCTGTTGGTGAAAGATTAAAGGTGTTTGAATCTGTTGGTGAAAGAATAACGGTTTTTGAAGCTGTTGGTGAAAGATTAACGGTGTTTGAAGTTGTTGGTGAAAATTGACGGTATTTGAAGCTGTTGGTGAATATTTAACGGTGGTTGAAGCAGTTGGTGAAAATATAACGGTATTTGAAGCAGATGGTGGAAGATTAACGGTGTTTGAAGCTGTTGGTGAAAAATTAACGGTGTTTGAAGCTGTTGGTGAAAGAATAACGGTGTTTTAAGCTGTTGGTGAAAATATAACGGTGTTTGAAGCTGTTGGTGAAATAGTAACAGTGTTTGAAGCTGTTGGCGAAAATTTAACGGTGTTTGAAGCTGTTGGTGAAAGATTAACGGTGTCTGAAGCAGTTGGTGAAATAGTAACAGTGTTTGAAGCTGTTGTTGAAAATTTAACGGTGTTTGAATAGTTGGTGAAAAATTAACTGGTTTGAAGCAGTTGGTGAAAATTAACGGTATTTTAGCTGTTGGTGAAAATTTAACGGTGTTTGAAGCTGTTGCTGGAAGACCTGATGATTTTTACATAAAGAAGATGGTTCATATCACTCTTAATACTGCTCAAATATCAATATAAAATTTTCATATAAAAAATAGTGTTATTACCTAAAATAAAAAAAAATAAAATTAAATGTTTCTAAATAGGCAAATTTCAAATAGAAATTATAAATTAACAAAATATTTGCATAATCAATTATTTTTCATCTCTATAAATATAACTGGAAGTGTCGAAAGGAAATTTGTAGAAGTTTTGAAAACTAAACTCTCTTAATCATTTCTTACTCAACAAAATCAAATATCTAACCAAGAATCCCCAACTCGATTTTCATCTAAATAGCTATAAATGCAAGGAACTAACGAACTCTTCTAAGAATTCGACCATCCAAGAACCATTCAAATAATCTCTCAAGAAACCGAGCTCTTACATTCTACAGCCAGTAGATTCTATAACCAATCAGCTTGGGCTATTATTGCATCTATTGACCAGGAAACCTGAAGTTATACTGTCCTCAGCATGAACCTTCTCAGTGAAGATACATTTAATCTAGGATATAGTACTAAAATTTCGAGCAAGACTTCCGCCATATTATCTAGAAATTCTTTCGACGCTTTCTTTTTCAGAGATAATCCTGTGTTAAAAGGCCGTTATAATAAACATTTGGAAAACTTGAATAAATTCCTAGATGAGAATCGGGAAATAAATATTTCTCAACGTTTTCAAAATGAATTTCGTAGAATTATATGTCTAATAGACGAAATTTACGACACCTGTTCATATCTCAAAAATCCTATTAACACAAATCGTACTATAAATCAAGAAAGGCTGGTTAATTTGATCTTGCAAATGCATTCTTCTTCTAACAGACTTGGACACATTGCTTATTGTTTTAGACAAATAGAACTTGATATTAACTATAGGCGATGTGATTTAATCCTATTTCAGGAAGAAACTACTCGATTCTGTGAATCTACGGATTGGTACATACATATGTCCTGGAATATCTATCAGGATTTGCTCTATTTGGCAGAAGATTCATATAGAGCCTCAAGAGATACAATAAATAAATATAACATGTGAGTAATGGTTAGAAACTGAAGCTTTGGTGGAAAAAAAAGTGAAAATTCAAAGATAAAATATTTGCAAAAATTTTCCAAATAACTTTTTTGTTTTTTTATTTATTTTTTTTTTTTTGAAAAAAAAAATGTTTATTTCAACCTGTTGAAACCATTAAATCAAAGTAATTTCAAAATGTTTGTATATTTTTCGTAGATATTACATTTTCTTAAAGGTAGAATATCTAGTAAGAGAAAGAACTTTTTTTAATATGGAGGATTTGGTCAGTACACATATAAATACCCAAATCGACACATTTTGAAAAGTATCCTTATATCTACAAAACGAATTGACGATGGACTCTGACAATGTCTGGCCAGGAACTCCAATACGTAGGATTAGCTGTTTACAATATAGGAAGCTAGAAGACATTTGAAAATTATCCCGCATGTGTGTCTTATGAACGAAAAATCGATATTTTAAGGAGAAATAACTATTTTTAACCTTAAGGATGAACTATGAAAGGATGAATTGTGAAGGGTATTGATAAACGGAAAAATAAGTGTCCATAGACCCCATTCCCATCGCTGGACACTCTATTTTTCCGTGTATCATTGCTCTTCACAATTCCTTTTCATACTTCATCTTTAAGGTTAGAAATAATCGTTATTTCTCCTTAAAATAAATTTCGAATTTTCGTTCAAAAGAAACACATGCGGGATAATTTTCAAATGTCGTTCTACAATCATAAGCCGCATTATATTGTATTATAATGTAGGAAGCTGTTGGAATGATCCATTGAACGAATGTTAGGGTGTGTGTTGGCTTAAAACTTTGTTTTCTTCAAGGTTGTCCAAAAGGTTCGTAAAAATTTGGCAAAAAAATTGAAATATCAATATTTTTCGCAATATTATACGCCTTTATGCATAATGTCTTTGCAGTATATATAAAGTAATTATGTATTCGCCAAAATATATATATATAATAATTTTATTATTCGCCATGTAATAAGAAAAATGCTTTAATAACAAATCTACAGGGTGGCTCATATTATATAAGTCCCGAAAAATTAATTTAAATTTTAAAAATAAAAGGGTTCGCGACTTGTGGGTCACCCAGTGTATATTGTTATATATTATTTGTATATTGTTACATGGTCCTATGTGGGTATTTTGGGAATTTTATTGAACGATATATTGTAACTTGAAAAAATATGAATAGCATATATTGTATATATTACTATATATACCTATTTTAATCTGATTGGTATATATGTTCATATTTTTTAATATTGAAGTTTCGTGAAATTATTTAAAAGATACTTCTATTTAATTAAAAAGGCATATATTGGATCAAAAAATATTTATTTTACCAATATCTCGGTTGGCTGAACGCCACCCTTTTAACCTTTAAAAAGGTTGGCGTTCAGCCGACTGAAATATTGGTAAAATAAATGATTTTTTGATCCAATATATGCCTTTTTAATTAAAGATTTATGGATTTCTCTTATTTTCAAACAGATACTTCTATAAAAAGGTAGATTTTCAGGTTGCCCTGGTTTATAATCTGTCAATACCTATATGGAAGTAATTTTGAAAATGTATATATCTTTGCTTGATATATTTATTAATAGCATGAAACTGGTTTCATATTCTAACATTAGGTATTAGAAGACAAAATTGCTATAAAGTATAAAATTGTAGAACAACGTTTGACAATTATCCCCCGCATGTGTTTCTTTTGAACGAAAAATATAAATTTATTTTAAAGAGATATAGGTTAGCTTAGGGATGAAGTATAAAAGGATGATATGTGAAGAGTAATGATAAACGGAAAAATAAAGTGTCCAGGAATGGGAATCGAACCCACAGTGTTCCGCTTACCGGGCAGATGCCATGTCCACTAGGCTACTCTGGACATATTTTTCCGTTCGTAATAATATATAAAGTAATTTATAATACAATTTAATGCGGCTTATGATTGTAGAACGGCGTTTGACAATTATCCCGCAAATGTTTCATTACTCTTCACAATTCATCCTTTCATACTTCATCACTAAGGTTAGAAATAATCGTTATTTCTACTTAAAATAAATTTCCATTTTTCGTTCAAAAGAAACATTTGCGGGATAATTGTCAAAGGTCGTACTACAATCCGCATTATATTGTATTAAAAGGTATAAGAATATAAACAGTACCAATGCTTTTCTTCATACCCATAGCCCTATTTAAATTTAATTATTTGTTTTTTACGTATTCAGGTTTTTATGTTTATATCATTCGAATATTATATATGTAGATGTCCTATAGTTTTATGAAATATTTATGCAAATTTAAATTTGTTTTGTTTTTATATGTAAATAATATTGAATATTTATATATACAGTAGAACTTGGATAATTCGAAAACGTCTTTAATTACAATATTTATCTTGGTCCCTAGAATTTCCTATAAATAAAATTTCCGTTTTTAATTCGAATTTTTGGATAAATCGAGGTTTTTATTGGCCCCTTAGGGTTCGAATTATCCAAATTCGACAGTATCCTCATGTTCTCAACTTTTAAAATAAAGAAACGCATTGCTACTTTTCGTATTCATATTTTAAACATTAGGTATATATTTTCTCAAGCGAACGCCTGTGTCTAATTGTTACAAGAGCTGATTAGAGAAAGTTCATCCCACCAACTTACTTGATTCCTTTAGTTTCGATCTATAACGGTCTCCAAAGTTCCTTGGTGCGGACAATTAAGTTGGCATCGCTCTTTGAATTCACCTGTTTTACGGGCTCGAATTTATTCGTTTTATGCAAATTTCCGTTGTTGGTCGTATTGTTAATCCGTCCACATAAGTACATAAAGCTATTTCTCTCTGAACAGGTTCGGTAGAGGAGTGGTTTAAACTGTTGGTTTCTCAACCGGTACGACCCGGGATCAAATCCCGCATTGCGCACTTTTGTATTTAGCCTTATATATTTATTTATAGACATTGTAATAAATTAGTTTCAATATCTCTCGTGTAGTTAATAAGTTTAATAATATCATGAAGAGAGGGAGATTGAAACTTCTTTATTACATCGTTCATAGATGGATAATTGAATAAATAAGGATAAATATACAATATATTAAAAAATGTGGGAAATATAAAATTAATAAATATAAATAATGAAAGCATATCCTGACCAGAAGCACATGTGCTTTTTAGATGGCACAGCGCCATCTGTGGAATAGATATCAATTAAACATTGATTTAACCTGTTCCCTGATATTTGGCCAACCCATTTTCTTTAAAAATCGAGAAAAGCCATCCACGAAAGTGTTTCGCTTGGCGCTCTGCCATCTAAAAAGCACATGTGCTCCTGGTCAGGATATGCTTTCATTATCTTTAATATCAACACCTGACCCTTTTATTTATTTTTCTATTTTTTTTCATATACATATATTAGATAATAAAAATGCATATATATAGTACATTCAAATGAACTATGGACTTAAAATTCGAGGAGAGAGTAGAAATACAGGTATCGAGCATTCCTTTTCCGCGAAAAACTAAAATGGAGGCTTTGATAATATAAATTGTACAAACGCAGCATTAGCGCGCTCAATCGATTATTGAAAATGCAAACTATATCACAGCGCGATAGTTAATCTCAATTGAAAAATTCACTGAAGTAAGTGAAAGTTAAAAAATAACATACGCTCTGCAATAAAACAGTTGACATTTCCAATAACAGATGTCGCAGTCCTACAAGGTTGTCCCTAAAGTTCGTAAACACTTTCAAAATATTGGAATACTAATATATTATTTGGCGTTATGTGTAATGTCTTTGTATTATGTATTGCAGTAGATATTCCATGAGAGGACACTCACGCTACAGGACACCTCTCTATAAAGGACAGGTTTCATTTGTAAAATTATCATTTTTACCCTTTTGCAACTCTCTGGTAAGAGGACACCTCTTCCTAAAGGACACTTTGGCTCTGCAATTAGGTGTCCTTTACAGTGAGGTTCTACTCTATTCGCCCTAATAATATTATTCGCCATGTAATATTAAAAACACGAACTTTTAGGACAACCTTATGTTTTACAACAACAAAAAGCCGTAATTAAGAACACTCGTCCCATACAGGATTCTCCCAGATCGGTAAGCAGAAGTAAACATAGCAATTATCTATAGAAAGTGGAGATTAAGAAATGCCTTTGTTCAAGTTGAGTCCATCATCGGTGTTGCGCCTATTGTCTGTTTTGTTTTTCAGAATTTGTGAAAGGCTAATACATTATGAATGTAACTTGTTTTATCTATATTCTATGCTATAAAAATCAACTTAAAAAAGATGTATGTAGAGTAAAGATGTATGTAAATATATTAGAAAATTCAAGATTTGTTTTCAATAATATCCGTTAAAATGTTCATGAAATTTGCCTATTTAAACTAAATACTTTACTATATATTCAATGGCTAGAAGAAAACAAAATGCAAATATAGTTTGTTGAATTCCTTTCTGAAACCTATTTAACCTAGCAGAAAATTTTCCCTATTTTAGCGCATTTATAATGGAACCGGTTTCAGACGATTCGAAGATGACATCAGTCAAATATCTTTGGAATTGGAAATCTTATGCAGAAGATGTTTTGGAAGACTTGGCTATTTCAATTAGAACAAAGGAAAGAGAAATGACCAGAACCGAAGCTGGAATTAAAAAATTGGGCAAAACATTGGAAGAAAAAAGATAAAATAGTACTTGATCACTATCTTAAACACCTTGATGAATATAAGAACAAATTAATTAACCACAAAGCGAATGTAAAATCTCAAATTAAAGAATATAATGAATTACTTGATGTATTGAACTTGAAAGATGAGAAAATTGAAACTTCTAAAGCGGTGAAATTTAGGGAATTAAAAAGCCGTAAGAGAAAGCGAGAAGAAAAGCTGAAAGAAGGCGAAGAGGTTGTACAGAGGAAAATGAAATGTCTTGACAGTTTGAAATTCACAAAACCAGAAGTATCAAAATTGATGCTGAATGAAAAGCTAAAAGCTGATCTTATCTTGATTGAACTGGATAATGAATTTGATCAGATTCCGTGCGCAAATCCGGAACATGCAGAAGATATAAAGGTTGCTAATGAGCGAAGAGGCGAACTGAAATCTGAACTGAGAGTATTGGAGCATAATCTGATAAAACTTCTCAACTCACTACCTCGGACTTAAGGAGCATCAATGATCAAATTTCATTTTGAACGAGCAAAATTGAAATATTTAAATACAATCAGTCATATAGTAATTGCTATAAAGATAATTTACATTAATAATTTGTGAGAAGAAAAACAGTTTAAATATATTCTTTGGTTTACACATTTTCTTTTTAAAAGTTCATTTGGAAATAATAAAATATTTATGGTTAAATTGTATGGTTTCTTTATTTTTATTACATAAATAGCCAGTTTGAATATTCACCTTAAATGCGTTCAAAATTTGCTATCGAAATTTTAACATATTTGATGGACAAGTGGGTAACAGCCATGAACCGGGATCGAATCCCGCGTTAACATTTTCTTTAATATGAATAACCTTCACATATTATTCATTGTTGAAAATATCATAACCTAGGTTGCCCTTTTTGAGCGGTACCTAATAAGGTGATTTTGGAACAAGCAAGAACAATCGAAATTTAAAAACTAAAATTTTTATATAAAAACATTTAAATATGTTAATGCTTTGTCACCTTTTAAAATTTTCCTATAACAATTAAAAGGCATTATACAAATTAAAGTGTATTTCTACAATAGCAAAATATTGTATGGAAATATTTTGTAAGAGATATAGTAAAGTTACACCCTATAAAATTTGTAAATAGAATTTAATGACAAGGAAATAAGACCAAATCCAAATAGTGAATGACCTTTCAATAACAGCGTTGTTACCATCATTAGACCAAAGTGCTGAATGATAAAAACATCGAAGCATGCTTTTAAATACTGTTATTCCAAAAATATACTATTGTATACCAACTTAATTCTCAGCAGCATCTTCAACATATCACATGGATGACCTTGGTTATCGATCCTATGCGCCAAACACGGCCTATAGGTGATCAATTACGCTCTCATAGAGATCGTTTGAAGAACTGATTCATTTCAGCGACAGTCTATCAGGAGAATTGCAAAAGCCTTTTGCGCCCTGTTAATTCTAAATTACAAGTCTAACTTGACACACTGATTTGCTTTGGAGAAAACTTTTGTCCAACAAATACCACGTAAATTTCCCGAAGTTAAATTATAAATTTGCCACTCACACAGCGAAGAAATAGTCGGGTAATCGTTTCACAAAACACTGATGCGAAATTCGGTAGAAGAATTCGCAGTGATGATTCTTTTGTGGGCTGTTGCAAGGATTTAAATCAGATCACTAAATAGCAGAAAGGAGGGGGTAAAAGTCTCCTTCAAACTAACTTTATTTAATACAACTTAAGAGGACAGAGGAAAACACCCAACTGGGCGGTAGCAGACCAGGCCGTGTTCTCCCCTCCCTCTTTATTTGCCGGCGGGCGCAGCTGGGGCTTGTTTGTTTAAAGTCACCCGAGCCGACGCCCTGAAGTGGACTCCATTATTCCACATACTCCCCCCCCTGTTTTTCTCTAGGCACACAGAAAATACAATAATAATCGTAAATCGGTTGGGTATACAAACGGTTCTTCCCGATCTAGTCTCTATTTTTGCAGTTTTCTATTTATCGTTCAGCAAACGCGAAGAAGCTGCTGTTGATGATATTTCCAAGGGATATATTTTCTGAATAGGTCTTAGGAAGGTTCCTACTGCTGTTTTCACCTTCAATAATCTATTCACTCCATCTCTTCCAAATAATATCTCCTCGATCACTGCTAATGACCAGAAGTTACGCTTTTTATTGTCCATACCAACAAGGACAACATCCCCAGCCTGGAGTTTTGGATTGTAAATGCGTCTGTTTCTCTGGACCAGGAGGGACAAATATTCCTTCCTGAATCGTGATTTCAACTCCTCCCTCAGTTTGCTCAAATAGCGCAGTTTCTGGGTCGTTGGAATAGATCCCATATTCTGGCCATCAGGAAACTCGACATCTGTCTGTTCTTGTAGAAACATGGAAGGTAATATTGTCACAAGATCATTCGGATCGTCGCTCACATAAGTCATGGGCCTTCCATTCATTACTGCCTCTGCATGACACAGCAGGGTCATCAATTGTTGATATGTCAATGTTGATGTTACGAACATTATTTTTAGTATATCTTTGAGGGAACGAATCAATCTCTCCCACCATCCACCCCACCAGGCAGCAGTGGGTGGGATGAATTTCCATTCAATATGCTTCACTTCCCCGTCGTTAGAAACGCGTTCCCAGTCAATCTGTTTAAAGAAGTTATTGGCTCCTACAAAATTTGTTCCGTTGTCGCTAAAGATGGTGGATGGACGTCCTCGTCTCTTGATGAATCTCTACAGGGCCATTAGGAAATCTTCTGTGCTGAGAGATGTTACCAGTTCCAAATGTACACAGCTGTACACAGCACAGGTGAAGAGAACAACCCAGGTCTTGGTCCGACCTTTCAGATAGAGCGGGCCCGCCAGATCCATCCCTACCACCTCGAAGACCTTGGCGTTATGTACTCGAGTGGCAGGTAGTGGAGCGTCTTCCACCACAACGGGTTTAGCGGAGAAGAGGCGACATGTGACACATCTTCTCACTATTTTCTTAATGGTCTGTCTCGCTTTTAATATCCAATATTTTCCCCGAAGTTTGTTCATCAAAAATTGTACACCAGCGTGGCAATTCTCAGCGTGTGAATCACATATCATTTGTTCAATCAACGGATGAGTCCCATGTAATAGTACTGGCAAACGGAAGCCAAATTCGTCGCTGCTGTAAAACAATTTTTTTTCACACGCAGGATTCCTTCTACTTCATATACCTTCAGGCCAGGTATAGAGTGGCTAGGGAAACACTCGGCCTGAACTAATTCCAAAAGCGCTAGCTCCGCTTCATCGATCTCCTTCACAGAAAGTTCGCCCTTTACTTTCGTTGAAGATCGGAGGTTGTTGATGAATCTTCTAATCCACGCCATCATCCGCACATTTTTTATTAACGAGGAGAAATATTTCATGTACCAATGATCGGTACTCTTAACTGTTGTCACAACAGCAATTTTCTTTCTTTCCGCACAGATTTCTTCTTCATTCAGGTCTTTATACCTGGAAGGCCAATATTCTTCGGAGAGTTTCAACCAGGAAGGGCCCTCCCACCATCTAGACTGTATCAGTCGGGAGAGGCTGCATCCTCTGGAGGGTAAATCAGCTGGATTGCACTCGCTAGGAACATATCTCCAATCTCCAGGATCACTTAGTCTGCATATCTCTTTAAGGCGATTCCCGACAAAGGTACCCCACTGATCATCGCGCTTTATCCAAGCGAGGGCTGTTGTGGCATCAGACCAGAATAAATTTTTGATATCTTTTAACTCTAGAGCTTCAAAGATCATCTTGTTTAATCGTGCTCTTACAACACAGGCTAAAAGTTCAAGTCTTGGTATCGTAGGTCTCTTGAGAGGAGCGACTCGAGACTTAGCCACCATCATATGCACTTCAATTTTGTCAGCAACCCGTGTCCGAAGGAAGACCACAGCAGCATAAGCTTCACACCTAGCATCAACAAACGTGTGTATCTGCCAATCCTTCTGCGGTACCATCAATGGATTGAAATTCCTAGGAATTGCCATGCCTTTGTGCAGCTGAAGGTCGTCGAACCAAAGGCTTAGTTCATCCTTGTAGTGACAGTCCAATTCATCGTCCCATGCCAACTTTAGAGTCCAAGCTTTTTGCAATAGAATTTTAGGCTTTATTAATATTGCGTTCCGAAATCCAATAGGGTCATATGTCTGAGCTAAGCAGGACAGGATACTCCTTTTGGTTATCTTGGGGGGTATGGCTACAGAAATTTCACATAACAAACAATCTTCCTTTTTATCCCAACATATACCAAGAACTTTAGATATCTCTGCTCTTTCATAGGGGTAAGTATCGGAGGCCACGTCCAGGCTATGCTCCGAACGGCTTAGTTCATCCGAGCAATTTCCATGATGGACGTTGCGGTCAATTTGAGATCTTGTAAAATGAAAGGACTACAGTTAACGCCGAAAACGACACGTCTATGTCGGAATACTTCAGTATTTTCTCCATTTTGGGAATACCACAGAAAACACAGGTAATCTCTGTCCCTTTCATTCACCTCAATCTGCAGAAACGCTTTCTCAATGTCTGCCACGACACCAAACTTGCCATTTCTAAACCTTAGCATAAGGTTGGGAATCATCTCTATCAGGTTAGGTCCTTTTTCAAGACAATCATTTAAAGATGGGGATCTATAGACCTTGCTAGAAGCATCAAAGACAGGCCTGATAGGCGTAGTCCCACTGGAGAGTTTCACCACAGGACGATGAGGCAGGTAGAAGGCCTCAGCGTCGTGTTGCTCAGCTGGAACTTTCTCAATTATCCCATCATCCAACCAGCCTCGGAAAATATCATCATATTACTCATAAAGATTCAAAGATATCGATTTTTTAGCCGTTCGTTCTAATCTCTTCATATCAATCTCTCAGTTGTCCGCGATTTTAGCTTTCTCTACAGTCCACGGGAGGGAAACAACATGTCTTCCAGAAACAGAATGTTGGACTGTTTTTAGAAAATGTCGACGCGCCAATGCGTCTCTCTGATCTCTCTGTTTAACCTCAATAGGATCCATAATGCCAAGAACATCGAGAATCCACAGAATGGGTATACTGATCTCCGAAATTGTCATCGTTGTAACATGTTGAGCGAGTGAAACGTCACTACCTTGCTGACATTCTCCCAGTGAAGTCCAGCCAAAACGCTTCGCGACCATTTTAAAATTCCCCGATGCATGACCCAAAGTGACTCTGTATTTTGGTTGATACTTTCACTAGTATGGCCTCCAAACACCACGTGTTTAACTGATTCCTGGCCAATGGGAGATAGTCCGAGATCCTGGGAAGTTTTAATTCTATGGTGTGAGCTCGAAGCGAAGCTCACTTCACTGGTCGTGGAACAAGACGCAGCGACCTTAGGTTTAACAAGGGCCAGACATTTTTTGATATCTTCTTATATCTGAAGCTATATTCCAAGGCTTCCACATCGTCATGCTCTAATTCTTCTTCGCTAACGTCTGAAGTTAGCATGAAGTCTCTTATCTTGCCTTGGATCACAAGAAGCTCACTATGAGTTTTCTATTATTTTCAATGTCCTATACAGGTATCGGTGGAGTAACTGACAGAAACTCTTCTGTCGTCTTCAAGGTTTCCATTTTTCAAAATAAACCACAAACAAAAGGTACTTAGCTTGAGTCTTGACTTGTACTCCGCCATTCAATCCACTTGATCTTGCCTTGTCAAAAGCCCACCCGCGGGGACGCCACTTTGTGTCGAAATGTCGGGTAATCGTTTCACAAAACACTGATGCGAAATTCGGTTAAAGAATTCGCAGTGATGATTCTTTTGTGGGCTGTTGCAAGGATTTAAATCAGATCACTAAATAGCAGAAAAGAGAGGGTAAAAGTCTCCTTCAAACTAACTTTATTTAATACAACTTAAGAGGACAGAGGAAAACACCCAACTGGGCGGTAGCAGACCAGGCCATGTTCTCCCCTCCCTGTTTATTTGCCGGCGGGCGCAGCTGGGGCTTGTTTGTTTACAGTCACCCGAGCCGACGCCCTAAAGTGGACTCCATTATTCCACACGCACAATGAATCCCCAGAAAATTAAAGCAGATTTATTCACTGCTTAGTTTAGGCGAAAATGCTCAGAAATCAAAACATTAAACCTGAATTTCATCATCAAAAAATAAAAAATATATAATTGAAATGGAAGAATATTGGTTTGTCAATAAAATGTAAAAAAAAAAAAGGAGACAGTTTGGAAGATAATCTTTCGCTACAGTTAAAATATGGTTCGGATATCACAATAGAAGTTATGATTTGAAGATATATTTTAGGTCAAATCAATAGCTATATACGAAGGTATACAACTTGGCTTTTGTTCGAATTTGCCCAATTCTGTTATAATTCATTCCTTATACTAACTCTAGACTTGCCTGGTAAATTGCATGTTCACTGCATTTCTAAGGGTTACTTCTTTTGGTACCAAAAATGCCTTTTACAATTTTCTTCTTCATAAGTAAATAGTATAATTTTTTATGCATAAATGAGAGATTCTGATAGAATATACAAAAATATGCTCACATTCGAGATAAAAATACTTTTTAAATCTTAATCAACCTTAAAAACAATGTGATTGATATTAAACTGTTCATTACTTCAATCTTTCGCTATTTGCATTCTCTTTCAAAGAATTATAATCAATTATACTATTGTGGAATTAATATATTCTCTATATTATATAAAAATCAAATATTTGGATTTGAAAATAACTACTTAAAAAGTTTATTATTATTAAACTTTCAAAGAGACCATTTTTATAACATGGGAAATATAGCCTATTTTGGTTAATATTTATTTATTATCAGTTGCAAACAAGACACGCTATAAAACGAAAATTAAAACTATACCGCGAATGTTTCTTTTAAAAATCGAAATTTATTTTCAAAGAGAAATAGCGACATTTCTAACTTTGAGGATGAGGTATGGAAAGGTGAAACATGAAGAGTAATGGAGAACGGAAAAATAAAAAGTGCCCAGGGGCGGGAATCGAACCCACACCCTTCTGCTTACCCGGGCAGGTGCCTTGTCCACTCGGCTACCCTGGACGTATTTTTCCGTTCATAACTTATATTCAAAGTAACATTTAAAATACAATATAACGCGGCTGATGATTGTAAAACGAAAATTAAAATTATACCGCGAATGTTTCTTTTAAAAATCGAAATTTATTTTCAAAGAGAAATAGCGAAATTTCTAACTTTGAGGATGAGGTATGGAAAGGTGAAACATGAAGAGTAATGGAGAACGGAAAAATAAAAAGTGTCCAGGGGCGGGAATCGAACCTACACCCTTCTGCTTACCGGGCAGGTGCCTTGTCCACTCGGCTACCCTGGACGTATTTTTCCGTTCATAACTTATATTTAAAGTAACATTTAAAATACAATATAACGCGGCTGATGATTGTAAAACGAAAATTAAAATTATACCGCGAATGTTTCTTTTAAAAATCGAAATTCATTTTCAAAGAGAAATAGCGACATTTCTAACTTTGAGGATGAGGTATGGAAAGGTGAAACATGAAGAGTAATGGAGAACGGAAAAATAAAAAAATAAAAAGTAAAAAGTGTCCAGGGGCGGGAATCGAACCCACACCCTTCTGCTTACCGGGCAGGTGCCTTGTCCACTCGGCTACCCTGGACGTATTTTTCCGTTCATAACTTATATTTAAAGTAACATTTAAAATACAATATAACGCGGCTGATGATTGTAAAACGAAAATTAAAATTATACCGCGAATGTTTCTTTTAAAAATCGAAATTTATTTTCAAAGAGAAATAGCGACATTTCTAACTTTGAGGATGAGGTATGGAAAGGTGAAACATGAAGAGTAATGGAGAACGGAAAAATAAAAAGTGTCCAGGAATGGGAATCGAACCTTAATCGAAATTTAAAAGAAACATTCGCGGTATAATTTTAATTTCCGTTTTACAATCATCAGCCGCGTTATATTGTATTTTAAATGTTACTTTAAATATAAGTTATGAACGGAAAAATACGTCCAGGGTAGCCGAGTGGAAAAGGCACCTGCCCGGTAAGCAGAAGGGTGTGGGTTCGATTCCCGCCCCTGGACACATTTTATTTTTCCGTTCTCCATTACTCTTCATGTTTCACCTTTCCATACCTCATCCTCAAAGTTAGAAATGTCGCTATTTCTCTTTGAAAATAAATTTCGATTTTTAAAAGAAACATTCGCGGTATAATTTTAATTTTCGTTTTACAATCATCAGCCGCGTTATATTGTATTTTAAATGTTACTTTAAATATAAGTTATGAACGGAAAAATACGTCCAGGGTAGCCGAGTGGACAAGGCACCTGCCCGGTAAGCAGAAGGGTGTGGGTTCGATTCCCGCCCCTGGGCACTTTTTATTTTTCCGTTCTCCATTACTCTTCATGTTTCACCTTTCCATACCTCATCCTCAAAGTTAGAAATGTCGCTATTTCTCTTTGAAAATAAATTTCGATTTTTAAAAGAAATATTCGCGGTATAATTTTAATTTTCGTTTTACAATCATCAGCCGCGTTATATTGTATTTTAAAAGACACGCTATATCCGATCTGGATAATTGCGCGTGAAACTATTTACAATAATTCATATTGTAGTAGAGTAGGTAACAGAATTTTCAAAAAGAAAATAAACAATTAAGAAAAAGAGCATTAAATAAACATACATTAAATAAATAAGCAAGAACATAAGCAGATAGAAGAAATCGCAAGGAAGTTATTTACTGTATGTTGAGCAATGATGGAAATTGATTTAATGAAGTTATCTGTAATAATTAGTATCGTGGAGAGAGAAAGTTGATCAAGTTGAGCTATTTACAATGAGTTATGTTCTAAAGTAACTTATTAATTATTTACATTGATGTAAATCAAGTCGCATAGTAGTGTAGTTCCTCAAGCTGCATGAAGCTGTCTATAATAAAAAGTCTGCAGAACCTATTAAATTTCGTATATATTTCCCTATTATAAACTATTTGACCCAGATAGGTTATTTCCATCTTGCTCTGCTTTCTTAGGTTTGACACCAGTGGGCATGAGTTCAGAATGTGTTCGGGGGTTCTTCTTCCGCTCCACAAGAGCATCTGGGCGAATCTATTTTTATAATTCTGAAGAGATATGATTTGAAGTTACCATGACCCGTAAAGAATTGAACATTGTAGAAGTTTGGTTTGACAAATTTGGGTATTTTTGAGGTCAAAAAACGTTTGAAATTATTGTTGGATTCTTCATAGTATTCCTGTAATTTTCTTTCATTATAGTTAGCAATTTCTTTTATGCTTGATAAATTAAAAATCTATTCTAGTCTATTTCATTTTTCAATATGTTGGATTCAATGTAATCTGTGAGTTTTTGTATTTGTGTTAGTATATGTGTACAGTTTGACGATGTTGTGGTATAGGCCTGTATGCAGTGTTTTAGAATATTTTACTGCAGGGAATATAGTTTGTCTTTGGCTTTCTTGCTTATAAATGTAAACCATATTGTTTGACCATATGTTATTGTACCTCGGAATATTGCTTTGTATAAAGTTAATTTTCGTCTGCATTCTAGACCCCATGCTTTCTTTATTAAACTGAGTAGGTAACCGCTAGCTCTAGTAGTTTTGTCGACCATTTCATCAATGTGTGGCATGAAGTCCAGCTTGTTCCTGCTTAGATGATTTTTCAAGGTCAATCCCAAGATCTTAAGGATATCGACAGGTATAACTATATTGTTATTAAGGGATTTCTATCATTTTTGCAAATATATGTGATATCTTGGGACCTCTGGGACCAGTGTTACCTGATGCTAGACGAACCTCGATGTCAACTCTACCGTGCAGTCGTGGTGGAAGGCGACACAGCTGGGCCAAAGGTGAAATAAACAAACAGAGATTCCACTAAGAAGCGTCTGACGTCAAGAAGGAATGGTATGAGCGGAGAGAGAGATCTTTAGAACAAGTGTTACCTTGGTGGGATCCAAGCGCAGACTTCCTATCCTAGGTTCTCGATTTAACACCAAGACCTATCTTCTTTCCCATTGGTCGAAAGGTGTCACGTGGCCGGTTTCTATTGGCTGACCTACTTAGGTGTTACTTTCTAATTGGTCCGTGCTGATTTCTTTGTCGGAAGACATGACCGGCCTTGCCCAGGAAATACTGGTCGTTAAGCTAAACTTTTATGATTTCCGCGATCATAAAATTGGCTGTAATTTTATTAATAGTGGTGCTGACTTTAAGCCTCTTTGCTAGGCCTTACTTCTACTCTCACCTAAGCCTGATTAGTTTTAACCTTAATTTTCTCCTGTTAGTCTCCATTCCTTCTATCTGTACAGTTGCTATACTTTATTAGATTCTTACGCGGTACAGATTGATGTTAGTTGAGGCTTTCTATTTGCAGTACATAAGAAGTTATATACAGTCATGTGGTGGAACATGTGGTAGTAGATATCTAGACTATTTACAACAATTCCATGGTCTTAAATCATCACATATATAAATATAATATTTTCGTTTTGTCCTTTGATATCTGTAATTTACTGTTTTCACACCAGGTATTAATTTTACTAAGTACATTGTTAATTGTTGTCGTTAGTTTGTCATGGCTTTTGTTCCAGCATATTATAGTTATGTCGTCAGCATAGCCAACTGTGTTTCACTGTTAACATCTAGATTGGTGTTTATTAATTCTTCAATCAGTATGTTCCATAATGTGGGAGATAGTGGTCCTCCTTGTGGACATCCTTTAGTTAGTTTTTTATTAATATTTATTAAGGATGAATATCTGAAATTCCATGTTCTGTTGTTAAAGAATGATTGTATTAGTTTAATAATAGAAGCGTGGACATTGTCTTCATTCAGTCTTTTTATCACTTTTGGCCACCAGGCATTGTCAAAAGCTCCGCTTATATCAACTGTAATTATGGCTGTGTATTCTTTAATTTTATGTTCGAGAGCTATTTTCACTATTTCAGTTAATGCCGTAGTAGTTGATCGTGATTTTGTGAATCCATGTTGACGGTTACTGAGTAGATTAGAATTTTCATAAAACTCAATGATTTTGTTATTAATAACTTTTTCGAATATTTTAGAAATGTTAGAGTTTAAACATAATGGTCTATAGCTTTTAAGTTGTTCATATCAGATTTACCTGGTTTTGGAAAATTTAGTGCCTTTACACTTTTCCATTCATCAGGAAAATATCCTATATTTAAGCACTTTTGGAATAGCTTTACCAAAATTGGAGCGATAAATTGCTTAGAGTGTTTTATCATTTTGTTCGAAACATTATCTTTTCCTGGAGATTTTTTAGGATTCAAATTATTGATTATATTATTTATTTCACTGAGGGCGAATGTTATACCCGTGTCATTTAGAAGTCTTAAGCTGTAATTTCTTATATTTTTATGAGTATTTGTATCTTCTTCATTTTTGTCATCTGCAAATAACTTACCAAAAAGATCCTCAGCTCTTTTCAATAAATCTGTTTTTGTTAGTATCTAAAATTTCCAAATGTCCCTTCCTTTTCTGGTTACATTTCAGATTTTTGTATATTCGGTAAAGGTTTCCATATGGGTTTTTTGAGTTGTTTTTTTTCTAAGTGTAATTTCCAGGATTTTTTTTTGGCTTTGTTAATCTCATGGTTATATTTGTTTCTAATAATTTTGAAGATTTGTTTGATATAATTGGGAGGAGATTTTTTGTTCGAAATATAAAATTCTTAGATAATGAACATAATTTTTCATGAGCTCCAGCTCCGCATTCCACCATTTGACTGTATAATTCTTTATTGCCCTGTGTTCTCCTTTGGTTTTAGTGTATAATAGGCTGATTCAATTATTATGTTGGATCGATCGTTGCCTTTGAAGTAGTAGCTTCTAAGTAGGTTTCAATATTTTTCTTTTCAGCTTCATACATACTTTGAGTGAAACGTTCTGCTAGTTTCTCAGTAAATTTCCAACTTGAGTGATGAGTTATAGTAGAAAATTGGTCACTTGTATAGATATCAAATATTATTGCTCTATGATCTGAGATATGTGATAATTGACTTGTCCGCCATCCTCTGGTCGCTGTGATTGCTTGACTGTTAGATAGTGTAAGATCGATTACACTGGCATTGCGGCAGGTGGGAGTTTTATTGTTAAGTATTGTCATGTCATCAATAATAGGTATAAGTCGATGGCCGTTGTAATTTTTCCTAGAGTCGTACCATAGCGGTGCTCTAGCATTAAAATCGCCACATAAAATCAATGGCGTACTTGTGTACGCATTCACCAATTTCTTTATAAATGATTCGTGTTCGCTGTTCATTGATTTTGGGTGAATTTAAATATTTGATGCTACAAATACAGTGGTACCTCGACATACGAGTTTAATTCGTTCCGCAACCTTGCTCGTATCTTGAATTACTCGTATCTCGAAGCAAATTTCCCCATACAAAACAATTGAACTACCATTAATCCGTTCCAACCTCCAAAATGTCACCCCAGTTATTTTTGTTAGTGGTTTTAAATAATAAAAACGTATTTATAAATATCAAATTTTTATTGCACAAAAACAAAAAAGAGAATGTAAAGAAATAAATTAGATATCCTCACTGGTCTTTGCCTTTTTCGCTATATTTTTCTCGCTTTCACCTGTAGGCCGTTTAGAAAAATACATGTCCAAGGAGGTTTGTTTCTTCCTCCCTCTCAGAATGTTCCGGAAATGAGTTAGGAAAGTGTCATTAAAAAGGTTAGATGCAGGACCTGTTGCAACTTTTTCTGGGTGTTTTTTTCCACGAACTGTGAAACTCTCTCCCACATTCCTAAGACCTCCTTTATCTCACTTGTAGAAATTTCACGTTTTAATTCAATACTCATCTTTTTCTTAGCACTTGACTTTTTACAAACTTTCTTCCGATCCATGGTTATAAAAATAAATGATCTAAAACTGTAAATGTAAACGCAACACAAAACGCGAACACAAAACACAACTTATCACAGCGGAAGCACGCTGCTAACTGATCGTGATGACGCGCTCGTCGGCTCGTATCTCGAAAAACTCGTATGTTGGGGCGCTCGCATGTCGAGGTACCACTGTATTCTAGTTTTTGTTTATACAAGAATTGTTGTTGCAAATGAATTAGTGAATTCTGTGATCAAATTAGTCTGTAGACTATGGTTATTAACGAATGTAGCCGTATATTTCGGCTATTGGCCATTTGATATTTTGTGGCAGGCCCTAGATATATTGCCTCTTCGTTTATTATATATGATTCCTGTAATAGGACTATATCTGCTTCTTTGGTTTCATTGGATGCGTAAAGTTCGCTCAAACTTGTAATGTCTTCACGTATTTTCTGTTGAATAATTTTTATCCTATCGATAGATTTTATTTTTGATATCATCTGATATAAATATATATTAAGGACTCAATAAATTTCTGAAAATTTAGTTTACAATATCTTCTGAGTTGTTGTGTAATCTGTTCGCTGAATCATCAGGTTGATCTGTTTATTGTAGATTGGACAGTCCTTAGAATTTGGTTTGTGATCAAGATTGTTATTTTAAATTATGGGTGTTTGACGCAGTTGCAACACTTTATTATATTAGAGCACTGATGTTGACCCTCTGTACCGCAGTTCACGCATTTTTTCAAGTTTGGACAGTCGTTTTTCTTATGGTTAGGGTTGAATATGAAACAGTTCTGACATTGGTTAACCAGGACTTTGTCTCGAACTTCACATCTTTGTACATCAGTATAAATTTTGTTGGCTTTCATTATAGCTTGATAGGCCCGAGGCGAAACCCTCAGCACCACGTCATGATCAGGTTTATTGGACTTAATTGGGAAAAGTACCTTTAGTTCGTTTTAAAGTTCTGGGTTCATCTCACAAATTATGTTTGTAAGATCAGTTATGTCTGTTGATTTATTTACATATTTTATAACAATAGTTGGATCTCTTTGCTTAGGCTTATAAATTTAACATGTTTGGTTCAATTCGTCAATTTTCCTAAAACTCTCATTCAGTTGATCTATGTCTTGTTCGTTGGGCGATTTTAATATTGTACCCTTTCGTGTATTTATAATTTTTTTGAGATTTTGGCAGTATTTCCTTTTTGGCGAAATTATTTTATTGTTTCATTCACCTTTTGGTGTACATATGCTGTATTTTGATTATCAAAATCATCAACATTTTAGTTAATATCCTGTTCTATTTCTAATAGAAGGCAAATTGACTTTCTTCGAACACCTAATGGGAGCAAATTAATTTAAAAAATGTTAGGAAAAATTGATAGAGGAAGACCTCCAATGAGCTGCTGAGGTCATGGAAGCTACTAAAGGTCACTAAGAGCTGTAAGTGGTGGTTGTCTACCATCAACTGATCAAATTTGAGAAAGTTTGCAAATATATGATCTCAAAAAACGCAAAATCAAACACAAAACACTTAAGGTTGTACCAAAATTTCGCGTTTTTCTTATTACTTGGCAAATAATATCATTACGGCGAATACATAATAATACATAATACAATTACTTTATACATAATACAAAGACATTATACATAACGGCGAATAATATTAGTATTTAATTTTTTTGAATATGTTTACGAACTTTCAGGAAAACCTTGAAATAGCCTTGCCAAATCTCTTAGCGCCTGGTTTTCTGAATAAAACATCCCAGAGTCAAAGTAGCAAGTCAACTAATCCCATATACGTTGCCCCCAACTCTTGACATTCTGCGAAATTTGAGCTTGTCATATTCCAAGTAAAGCAAAATTTAAGAACTACCTACATTATAAATGCATTTTTTTTACAGAGGCTGTCTTAGCAGAGTTCCATTCCTGTTGGACATAACTAATTTTGCATTTTCCAAATGTTCTTAAATTACGATTTTTAAATCTTTAAAAAAATTTTATTATGGAAAAAAAACGAGAATTCGTATAGTTCTACTTTATATATATCAATTTATAGAAAATTAAATATAAATATGCAAATTGAAATATTAAAATTATAGGGTCAAATGTAAATTTTAAACCATTTTAAAATCCTATTCAAGCCATTTTCACAAGTCTCATGAATTTTGGCTTCTCTAATTACAATTTTGCATAAAACTCATTTCCATACACCTTTCAGGTTTCAATAGTTTTACCAATAAAATTGTAATACTTTAGGGATATTTAAAAAAAAGGTTTGTATTATATATATAACTAAGATTATATAAATAATAAAAGATCAAATTAAATATTCTCCTAAACTACTTAATCTAAATTTCCTCAAATTTTAAATGGTAGTGTTATATAAATAAAATTTGCAAAATTATATATCGGGATTTTGCCAAGTGTTTTATATTTTTTTGAACAACAAAAAGGTTCACAAAATAACTAGAGAAGAGCCAATCTAAATAAATGTGAACGATGCAATTTATAATATTTTATTTTTTTCATTTATGCATTTCAACTTTAAACATCATTTTTAAATAATTAGCATCAATGGATTTTAACAACTTCTCAATATTTCTTGAAATAAGTTTATAACAAATCTAAAAGAAGGTTCCAAGTTATTTCAAGAAAAAAAATCCCAATTTTAAAATAGGGTTCATTTGTTTGCAGGTTTGGAAACGTTTTCTTTCCCAGTTTCTTGAGTTTTTTCCTTATTACCTTTTCCCGTTTTGCCTCTTGTTCTCGTAGCTATATCGTCATCAGATTCTTCATCTTCAGAACTTTCATCACTTTCCTCTGCCTTTGATTCTTTATCAAGAGCAGCTAGAAGTTTATCTTCAGGAAGCGTAAAATGCTTGATGATTTTGATTAGAGGGTTATCCATTGAACTTAGTTGAGATTTGATCTCGTCTTTCTTTTCAGTAGCTTCCTTCCGAGTTGCTTCATCCACTTCAGAGAGATTCCCGATGATAATCTCTATATGCGAAACTATTTTATCAATATTCATTCTCTCCTGATAAGCCACTTTTATCATTTCACTTAAGGAAGCGGATTCCTCCATTTGTTTAATAGTTTCTCTTTGGCCTAAATAGGATGTCATGTCTTCGGTATCATTTCTCATCTGCTCGGATTTACTTTTTATCTTTTCTTTTAGATCTTTTAAATTCATTCTTTTAAGTTTTTCAACTTCATCTTTGATTCCTACTACATTTTCCATATCAACCTTTTGTAAATCTAGTTGTAAGTCACTGGCGATTTTCTGGTGATCTTCCGCATGTTCTTCAAGTCTAACTTGATGATCTTTCAAATTTTCTAATAATTGGCGTAAAACAATACAATGCTTTTCCATGCTTTCTATTAGACTTGATTTCTGCACAGGTGGCAATTTAGCCCTAGACACTTTCTCAAGTTGTTCCTCAGCTTCCTTTGAATCACTTTCAGCTGCTTCAATATCTACTTCTAGCTCTTTTCGTGTAAGGTCTACAATTTTCTTCCAATATACCAGCTCTTTGATTCTTTCAGATGCCAAAGAAGTAGCAATGGAATCGAGATTCTTGCAGATAGATTCCGAATGAGCTTCGATACTTTCAACTTCCATTTCAAGATAATTTTAGATTTGACTTTTAACAGAAATTCTTTGAAACCTTCTTTTTCCTCTAGCGAGAATACGTACTTCAACTTTTAATGATTAGCTCTAAATTTTTTTTAAAGATACGAGTTCTCTTTTTTTCTTACCTTTTTATAGATAAAATTCATAAATATGTATGCAAATTTTCAAAAAAAAAAATAGCATTTAAAGTTTAATATTATAAACCAAATATGGAAATATAGTTCAAATTTTGAAATTCTACTGTAATTGGATATCGTATGAAGGCCAAGATATAGATAGAATATTTTGCTAATTTCGTTTCTTCAGAGCAATAAAAAAACCTTGTACTGATATAAACTACTCGTACTTTTAAAAAATATGTAACTCGAAAAGCGCACGCCATGAAAATATAGAATTGAATGTTGAATTTTTAACCTATCATATTTATACAATGATATGAAATTTAAGTTTATTATCGAGGTAGGAATCTATATATATATTTCAGAATGGTAAATAAAATATTTATGTGAAATTGAATACCCGTTAGATCAGTAATAAGCTATCTTAAAAAAAGTATTTTTACCGTGGTACCAGTAGGCCGACCAGAAGGCTTGTAAACGGCCTCTTGCAGCTGAAATGAATTAGAATGTGAACACATATTGAAGAAAATTATTCAAATATAAATTAAGAGTTTACCCTGAAAAATAAATTTTTAAAATATTTCTATTTTGAGTTATATAATCACCTGGTTAATATTCATTTAAAAAACGCTAGATCATAAGGTGAAATGTTTCTTACAAAGTTTTTATTGTTTTGCCGAGCTTTGAGCATTATTGCCATTTCATAAGAGAATAAAAAAGAAAATAATTTTAATGTTTTCCTAAGGAAGGGCAGTAATGCTCAAAGCGCTCGCAGCAAAACAATAAAAAAAAAACTATCAAAGAAAAATTTCACCTTATGATCTAACGCTTTTTATGTACCACTCTGATCAAAAGGTTTCAACACTTTGCTCATAAGTTGAAAAAAAAACTTTATTATTCTACCAAATTCAAATTGTCCCCTTCAAAGTAGTCCCCATTGGCCGCGATGCACTCCAGCCACCTTTTTTTCCAGTCGGCAAAACACCTCTGGTAGTCTGTTTTCGGGATCGACTCCACTTTGATCTCTTCTATGCTCTGAAATTTCCGACTCTTCAACTTTTTTTGAGCTTTCCAAAAAGGAAGAAGTCGCAGGGAGCCAAATCGGGACTGTAGGGGGTTGGGGGAATACAGAGGCTAAGTGATCCTGCAGGTACTTCGAGATTTTGAGGGCTGTGTGCAACGGCGCGTTATCGTGGTGGAGGATCCACGACTTGCTCCTCCACAGCTCCGGCCGTTTCTGCCTGATCGCTTCCCTCAATCGCCTCAAAACTCCCAGGTAGGAGTCAGCAGTTATTGTAGAGCCTTGTTGTTGAAATTCATGATGAACGATGGCCTGGTAGTCGAAGAGCACCGTCAACATGACCTTGACTTTGCTGGGAGCCTTCCTCGCTTTCTTTGGTCTCGGCTCATTTTTGAAGCGCCACTCCGATGGCTGTTGGGTAGTTTCCGAATCAAAGCCGTAAATCCATGTTTCGCCTCCAGTAATGACCCTCTTCAGCATTTCGGGGTCGTCGGTTGACGCTTCGAGATTGAGACTGGCCGTTTCTTTCCGGGCGTTCTTTTGATCAAAAGTCAAATCTTTGGGAACGAGAACGGCGTTGAGTCTTCTCACTCCCAAAATGTCCTTCATTATCGATTGAGTCGACCCGAATGATATCCCGGCTTCTTCGGCGACCTCCCTAACAGTTATTCGTCGGTCTTCACGCACCAGTTCCAACACCTTGTCCAATTTTTCAGGCGTGGTTGATGTGGACGGTCTCCCGGAACGCTCGTTGTCGGCGGTCTCTTCCCGACCCTCCTTGAAGCGCTTGTACCACTCGAAAACTCTTCTTCGGCTCATGACGGCATCCCCGTAGGCTGTTTGCAAAATCCAAAAAAAATTCGGCACCCTTGAATCCGTTTTTCACACAGAACTTGATGCAAATTCGTTGATTCTCCATTTCGGTGACTAACGAAATCGAAACACGGGCAAAATGGCTTCACTTCGAACAGCCGATGCTCGCGCTGTTGTGGCGCGTGATTTTTGAAAATTGGCAGGTGTCCAAGCCAAGGGCGACGCTTGCGTTTGCCACAAACCGGGAGAAAATATATTGAGTTTTCAGGATTTTATGAGCAAAGTGTCGAAACTTTTTGATCAGAGTAGTATTTCTATCGTAAAGATAGAGGCTGCCTGGCCGGCATTCATATTTATATGAAAAATAGACACTTCGGCCAGTTGGAGTTTTTTTATTTTCTCAACGTTTCGACAAATATCTTTTGTCTTTGTCAGGAGAAGTAAATAAAAATAAACGCAAGGCGTTAAAAATTGTTCTGAGTTTTGCAAGGGCGTTCTCACGTGATTTTTCGAATTTAGTACAACATCTAAAGCGCGAGTCAAAAACAAATATGGGGATCTTGGAAATAAAAATATATAATAATAAAATTATAATAAATTAAGTAAAAATAAATTAATAAAGTAATATAATAATAATAATCACAAAGATTAATATATAGATTTCTAACTATTATGTCCATTTTTTTAATCTAGCTTATTAACTACTTTTAAATTTAAAAATTGAGAATATTGTTGCGGAATATCTTTAAAAATATTTATAGTTCTTTTCCCAAATTCTCGTGATACCCATCCCTCTAAAAATAATATTTCCTTTTTAAATTTTATATTCCTGTGAAATATCTCAATATCATTCCAATCTGGCCTATGTCCTGAAAATAATGCATGTTCCCCAATTTGACGAGTCAGCGAAGTGTTATTTCAGAAATAATAGATGAAAATCACATGAAAAGCCTTGAAGAGAGTATACAGAGAGATAAATAAAATAGAAGAACGGCTAATGATCACAATGAGGAACAAATTGGACAGATGGGCTCCTAGAATCAAGAAGGTCGATCCTAGAAGAGTATGCAACATCATTGATTACATTAGATTAATTTATAACATTGAGAATGGAATCAAATATTTGAATGAAAATGATAAAGTTATTATTAGAAACAAAATAACAAATGTAATATATAGGACAACAAAAAACGAAAAGAAATATGAATTAGATAAAACAAAAAGCTCAGAATGGGGGGAATATCAAGAAATTAAAAAATGACGACGTAATTGTTATAACTAAGGCAGATAAAGGAGGCAAGACAGTCGTGATGAAGAGAGAAGATTATAATGATAAAATCACGAGCATTCTTAATGATAACAACACATATGAAGAAATTCGAGGAGCCCCTACTAAAAATATAAAGCTTAAAATATCTAAATTTATCAAAAGCATGAAATCTAAGGCCTTGGACAAAAGAAAATTGAAGCTAGAAGATGTCGGTGCACCTCTCTTCAAAGGACTTCCAAAGATCCACAAGGAAGGTGTTCCCCTACGGCCCATTGTGACAGGATTCAAGGCCCTCACCAGAGGTTTGGCGGACTGGCTTAAAAACCAAATTCCAACTACAAGAAAGATTTCTGGGTTAGAATTAGAAATAGGAAAGAGTTATTAGATATCACTAAAAATTTAAAGCTAAATGAACATGAAATAATGGTATCCTTTGACGTCAAATCGCTTTTTACCAATATTAATAGAAGTCTAGCTCTTAAAGAGCTTAAAGAATATTTCGAGGTGAAAAGACAAGATTGCGTTATCAAAGGATTAGAAATCGATGAAATGATAGAAGGCTTTAGGTTATGTTTAGAAAATATTTATTTTAGATATGGGGCTAAATTTTACAGACAAAAAGACTATGGGTTGCCCTACCAGTATGATAATAGCTGACATTGTAATGGCGTCAATAGATAGAAAGGCAATTTTAATAGAGGGAATAAAGATATGGGGACGGTATATAGATGATGTTTTCGCAGTGATCCAAAAAGAAAAACTTAACGAGATCATTGTCAAATTAAATAATTTAGAAATAGGAATAGAATTTACTGTTGAAACAGAAAAAGAAGGATTTATACCATTCTTAGATGTAGGATTAAGCCGTAAAGAACCTATTATAACCAGCGTTTACAGAAAGCCAACAGACTGTGAGATACATCTAAATTTTAATTCTAATAATCCTATATTACACAAAAGGCAGGTGTTAAAATCTCTTGTACAAAGAGCCAAACAGGTATGTACAGACCAAGATATTTATAAAAAAGAGATAAAGAAAATTATAGCGGAGTTAAAACAGTCCGAATATCCAGTTGGCTTCATAAATAAATGGATTAGAAGATATGAAATAGATAGGCCAAATTCGAATAGAACGACAGAAGGTTACAATAATATAATAATTCCTTATATTAGAGAAGTTGATAACGAAATACATCTAGAATTTAGAAAAAATGTAAATATAATATTTGGTATAGTACTGGGACAAAAAGGGAATTTTTAACTAGAAATAACATAATGAAGGATAACATAAGCACATCAAAACCAAATAACGTAATTTATGGGATTAAATGCACAGAATGTGACAAAATTTATGTAGGAGAAACCGGCCGAAATTTAGAGACCAGAATTAAGGAACACCAACAGGGTTTATTTGGGAGAAGGGCGTTAAGCAAAATTGGGGAACATGCATTATTTTCAGGACATAGGCCAGACTGGAATGATATTGAGATATTTCACAGGAATATAAAATTTAAAAAGGAAAGATTATTTTTAGAGGGATGGGTATCACGAGAATTTGGGAAAAGAACTATAAATATTTTTGAAGATATTCCGCAACAATAAGCTTCATTTTTAAATTTAAAAAGTAGTTAATAAGCTAGATAAAAATGGACATAATAGTTAGAAATCTATATATTAATATTTGTGATTATTATTATTATATTACTTTATTTATTTATTTTTACATAATTTATTATAATTTTATTATTATATATTTTTATTTCCAAGATCCCCATATTTGTTTTTGACTCGCGCTTTAGATGTTGTACTAAATTCGAAAAATCACGTGAGAACGCCCTTGCAAACCTCAGAACAATTTTTAACGCCTTGCCAAATGTTTATTTTTATTTACTTCTCCTGACGAAGACAAAAGATATTTGTCGAAACGTTGAGAAAATAAAAAACTCCAACTGGCCGAAGTGTCTATTTTTCATATACATAGTATTTCTATTTTATTGCGAAAAATTCAAAGTGACGTTGTCTGTTGAACAGGCTTACCGATAAATTAGAAGTTATTTTGAAAGTAAATTTGAAGGAAGACTTGCGACTTTGTCCTTTATAACGTAAGGCTGCTATATTGGATGACTGTTATAAGAATTCACGTATTAGAATTTCAAAATAAATATAAGGTTGTCCCAAAAGTTCGTATTTTTCTAAAAAACGTTGTTTTTCTTATTACTTGGCGAATAATATTATTACGGTGAATACATAATGGTACAATTACTTTATACATAATACAAAGACATTATACATAACGGCGAACAATATTATGGCGCCTCTCCCGTCAAAATAGACGTCTAAAACCAGACGCCATCTATTGACCGTCGCCGCAACTAGCGGCCTCGGGTCGGTGACAAAGCCACAACACCAGCTTTGGCAAACTGAAAAGCGTCCACCTAGAGACCATGGTTTCGGGTTAATGGCCCTCGTCAGTCTAGGGCGGACTTTATTCCATGAGATTCACACGGGATCTAATGGAATCTTGACAATCTGCCAAAGAGGTGTTTAGCTGGAAAAGTGGCTGGGCCATATCTATGGCTAAAATATAGATGGAAATTTTGCCGGGAGGAAATTGATCTTAAGAGAAAAGGGTCGCCTCTCCCGTCAAAATAGACGTCTAAAACCAGACGCCATCTATTGACAGTCGCCGCAACTAGCGGCCTCGGGTCGGTGACAAAGCCACAACACCAGCTTTGGCAAACTGAAAAGCGTCCACCTAGAGACCATGGTTTCGGGTTAATGGCCCTCGTCAGTCTAGGGCGGACTTTATTCCATGAGATCCACACGGGATCTAATGGAATCTTGACAATCTGCCAAAGAGGTGTTTAGCTGGAAAAGTGGCTGGGCCATATCTATGGCTAAAATATAGATGGAAATTTTGCCGGTAGGAAATTGATCTTAAGAGAAAAGGGTCGCCTCTCCCGTCAAAATAGACGTCTAAAACCAGACGCCATCTATTGACCGTCGCCGCAACTAGCGGCCTCGGGTCGGTGACAAAGCCACAACACCAGCTTTGGCAAACTGAAAAGCGTCCACCTAGAGACCATGGTTTCGGGCTAATGGCCCTCGGCAGTCTAGGGCGGACTTTATTCCATGAGATCCACACGGGATCTAATGGAATCTTGACAATCTGCCAAAGAGGTGTTTAGCTTGGAAAAGTGGCTGGGCCATATCTATGGCTAAAATATAGATGGAAATTTTGCCGGGAGGAAATTGATCTTAAGAGAAAAGGGGTCGCCTCTCCCGTCAAAATAGACGTCTCTACGTGGACGCTTTTCAGTTTGCCAAAGCTGGTGTTGTGGCTTTGTCACCGACCCGAGGCCGCTAGTTGCGGCGACGGTCAATAGATGGCGTCTGGTTATAGACGTCTATTTTGACGGGAGAGGCGACCCTTTTCACTTAAGATCAATTTCCTCCCGGCAAAATTTCCATCAATATTATGGCGAATACTATTGTTATTTCAATTTTTGCAAGTGTTTACAACTTTTGGGACAACTTTGTAATATAAAGACACGCACAAATATATTTGTTATGTTTATCCTTGTCATATCTTTCTGGTTAGTTTAATATTTAAACATGTTCATGATATAAAATGGAGCTCTTATACTTGATGTTTGTTGGTGAAAAACTAACGGTGTTTGAAGCAATTGGCGAAAATTTAACGGTGTTTGAAGCTGCTGGCGAAAATTTAACGGTGTTTGAGCTGTTGGTGAAAGATTAACGGTGTCTGAAGCAGTTGGTGGAATAGTAACAGTGTTTGAAGCTGTTGTTTAAAATTTAACGGTGTTTGAATAGTTGGTGAAAAATTAACTGGTTTGAAGCAGTTGGTGAAAATTAACGGTATTTTAGCTGTTGGTGAAAATTTAACGGTGTTTGAAGTTGTTGCTGGAAGATATATCACTCTTAATACTGCTCAAATATCAATATAAAATTTTCATATAAAAAAAGTGTTATTACCTAAAATAAAAAAATAAAATATAATGTTTCTGAAAATAGGCAAATTTCAAATAGAAATAATAAATTAACAAAATATTTGCATAATCAATTATTTTTCATCTCTATAAATATAACTGGAGGTGTCGAAAGGAAATTTGTAGAAGTTTTGAAAACTAAACTCTCTTAATCATTTCTTACTCAACAAAATCAAATATCTAACCAAGAATCCCCAACTCGATTTTCATCTAAATAGCTATAAATGCAAGGAACTAACGAACTCTTCTAAGAATTCGACCATCCAAGAACCATTCAAATAATCTCTCAAGAAACCGAGCTCTTACATTCTACAGCCAGTAGATTCTATAACCAATCAGCTTGGGCTATTATTGCATCTATTGACCAGGAAACCTGAAGTTATACTGTCCTCAGCATGAACCTTCTCAGTGAAGATACATTTAATCTAGGATATAGTACTAAAATTTCGAGCAAGACTTCCGCCATATTATCTAGAAATTCTTTCGACGCTTTCTTTTTCAGAGATAATCCTGTGTTAAAAGGCCGTTATAATAAACATTTGGAAAACTTGAATAAATTCCTAGATGAGAATCGGGAAATAAATATTTCTCAACGTTTTCAAAATGAATTTCGTAGAATTATATTTCTAATAGACGAAATTTACGACACCTGTTCATATCTCAAAAATCCTATTAACACAAATCGTACTATAAATCAAGAAAGGCTGGTTAATTTGATCTTGCAAATGCATTCTTCTTCTAACAGACTTGGACACATTGCTTATTGTTTCAGACAAATAGAACTTGATATTAACTATAGGCGATGTGATTTAATCCTATTTCAGGAAGAAACTACTCGATTCTGTGAATCTACGGATTGGTACATACATATGTCCTGGAATATCTATCAGGATTTGCTCTATTTGGCAGAAGATTCATATATAGCCTCAAGAGATACAATAAATAAATATAACATATGAGTAATGGTTAGAAACTGAAGCTTTGGTGGAAAAAAAAGTGAAAATTCAAAGATAAAATATTTGCAAATATTTTCCAAATAACTTGTTTTTTTTTTTTTTTGAAAAAAAATGTTTATTTCAACCTTTTGAAACCATTAAATCAAAGTAATTTCAAAATGTTTGTATATTTTTCGTAGATATAAAATTTGTTTAAAGGTAGAATATCTAGTAAGAGAAATAACTTTTTAATATGAAGGATTTGGTCAGTACACATATAAATACCCAAATCGACACATTTTGAAAAGTATCCTTATATCTACAAAACGAATTGACGATGGACTCTGACAATGGCTGGCCAGGAACTCCAATACGTAGGATTAGCTGTTTACAATATAGGAAGCTAGAAGACATTTGAAAATTATCCCGCATGTGTGTCTTATGAACGAAAAATCGATATTTTAAGGAGAAATAACTATTTTTAACCTTAAGGATGAACTATGAAAGGATGAATTGTGAAGGGTATTGATAAACGGAAAAATAAGTGTCCATAGACCCCATTCCCATCGCTGGACACTCTATTTTTCCGTGTATCATTGCTCTTCACAATTCCTTTTCATACTTCATCTTTAAGGTTAGAAATAATCGTTATTTCTCCTTAAAATAAATTTCGAATTTTCGTTCAAAAGAAACACATGCGGGATAATTTTCAAATGTCGTTCTACAATCATAAGCCGCATTATATTGTATTATAATGTAGGAAGCTGTTGGAATGATCCATTGAACGAATGTTAGGGTGTGTGTTGGCTTAAAACTTTGTTTTCTTCAAGGTTGTCCAAAAGGTTCGTAAAAACTTGGCAAAAAAATTGAAATATCAATATTTTTCGCAATATTATACGCCTTTATGCATAATGTCTTTGCAGTATATATAAAGTAATTATGTATTCGCCAAAATATATATATATATATAATAATTTTATTATTCGCCATGTAATAAGAAAAATGCTTTAATAACAAATCTACAGGGTGGCTCATATTATATAAGTCCCGAAAATTAATTTAAATTTAAAAAATAAAAGGGTTCGCGACTTGTGGGTCACCCAGTGTATATTGTTATATATTGTTATTTGTATATTGTTACATGGTCCTATGTGGGTATTTTGGGAATTTTATTGAACGATATATTAGAACTTGAAAAAATATGAATAGCATATATTGTATATATTATTATATATACCTATTTTAATCTGATTGGTATATATGTTCATATTTTTTAATATTGAAGTTTCGTGAAATTATTTAAAAGATACTTCTATTTAATTAAAAAGGCATATATTGGATCAAAAAATATTTATTTTACCAATATCTCGGTTGGCTGAACGCCACCCTTTTAACCTTTAAAAAGGTTGGCGTTCAGCCGACTGAAATATTGGTAAAATAAATGATTTTTTGATCCAATATATGCCTTTTTAATTAAAGATTTATGGATTTCTCTTATTTTCAAAAAGATACTTCTATAAAAAGATAGATTTTCAGGTTGCCCTGGTTTATAATCTGTCAATACCTATATGGAAGTAATTTTGAAAATGTATATTTCTTTGCTTGATATATTTATTAATAGCATGAAACTGGTTTCATATTCTAACATTAGGTATTAGAAGACAAAATTGCTATAAAGTATAAAATTGTAGAACAACGTTTGACAATTATCCCCCGCATGTGTTTCTTTTGAACGAAAAATAGAAATTTATTTTAAAGAAATATAGGTTAGCCTAGGGATGAAGTATAAAAGGATGATATGTGAAGAGTAATGATAAACGGAAAAATAAAGTGTCCAGGGATGGGAATCGAACCCACAGTGTTCCGCTTACCGGGCAGATGCCATGTCCACTAGGCTACTCTGGACATATTTTTCCGTTCGTAATAATATATAAAGTAATTTATAATACAATTTAATGCGGCTTATGATTGTAGAACGGCGTTTGACAATTATCCCGCAAATGTTTCATTACTCTTCACAATTCATCCTTTCATACTTCATCACTAAGGTTAGAAATAATCGTTATTTCTACTTAAAATAAATTTCCATTTTTCGTTCAAAAGAAACATTTGCGGGATAATTGTCAAAGGTCGTACTACAATCCGCATTATATTGTATTAAAAGGTATAAGAATATAAACAGTACCAATGCTTTTCTTCATACCCATAGCCCTATTTAAATTTAATTATTTGTTTTTTACGTATTGAGGTTTTTATGTTTATATCATTCGAATATTATATATGTAGATGTACTATAGTTTTATGAAATATTTATGCAAATTTAAATTTTTGTTTTTATATGTAAATAATATTGAATATTTATATATACAGTAGAACTTGGATAATTCGAAAACGTCTTTAATTACAATATTTATCTTGGTCCCTAGAATTTCCTATAAATAAAATTTCCGTTTTTAATTCGAATTTTTGGATAAATCGAGGTTTTTATTGGCCCCTTAGGGTTCGAATTATCCAAATTCGACAGTATCCTCATGTTCTCAACTTTTAAAATAAAGAAACGCATTGCTACTTTTCGTATTCATATTTAAAACATTAGGTATATATTTTCTCAAGCGAACGCCTGTGTCTAATTGTTACAAGAGCTGATTAGAGAAAGTTCATCCCACCAACTTACTTGATTCCTTTAGTTTCGATCTATAACGGTCTCCAAAGTTCCTTGGTGCGGACAATTAAGTTGGCATCGCTCTTTGAATTCACCTGTTTTACGAGCTCGAATTTATTCGTTTTATGCAAATTTCCGTTGTTGGTCGTATTGTTAATCCGTCCACATAAGTACATAAAGCTATTTCTCTCTGAACAGGTTCGGTAGAGGAGTAGTTTAAACTGTTGGTTTTTCAACCGCTACGACCCGGGATCAAATCCCGCATTGCGCACTTTTGTATTTAACCTTATATATTCTTTTATAGACATTGTAATAAATTAGTTTCAATATCTCTCGTGTAGTTAATAAGTTTAATGATATCGTGAAGAGAGGGAGATTGACACTTCTTTATTATATCGTTCATAGATGGTTATATGGATAATTGAATAAATAGGGATAAATATACAATATAAATGTGGGAAATATAAATTTAATAAATATAAATAATGAAAGCATATCCTGACCAGAAGCACATCTGCTTTTTAGATGGCACAGCGCCATCTGTGGAATAGATATCAATTAAACATTGATTTAACCTGTTCCCTGATATTTGGCCAACCCATTTTCTATAAAAATCGAGAAAAGCCATTTTTCTATTTTTTTTTCATATACATATGTTAGATAATAAAAATGCATATATTGGATTTAATAAAATTTTTATTTTGCCAGTATACAAATATGTAATGCCTCGATAAAGGTTGGGGTTCGGCCAGCCGAAATTTTGGCAAAATAAATATTTTATTAAATCCAATATATGCATTTTTATTATCTAATAAATTAAATATGGATTGCTCTATTTTCAAAACAAAATATACATATATATAAAATATATACAAGGTCTTCATTGGTGGCGCCCACCACGGGAAAGACTCCGCCACCGATGAACTGCGAGAGTTCTTTCATGGTGAGGGAGAGAAAGGTAATAAGATATAATCGTCTTAAAAGTAACACACGGTCTTCTGCAGTCTGGATGGAGTCTTAATTATGGCATTGGACTCAATTCTTGACCATAAATGCAATTAAAATTTATAAGACTTCTTCATATCATCGTGCGAAGTGGATGACTCTCTCGCAAGCTGCTCTCTACAACTCTCTGAATGATTGTTTGTCACTAGGACTTTAGGGATATCGTCATTGACAACACATCTTTTGAATGGCTGTTGGAGTGGTCTACCTCCCTGCCTTTAAAAACTTCTATAAAATTTCATGGATCTCTGTGAATCGCTGTACGGCTGAAAGAGATAATAAAATGGTTTATCTAATTCCATTCCGTTCGTAGGGATCATAGAGTCTCTAGAGATGATGTGTTTATTGACAGCTCCAAATAGTTCCTAAAATTTCATTTAGTAGTTAAATCTGTAGGGGGAACCGGAGAGTATTCACAATTAATAATATACAACGTAAAGTTGAAGGAGGATGGTACTATGTACTAAAAGTAACCTTTCTACCTTTAAAAGTGCATTAAATTACGTATATTGTTTATCACCCCAATAAAAAAACCTAAAGGTTGTTATAAAAGAATACGCAACAACACCAGATTTGGCAAATTCAGACAAAAGCCAACAACCGGTATACCATAGTTATATACCATTGTTTATATACATCTTGTGTAAATAGTAGTTGTTTATCCTGTTGGATGACTGTAGTGTGGCATGTTAGTTGCAATCGTGGTGGCCACAATGTTTAGAGTGGGTTCAGGCGTGATTGGGATGACACAAAAGAACAATGTCACCACAGAGATGGCGAGAAAGTAAGTTAAGCCAACCACAGTTAAGGCAGATCTTTGTAGGAGGTCTGTCAATCATCATCGTTCAAGCGGACTGATCTGTTTGAGCAAGAAGGGGGTACAACTGGTACCTCGACATGCCTTTCGGACCTTTTTCCTCTCCTGGCGCCGGCTGTCGCTCAATATAATTTTATTTTTGTTTGTTGGTAATTACACTATAACTATAAAACACATGGGGATATATGTATAATGTATAGTGTATAAAATGTCAAAAGTAAACAGCTAAATATACTATCCGTCATTATATTCGATCCTTTCTATCCTCAACGGCCGGACCTGCAATCCTGCTGGATCTTTCCAGTTGATTTCGAAGACCACGCCATCTCCTCAGCGGCGAAACATGCGATCTACGTTTTCTTCATAGACCAAGAAATACGTGGTGTCGCCGGAGACCTGCTGGCGATTCTCCACCAAACTCTGCAGCAGTGGCAGAGGCGCCATATTCATTGTACATAGCATCATGCACATATATATGGTAATTTAATCAGCAACCTCATATTGTATAATACTTATAACAAACTTTTCATGTTGTATAATAGAAACACATCTGTAAATGATTATACGCATGATTGACATGTCATTATATCATCATAAGTAATGTACTTTGTACAAATTGAGGATAAATAAATAAAACTCTGTAATAGATTAAGAGTTGAGCTGAAGCAAGAGATAGAAGTCAAAAACGTCTAAAATCGAGATGTAGAAGTCCAACGAGGCCTAAAGATAGCAAGATCACGGGGGGTTGCCAGAGTGTACAATTTCGCTTCCGATCCACGCTCTTGTTGCACACACACATCCGCTGAAATTCAATACTTCCTCTCTCGGCAAAGATATTCAAGACCTCCGCCCTAGCCGAAAATATAGTCACTTCACCATCAGCGGAAGCCCTCGTCACTTCATCTTCTGATTTTCGAACATGCTGTAGATCAGTAAGAAAACTTCTTATCTCTCCATCTTTCGCTGCTTAGCTCGACTCCTCTCTGTTCACGGAACTTTTCTAATACAACTGTGTCTCTTCGTTTTTGTGTGGACATTCCCAAGCTTTCCACTCTGCCTCGACAACGACTGCCTGTACTCTGTGATAACTGTTAAAGGTCCTCCAAGGTGCAGAGAGGTACTGGATAACTCTCCACGCTCTGTCTGTCCCTCTCGGTTACTACAGGTTTACCCATCTCGGTTACCACACCACAGCGAGAGACCCTCGGTTACCACATATATATATGAAAAAATGAAAGAAAAAATAAAAGATAAAAATATCAGGTGTTGAAAACAAAAATAAAAATGGCATATCCTGAACAGGAGCACATGTGCTTTACAGAAGGCAGAACGCCATCTGGTGGAACAGAAATCAACTAATCATTGATTTAGCCTGTTCCCTGATATTTGGCCAACCCAATTTCTTGATTGAAGTTAGAAAGAGATTCTATTGGCCTGGACTTTACGAGGTCATTTATAGGACAGTTTCCCAATATATTACTCACTGTAAAGAATGCCAGCAAAGAAAGGGCGTACCTCAGAAACTTCCTGGACTACTGGTCCCAATACCACCAACTACCTCGCCTTTTCAAAAGATAGGAATTGATTATCTGGGAAGATTCCCCATATCTCACACGGGAAATAGATGGATAATAGTCGCGACTGATTATCTCACCAGATTTGCGATAACAAAGGCCGCGACAACAGCGGAAGCTACTGAATTAGCAACCTTCATTATTGAAGACGTCATACTCAAGCACGACGCTCCTCGGGAAATTATCACGGACAGAGGAAGAAATTTCATGTCTCAGACCATACGAGAAATAAATACTCTAAATGGAACAATTCACAGATTCACCACGGCGTACCACCCTCAAACGAATGGTTTGACAGAAAGACTTAACAAGACCCTAACTGACATTATCTCGATGTATGTTGACGTTGATCAAAAAAATTGGGACAGCATCCTACCATATGTGACCTTCGCCTACAATACCGCTCGACAAGAGACAACAGTATACAGCCCGTTCTTCCTCGTCCACGGCCGGGAAGTTGAAACACCGCTGGATTCTATACTGCCGTACCAGCCGGCAGGAACTGCAGAAGATTATGTGGTGACCAACGCTGAGGACGCACGGATGTTAGCCCGTCTTAACATCCTGCAGGCTCAGAGCAAAGACAAAGAACGCTACGACAAGAAGCATCAGGAGGTGACGTACAAGGAAGGTGATTTGGTGTGGGTGTTCACCCCATTCCATACCGTTGGCTTGTCGGAGAAGTTATTGAAGAGATATTTCAGACCCTATCGAGTGATCAGAAAAATATCGAGTGTAAATTATCAAGTAGAAGGCGTGACGAACACTAGGAGAAGACGAAAAACCCAAGATATCGTCCATGTAGTGAGAATGAAGCCCTACCACGATCCCGAAGTCCAAGAACAGATTGCCCAGGGTCATGTGGCCGACTAGTAAACAGCGGGACGCTGTTTCTTTTGTGGAGGGAGTGATGTCAGGAGGACAGAGTTTCCTGGTATTCCCTCTTATCTTGACTGGACCTACCGGTCGGGGTAAACAGTGGCGCCACGGAAAAGGAGGGAAAACTCAGTTCTCCCCTCTTGCTCCAACTGCTGGGTCGATTTGGCTCATTTAAATAGTAACTCTTATTTTATATTTAAAATCTCTCATATAACTCCTTAAAGGCCAACTCGAAGGCCTAGTTAATCATTTTTCCTCGCGACAATATACATCAAAATAAAAAAATCCACTTATAATTATATAAATGTATATTTGTTAGAAACCTTACAAAAACGGCTCACACCAAATTTATATTTTGCAGAAGAAAAAAAAATTAAAAAGGAACATTTTATATAAACGAAATTTTGATAATACATAATATATACGATTCAAACATTTGCAAATATATATATAAATATTCTCTTTTTCATATACTGTGTATTAAAATAAGTATTTTTTCATATCATAACAAAATATTTCCTTCTAATTCTATTTAAAAACAAATATTTGCATAATACCTATATATATCTATATTGAAAAAATATATTTTTTCAAATTTTTGCATAAACTTCGTAAATTTTATTTCAACTATAAAAAGGAACAACAAATTAGTTGTCAGAAAGGTGTTGTTTAGGTTTATTGTAATTTATTTATTATAAAAGAATAAATAATTTCTATAACGTTAAATTTTAGGAATATATATAGTAGGATAAATTCAATCTTTTTTTTTTAACATTATGAATCAAGAAGAAAATAATCCAAAACTATTGCCTGACTTTATTCTAGATAGATATGAAAAAAATTTCCAACTCGGAAGAAATATTTCGAGCTATATGAATAGACGAGGAGAATTCGCGCTGAAATTTGGGCATGATCTTGTAGCATTTAGAGAAGCTTTCACAAAAATGAACAGAACCACTCAACTCCAACTTCCAGTAAAAGCTAGAATAGCTGAAATTGTTGATCTCTTTAGGGATTTATCATTAATCGTTGATAATCATGAAAATTCGTTTGATTATGAAAATGAAGAAAGGAGACAGTATAGATATTCTATGCTTAACATTATAAGAATGAAATCTTGTAATATTTGCGAAAAAGTATTCACTTTTCTTCGAGAGGCTATATTGGAGCTAAGTGACTCTTCTCGATTTCAAGCTGAACGGACCTACTTGGAAACGTATAGAAGTAACCTAAATGAGAATCAGGAACTGATTAGAATGTCCATACGAGATATCGAACAAATGAGATTTGAATGTTTATCAATTGTTCGAGAAGTCTGCAACAGTGGATTAATTCCTCTAACCCATATACCTATACACCTGATTTAGTCTTGCAAATATTTGATGGAAGGATTGTTTAACATCCTTCTGATTAGTTTTCAGAAAAATAATTCTAAGAGAAAACAATTCATTTGGTAAATTCTTGTAAATAATTTTGAATAAAGGTTTGTTGATGCAAATTAGTTGTTTTTTTTTTATTTGAAAACCAAAGCACTATGTCCCTTAAGCGATACTTGCGCCCACTAGAATTTGAGTTGCATAACCTAATTCACTTTTTTTTGCTTATCCCTAGTACACGTGGTACAGGCCATGATAATCATGGTGGGTAGTTAGCGACTGTTTTTTAACTGTAAGCGCACCACATGTCTACACATGTGAAAGCAGTTCGACTTTGCACTTACAAATGTGCCAGAGCCCCGTTTGGTTACTTGCACTCGATGGTAGGGTTAGACTTTTGCAAGAATCGGTGGGCCATTGGAGCATTTTTTTTTAACAAAAAAAAGTGTTCAATGCGGGAATCGAACCCGGGTCGTAGTGGTCGAAAACCAAACTGTTTAACAAGCCTTCCACCGACCCCCCCCTAATTCACATAATGAACAACAATGAGATTTTCTCTCATTTCACAGACGATTTACGAATGTGTTTGAACAAGACTAACCTTGGTAGATCTAAATTTTGATTTACTCGAGTAGACAATTGACAATTAAAAAAAGGATTTATTGACATCTTGTCGATAAATGCAGAAGTGCACAGTCTGCACTATTTAAAAAAAAATATATATATATATATATAAAAGGCATATCCTGAACAGGAGCACATGTGCTTTACAGAAGGCAGAACGCCATCTGGTGGAACAGAAATCAACTAATCATGCTACAATTATTTCCCAGATAAGTAAATACTTTTTCTTCTTATTATTCTTTATCTATGTAATATTGGAATTTATTTCTAACTTGTTGGATTATATCAGATAGGTTCTGGTAAAACTGCTTAAAATGAAATTTTTATTTTTTGGTAGCCATAATTTGCATAGTTATGAAGACAAAAGAAAGTAGTTTCATTGTTAGTTATGCAAATTTTAAGACGCAAATTCTCCCGGCAAAAATCCCTAATATGAAAGACCTTGCTTTTGTTGCAAAAACTAATCGAAGATCTATCATTCTTATGTTATTGATCATTTCAGGAATAGAGCAAAACCCTGGCCCTAGGGTCAGCTAAACAAATGACAATGGAATCTTATAGAGAGAAAGATCTAGCTGAAATGATAGCAACTTTAACAACTAAAATAGACGATCTAGGTCAGAGATTGGAAACCCGACTATCTTCGCTGGAAAGCGGGATGGAGGAATTAAATCATCGTTTCCAACATATTGAGACATCCCTTGAGAAAACTGCTAAAGCAGTGAGAATTAACTCGGAGAGGATAGACGGTTTTGAAAGAAGACTAGATCTTTGCGAGATGAAGCAAAGAGAAAATAATTTGATTTTCTACGGAATTGAGGGAAAGGAAGGCGAGGCTCCAACGGATACTCGCGCTATAATCATGAACCTGATTTCTGAGAAAATGCAAATTCAAGAAAACATCACGATCCAGCAATGTCGCAGATTGACAAAAAACGCAAACTCGCCGATTCTGATTGAAGTGCCGGAACACAACGAGCGTATCATTCTCTTTAAAAACATGTTTAGACTAAAAAAACACCAGGATCTATTTGAATAAAGATTATTCGGTGAAGATTAGAGAACAACGGAAACTACTTATCACAAAAAGGAAAGAACTCATTGGAAACGGTATTGCCACGAAACTACGGGATAATAGGCTCATAGTTGGTGGGATTGATTATTACGTTACAAATGGTAGAATAATGGGCCAAAGTGGCGACAATGCTTTATAGCCACTGACAAATCCCCAATCCTCTGTAAATAAAAATACTTATGGGCAAACTACTGTAAATAGACAATCTCTTGTTTTTCGTTCAAAGACGACACACAAGTGCTGTGTTGGAATGTTAATGGTTTGGAAAGGATGTTGCTGCAATTCGACCTATTCACACATTTAGAAAAGTGAAGCATTTTTGCACTCACAGTAACATGGAAGGATCAACAACTGAAGAATAAACCAACAGGATTTCATCTGTATGAATCACTTGCTCAGAGAGACCACAAGAGGGCTAGATCATCGGGGGGAATTATTGTTGGGATTCGAGAAGCTATAAAAGACAAGATTGAAAGGACTGAAATTGAAAAACAATGGATTATGATCTGTCTGAGGTTGGACGGTGAAATGCGAGTGTGTATGATCTTTGCTTACTTGCCACCAAACGAAAACTATTTGACCAACTGCAAAAATTTACTCGACCAAATAGAAGGGAAAATAGTTGAAGGATATGAAGTTTTACTGGCTGGTGACTTGAATACACGAACGGGTGCAATGGGAATTCTTCATAATACATTATACCTTCCTTGCTGCTTGACTACTAGACGCACTTCTAAAGATCCTGTAATATCTACGCACTCAGAACAATTCATAGATAGATTGGATAATAATACTCTTACAATTTTGAACGACAGAACAAGGGGTGACAGAAGTGGTAACTACACATATATATCAGCACGGGGATCCTCGGTGGTAGATTACTGTATTGTCTCCCATGGGCTGTTAGGTTACGTACATGACCTATACATCGAGGGATTACCACACTCAGATCACTTACCTCTAATTATAAAAATGGATATGAGTTGGGGACCGAAACAAGTGATGAACCCGACTTCACGGGTAAAGAAAAAATACGAGGGGCATCCAATAAATAAGTTTCCCTATTTTGTAACAAATAAACAACTTTATTTACAATTATGCAGTTAGTTTATTTTCATTATACAACTCATAGACTACTTCTCTACATAATCACCATTTCTGTCCAAACATTTTTGGTACCGTTGTAGCGATTTTTTGATACCACTGTTGTACCAAGCCGTGTCCTGTCTTCGTAGCCAGTGGTTCGCCTCCGCCTGTTTTCAATTCAAATTCAAAACATCTGACATGATTGTTCCAATCGAAGAGCATCCAATTTCGATTCCAGGAGGCAGTCGAATCATTATTTCGTCAATGGTGACGCGGCGATTTGCTTCCACCACATTCCGAACAGCAGCCACGGCTGCATTGTCCGTAGCAGTAACGGGCCTGTCGCTTCGCTCGTCATCATGCACGTTTTGCCGTCCTTCCAAGAACCATGAACGCCATCGGCGAACCATTTGGATGCTCATACATCCTTCACCATACACTGACACTAAATTGCGATGAATATTGACCGCAGTTTCATTTTTCGCTGTGAAAAAAAACGAATTACAGAACGGAGTTCGCAAGTGGACACGTTCACCAGTGGTAGCTCCATGGAAACTGAAGCGCTACGGACTTGCGCGTACGAGTAGAGTGATTTTGAAAGGTCACCAGCTTCCAACGCATCCTAGTGACCATTTCTTACCTACTAACTAATTTTTACAACGTTTCGTTCGCCGAAAAAAAAATAGGGAAACTTATTTATCGGATGCCCCTCGTATATATGGTTACCCGAAAGAGTAACGCTATTTGTAGAGGACTTAGGAGGAGCTTATGGATTTTGGAATAACTCGATTGAGAATATAATGAACAACATGGTTAATCAGATCAAAAGCGCAATGGTACAAAATGGTATGCAAATTGAAATAAAAGCGAATAACTCACTGTCGAAGCCTTGGTTTGATCATGAGTGCTACATAGCGAAAAAGATTATGAAAGCAACTCTGACAAAATTTATTAAATCTAAAAGGGATCTAGATCGTTTGGAATATGTTAAAACAAGGAACAAATACACATCAATTATTAACAATAAAAAGAAAAAATATTTCTGTGAAATACAAGAAAAAATAAATAATACATACGATTCAAGTGAATTCTGGAAAACAATAGCCCGCTTCAGAAAAAGAAACTATACACAGGGCAATATCTCAATATCGGACTGGCAGCAATTTTACAATAAACTCCTGGATACAGAACCAATACCAGATTACGAACCCGTTACTATGACCCTCCTAAATACAGATAATGAGCTAACTAAATGCATAACTCTTAACGAAATAAACAAAGAAATTTATCGAATAAGGCATGGCAAGGCGACTGGTTTTGACGACATAATGAATGAAGCATTAAAGGCCCTCCCAAAAGATTATCTAATTTCCTTAAAGGATATATTCAATAGAATTTTGAGAACGTCTGAATTTCGGACAACATGGTTGAAATCAGTTATTCAACCAATTTTTAAGAATGGTGATCCAGACGCTCCCTCTAACTATCGAGGCATAGCGCTCTTAAGCAATATAGCAAAATTATTTACATCAATACTCAAATCTCGTCTAGGCAGTTGGATCGAAAGGAGAAATATAGTTCCTGAGAACCAGGCGGGATTCAGGGCCGGCCACTCTTGTCAGGACCATATATTCACTCTATCATCCCTGATTCAAATGACTCTAAGCCGAAAGAGAAGAAAATGCTACATGTTCTTCGTGGATTTGAAAAAAGCCTTCGACACAGTGCCCCACTCATTATTATGGAGAAAACTGGTAGATGCAGGTCTCAACCACCGTTTTGTTAACTTAATTAAAGATTATTACACAAATATGACAGCGGTAGTGCGATGGAACAATTCATTCACTGCGCCAATAAAGGTGCGTTCGGGAGTTTTACAAGGGGAGCCGATGTCACCTTATTTATTTATACTTTTCTTTTTATAAATGATTTAATCGGTCTCTACAATAATTCAGATTTACCGTGAATATATCTCCTAAATTATGGATATGTTCATATTCTACTATACGCAGACGATATTGTCTTGATTGGAGAATCCAAAAATAACCTTCAAATAAAAATCAATATGCTAAGAAAATATTTTGAAACAAATTTATTAACCCTGAAGTCAAAAATTGTAGTTTTCAGAAACGGCGGTCGATTAGCACAAAATGACAAATGGTTTTGGGGTGAGCGGCAACTGTCGGTTACTACGAAATATCTATACTTGGGATATCCGCTTACAAGTGCAAATTCACTAAACAAGGTAGCGTCACACTACAAGGGCAAAGCCCTGGCAGCAATTGGCGCTGTGTGGCAAGTTCTGACAAAATCCAAGATGAACTCTCTAAATGCGGCAATGAGATTACTTGATTCGACGGTCTTGCCTCACATGCTATACGCCGCACCCTGCTGGGCACTCAACCAAGTAAAGGTAGTTGACCAGGTTCAGAATATTTTCCTAAGACGCTACCTAAATTAACCAAAGTATACTCCGGGCTTTATGCTAAGAATGGAGTGTGGACGAGAATCACAGGAAGTTATTATAACTAAACAGGTCCTGAGATTTTGGGTGAAGATTATGAAAATGGAAGAGAGTAGGTTGCCCCGGGCATGTTTGTCACACCTCTGGACATTACACAGCAATCAAAGGGCTGGTTTAACCTTTGCCGAAAACCTGTCAACCATTTTAGACTCAAATGGTTTTTCGTTCCTGAAGGGTTGTCCGGATTACACTGCAATACTGACTGAAATCCCTGCTATAATTCGAATAGCAACCGAACAAAGCATCCAAAACGACATGGCGAAAATTCTAAATACTTCACATTACAGTCACTTCAAATACCTAAAAAACTCAATAACAGCAGAACGATATTTATTCACAACTATTCCTCTAGCAATTAAAAGATTTTTTGCACAACTGAGACTCCTTTGGACGATCTTCCCAGAAAATCGTTCAAAGCGCTGGAAGATTGATTTGACTCTAACTTGCGATCTGTGTAAAAACAGAATCCAAGACGAAATTAGGCATATAATATTTGGATGCTCTTGCTTAGAGAAACAGAGGAAAGAAATTTTGGGTGACTTACCCTGGTCTCAACCTGACTGCCAACAAATTTGCAGCTGGATGAACACACTGATGGTTGATCAGGGTCTCTCCCTCGGTTTATATAGATTCTACAAGGCCGCAGTCAATGTCCGTTGGAGAATGATGGATTCGCCGAATGTCGTGGTTTGCTTGGAGGAGGAAAGCGAAGATTGAATGCGGCTGATTCCACACTAGCCCTCTCAATGATATCTTAACCTTGACATATTCTAAACATTGGTACTTTAATTTAAATATTTAATCATGTAAGGTTCCTTTTTTTTTTTTTTTTTGCTCTGTATGTTTATTTTTTGTATATATGGTTATATTTCTTTTTGTTTGGTTTTTCTTTCTTCTCTCTTTCCTTATTACTTCTTGTATTCTAGTTTTTACTTTTGAAATATCTTCCTTTCCTAAATCCCGTAGAGGGGAATCATGTATAGGGCTGGATGCCCCAATAAAAAGGCTTATGTGTGTGTGTGTGATAAATCAAGAAAATAGGTCTTGGCAAACCCCAAATGACCGGCCATTGGAGTGTCGTGGACATCTTTAAGAATTTCGTGCCTCATCTGTTTTGGGACTACTAGCAGCCATGGTTTGCCCTCAGGGTCGTAATTTTTCTTATAGAGAACGCCTCCAATCATCTGATACCCTTTTAAATTTTCATTGGCAAGTTTTTCACGGATCCCAACCAAATGAGGGTCTTTACTTTGTTCTTCTGCAACGTCTTGGATAGAAATAATGTGCCCTTATATCTCCGCGGTATCAGCCAAGGGGCTTCTTGACAAACAGTCAGCCTCTTTATGCTTCCGTCCGCTTTTGTAAACGATGTTTATGTCGTATTCTTGTAGTTTGAGAGCCCAACGGGCTAAGCGACCGAATGGATCTTTCAAGCCTACCAGCCAACATAGCGAGGGATGGTCGGTAACCACAGTAAAGGGTCTGCCATATAGGTACGGGCGGAATTTACCAAGGGCCCAAACAACTGCGAGGCATTCCTTTTCTTTAGTGGAATAATTCTTTTCCGCTTTGGTTAGTGTTCGCGAGGCATAGGCTATAGGTCTCTCCGCGTCATTCTGGATTTGAACAAGAACTGCCCCTAAACCATAACCGCTGGAAATCAGTATGGACATGAGTTTCCGCACCTTCTACGAAATGTCCTAACACAGGCGAAGATCCCAATTCCTGTTTAAGAATCCGGAAAGATTCATCTTGTTCTTCGCCCCAAATGGATTTTTCGTATTTCTTTAAAAGGCTATTCAAGGGTCGAGACTTGTTAGCATAACTTTTAATGAAGCGTCTATAGTACGAACTTAACCCAAGAAAACTTCTGGTCTCACTGATATTACGGGGTTTTGGAAAGTGGACAATGGCTTTCAATTTTTCTGGGTCTGGCTGCGTTCCAAATTCATTAACGACGTGCCCGAGGATAGTTATTTGTCTCGAGGCGAAATGAATTTTTTTATAATTCAGGCACAGCCCGGCCTGCTGAATGCATCTCAAAACTTTGTATAAACGTGTTAAATGTTCTTTAAAGGTCGATCCATAGACTACAATGTCGTCTAAGTAGCAAAAACACATGTCCCATTTCAATCCCCGTAGGACGTTGTCTATCATTCGCTCGAAAGCTGCTGGTGCGTTGCATAGAACGAATGGCATTACATTAAATTCATAAAGCCCATCTGGAGTGATAAATGCCGTTTTCTCCCGGTCCTTATCGTCTACTTCGATTTTCCAGTAACCCGATCTCATATTCATAGTGGAGAAGTACCTGGATCCAGAGAGGGTGTCCAGTGCGTCATCGATACGAGGAAGAGGGTAAACATCTTTCTTTGTAATTTTGTTTAGACGACGATAGTCGACACAGAATCTCAACGAGCCGTCCTTCTTCCTCACTAATATAAGGGGAGAGGCCCATGGACTTGATAATGGCCGGATGATTTTAGGCTCCATCATTTTCTCCACTTCACTCTGAATGACACGTCTTTCGGCGGGAGACACTCTATAAGGACTCTGTCTGGCAGGCGGATAATCACTCGTATCGATTTTGTTTTATTTCGCTAAAGACAGGGAAGCTCTTTTTCTCAAAGTCGAATATATCAGCAAACTCATTTAGGCACGTGAGTAATCTGTTTTTCTTTGTTTCCTCCAAATCATTAGAAATCATTGAAATTAAACATTCTCTCACATCTGGGGAAGTTACTTCGTCTTTTCCAGCTATTTCAGAACAAGCGTCAAGATTAGATATGCTCCCTACTTCTAGATCTTGCATTGTTCCTACCTTCATGTCCGAAGGTATCACTTGAGACTGGTGAGTACTGTTAGTCACCCATAACACCGCTCTCCCATGTAAGAACCTAACGAGGGAAGAGGGAATAAAAAGTCCTTTTTCCAACTGCAGGCGTTTGGAACCTGTAACGACTACATCTCTGCTGCCAAATACATCCTGGTTGGTGACAACTATCTTGGCAAAAGATTTCAGCGGTATGATACAGTCCATAGCAGCACAAAGTTTCAGGTCTTTCCATTCGTAGGATTTTTCAGCTTCGCTTAAATACAATTTGTTTTACCACAATCTATAATGGCATCTGTGGCTCTGAAGAAATCCCAGCCCAGTATAACATCGTGGCTAAATTCAGCGGCTACTACAAAATAAAAAATAATATCGAGTACCCCCTTTGATTTGAACTTCTAAAGAGCACTTACCAAGGGTCCCGATAGGCTTCTTGTACGCGGCTCTCTTAGAAGCGGTCTATTTTCTTTAAAAACTGGAGCCTTTATAGAACGTCTGAAAGCTTCGGAAATTACCGAGTAATCAGCGCCGGAGTCCACAAGAGCTTGTACATTTCTTCCTTGTGTGTTGACAGATATTCAGTTCTTTTCCATTTTAGCGGCTATACGGCAGGGAGGATTTTCGTCTGTGGCGGCCACACCTCCAGAGGGCGCGCCATTTAGTTTTCCTCACTGCGGCGACTGGGTGAGCGGCTGGGACGGCGAGCAGGGGATTGTGAGGTTCTTCTGGGGGCTTGAAATCTTCCGCGGTGGGGATATGGCGACGGGTTTCTAAATCTTCCTTGGGATAGTTCGCTTCCTGATTCGCCCATGGGGTAATTTTCCGTTCTTGGCCTTCCGAAATCGACTGTTTCTCTTCCAAGTCTGGCATCCGCAATAGCTTAGCGTCTGTCTCTGCAATAACGTGCAACGTGGCCAGGGCGCCCACAGTGGAAGCAGATCGGTCTGTCATCTTCAGTACGCCACTGAGTCCTTTGATTAATTGTTGGCGCTTCGGTTCTTCGTCGATAACCTTGATCGTTCTGGGGGAGGTATTGTCGCCGAGGGCGGAAACTCTCGGGCTAACGAGGGGCAGAGATAGGAGCCAATGTTTGCTGGATTTCACTACGGATGACATCCCGTAGGTCGGGAGGTGGAGTGTCGATATCCTGGGCGGCAAATGTAGAAGGAGGAGCCATAAACTTCTGAACCTCCTCTCTTACTATTCTTCTAATCAGGGCTTCTAGGTTCTCAGGTTCAGCGGTCGAGATGGTGGTCACATTGGGCAGTCGGTTGAACCTGGGCAGTGCAACACGCATCCTCTTGAATGCCTCGAATCGGCGGCAGAACGCAACAAATTGGTCCACCGTGCTGATGTCCTTCCCAACAAGTGCCTGACACACTTCCTCCGCTACGCCTTTAATCAGGTGGCTCACCTTTTCTCTTTCCGGCCTTCTGGGGTTGCTCTGTTTACAAAGAAGGAGGACTTCTTTTATGTAGCTCTCGACGTTTTCCCCACTCGTCTGCGCTCTAGTTCGAAAAATGTTCTCGGCTTTTCTAGCCGTGTCTTCCTTGTTCCCAAATATTTCACAAAACTTTATCTTAAATTCTTCCCACGAATTCAATATTTCCTCGAAGTTTTCGAACCAGCACTTCGCTGTGCCAGTGAGGTAGAAGATGACGTTGGCCAGACACATGGAGTCATCCCACTTGTTGTATCGCGCCACACGCTGGAAGTCGTTCAGCCAACGCTGCGAATCTTCCCCGAGAAGACAGTAGGGACTCTCCACCGATGGCAGAATGGTCGGTTTTTCTTCTCTCTCCATTTTCTTCCAAGCAGGAAAAGCAAGCACTGTAGAAAGCTCTGGTTGCAATCCTTGAAGGCGACGACTTCGTCTGGTGACTGTCTCGCTCCCCGGCGTCTCCACCACAATTGTCGCGAGGAAATATAATTAACTAGGCCTTCGAATATCTTTAAATATTTATTTAATGAGTTATATGAGAGATTTTAAATATAAAATAAGAGTTACTATATACATGAGCCAAATCAACCCAGCTGTTAGAGCAAGAGGGGAGAACTGAGATCTTTCCTCCTTTTCCGTGGCGCCACTGTTTACCCCGACCGGTTGGTCCAGCCAAGATAAGAGGGAATACCAGGAAACTCTGTCCTCCTGACAATATGTTACCGTGAGAGTCCAAACTAGGAAGGATGCCGACTTTTTTAGTGAACTAGCCGAATGACCCGGGCAACGCCCGGGTTTTACCATATTAAATGTTTTTATTCACATACTATTCGTTATAATTATAAATTTGCGCCGTGGATGTCACTCTTGTGAAACGTACCGCTCTAAACTTTACATGTACATTAGGTCAGATGATATAACCTCCCATCTTCACCGCTAGGGGCGCTGCTCGTGAGCGAAAGGGCAAATTTGCAAATAACTCAACGAATATTCGGGATAGAGACCTGAAATATACACTATAAATTTTTACCGATTCTACTATATATACTGTTGAGATTTCAGTCATATTAGTTACGTATTGTTGACTTGTATAACCGACAAACATACACACATACATAATAAAACCGAAAAATCATGAAACGGGTAGTTAAGGCAGGAATTGCGTGAGAACGCGAAACAATGTGAAAAATAGTACAAATGTGATATTGTACTGGGATAAGGTGCATACATTAAGAGAATAAAAAAGGTAGCTCCTTATTAGGCAACTAAAAGTTGCTGATGACTTGCACCAATTCTGGAATAAATAAAAATCAACGAATAATTGATATTGAATCCGATAGATGCCCCAAGCCATCAGCAACTTTTACTTGCCCGATAAGGAGGGGCCTTTTTTTTTTCTTTTCTAAACATTTTTATATTATACAACACCTCCTATCAACAACTTTCCATTTCTTGTGATGGAAGTTTTGATTGTTTATATTTTAGAAAAGGTTATTATGTTTTGCAAACATTTCCTCTCTCTTATTTGCATTTCTCAAAAATATATTAACTAATGTTTATTTCAAAATCGTAAAATTAATTGAACAAGAGAGAGTTTAAAGTTTGTTTCCAAGTTGATTTATGAACTTCGAAAAATAAACTTGCTATCAAAACATAAAAGGTTGTCCCAAAAGTTCGCAAACACTTGCCAAAAAAATTGAAATACCAAAATTATTCACCATAATATTATTCGCCGTTATGTATAATTCATTTGTATTATGCATAAAGTAATTGTATTATTATGTATTCGCTGTAATAATATTATTCGCCAAGTAATAAGAAAAACAACGTTTTAAGAAAAACAAGAACTTTTGGGACAACCTTATATTTACCTAACCTCGGTTTAAAATAGCTTTATATGAAGAATCATGCTTAATCAGTTAAATTAACATTCATATATACTGAACATATTTGCATAAATATTTTGAAGGTTCAATTGAAATATTAATAAATAATTTAAGATAGTATTTCATTCCTTGATATATTATAACTTTAATCTAAAAATGAAAGAATATAAATAACTTCCTCCACCGTCAATGCCTTCCTCTACTGAGGGTGGGCCACATGGTCCCTCCATACTTCCTCCTTCAATGCATTCCTCTACTGAGGGTGGGTCACATGGTCCCTCCATACTTTCTCCTTCAATGCCTTCCTCTACTGAGGGTGGGCCACATGGTCCCTCCATACTTCCTCCTTCAATGCCTTCCTCTACTGTGGGTGGGCCACATGGTCTCTCCATACTTCCTCCTTCAATGTATTCCTCTACACGAGGGCGGACCACATGGTCTCTCCATACTTCCTCCTTCAATGCCTTCCTCTACTGAGGGTGGGCCACATGGTCTCTCCATACTTTCTCCTTCAATGCTTTCCTCTACTGAGGGTGGGCCACATGGTCTCTCCATACTTCCTCCTTCAATGCCTTCCTCTACTGAGGGTGGGCCACATGGTCCCTCCATACTTTCTCCTTCAATGTCTTCCTTTTCTGAGGGTGGGCCTCATGGTCTTTCCATACTTCCTCCTTCAATGTATTCCTCTACTGAGGGCGGACCACATGGTCCCTCCATACTTTCTCTTTCAATGTCTTCCTCTATTGAGGGCGGACCACATGGTCTCTCCATACTTTCTCCTTCAATGTCTTCCTCTACTGAGGGTGGGCTACATGGTCTCTCCATACTTCCTTCTTTAATGTCTTCCTCTACTGAGGGCGGACCACATGGTCTCTTCATACTTCCTTCTTCAATGTCTTCCTCTACTGAGGGCGGACCACATGGTCTCTTCAAACTTCCCTCTACTGAGGGCGGACCACATGGTCTCTTCATACTTCCTCCTTCAATGTCTTCCTCTACTGAGGGCGACCCACATGGTCTTTCCATACTTCCTCCTTCAATGTCTTCCTCTACTGAGGGCGGACCACATGGTCTCTTCATACTTCCTCCTACAATGTCTTCCTCTACTGAGGGTGGGCCACATGGTCTCTCCATACTTTCTCCTTCAATGCCTTCTTCTACTGAGGGTGGACCACAAGGTTTCTCCATACTTCCTCCTTCAATTCCTTCCTCTACTGAGGGTGGGCCACATGGTCTCTTCATACTTCCTCCTTCAATGTCTTCCTCTATTGAGGGTGGGCCACATGGTCTCTCCATACTTTCTCCTTCAATGCCTTCCTCTACTGAGGGTGGGCCACATGGTCTCTCCATACTTCCTCCTTCAATGTATTTCTCTACTGAGGGCGGACCACATGGTCCCTCCATACTTTCTCCTTCAATGCCTTCCTCTACTGTGGGTGGGCCACATGGTCCCTCCATACTTCCTCCTTCAATGCCTTCCTCTACTGAGGGTGGGCCACATGGTCTCTCCATACTTCCTCCTTCAATGTATTCCTCTACTGAGGGCGGACCACATGGTTCCTCCGTACTTCCTCCTTCAATGTCTTCCTCTACTGAGGGTAGGCCACATGGTCTCTCCATACTTCCTCCTTCAATGCCTTCCTCTACTGAGGGTGGGCCACATGGTCTCTCCATACTTTCTCCTTCAATGCTTTCCTCTACTGAGGGTGGGCCACATGGTCTCTCCATACTTCCTCCTTCAATGCCTTCCTCTACTGAGGGTGGGCCACATGGTCCCTCCATACTTCCTCCTTCAATGTCTTCCTCTACTGAGGGTGGGCCACATGGTCTTTCCATACTTCCTCCTTCAATGTATTCCTCTACTGAGGGCGGACCACATGGCCCCTCCATACTTTCTCCTTCAATGTCTTCCTCTACTGAGGGCGGAACACATGGTCTCTCCATACTTTCTCCTTCAATGTCTTCCTCTACTGAGGGTGGGCTACATGGTCTCTCCATACTTCCTTCTTTAATGTCTTCCTCTACTGAGGGGGGACCACATGGTCTCTTCATACTTCCTTCTTCAATGTCTTCCTCTACTGAGGGCGAACCACATGGTCTCTTCATACTTCCCTCTACTGAGGGCGAACCACATGGTCTCTTCATACTTCCTCCTTCAATGTCTTCCTCTACTGAGGGCGACTCACATGGTCTTTCCATACTTACTCCTTCAATGTCTTCCTCTACTGAGGGCGGACCACATGGTCTCTCCATACTTCCTTCTTTAATGTCTTCCTCTACTGAGGGCGGACCACATGGTCTCTCCATACTTTCTCCTTCAATGTCTTCCTCTACTGAGAGCGGATCCCATGGTCTCTCCATACTTCCTCCTTCAATGCCTTCCTCTACTGAGGGCGGACCACATGTTCTCTCCATACTTCCTTCTTTAATGCCTTCTTCTACTGAGGGTAGGCCACATGGTCCCTCCATTCTTCCTCCTTCAATGCCTTCCTCTACTGAGGGTGGGCCATATGGTTTCTCCATACTTCCTTCTTCAATGCCTTCCTCTACTGAGGGTGGGCCACATAGTCTCTCCATACTTCCTCCTTCAATGTCTTCCTCTACTGAGGGCGGACCCCATGGTCTCTCCATACTTCCTCCTTCAATGTCTTCCTCTACTGAGGGCGGACCCCATGGTCCCTCCATACTTCCTCCTTCAATGTCTTCCTCTACTGAGGGCGGACCCCATGGTCTCTCCATACTTCCTCCTTCAATGTCTTCCTCTACTGAGGGCGGACCCCATGGTCTCTCCATACTTCCTCCTTCAATGTCTTCCTCTACTGAGAGCGGACCCCATGGTCTCTCCATACTTCCTCCTTCAATGTCTTCCTCTACTGAGAGCGGACCCCATGGTCTCTCCATACTTCCTCCTTCAATGCCTTCCTCTACTGAGGGTGGGCCACATGGTTTCTCCATACTTCCTTCTTCAATGCCTTCCTCTACTGAGGGTGGGCCACATGGTTTCTCCATACTTCCTTCTTCAATGCCTTCCTCTACTGAGGGTGGGCCACATGATCTCTCCATACTTTCTTCTTCAATGCCTTCCTCTACTGAGGGTGGGCCACATTGTCTTTATACTTCCTCCACCATCCTCTTCATCTCTTCGTAGGTGTGTGGTCCAGTCCATTGTTTATATTGTGTGTGTGTAGCGAACTATTTATAATTTAATTAACAGAGTATCATTTTATGCTTATATTTTCTACTCTTCCCTCATTGCTTTTTTTATCATTCATAGTTTGTTTTTGCCTTAAATAAATTGCTGTTTCATCCTGAAGTTTGGCTTTCTTAATATTCCAGGTGAAATTTTGTTGATGCTGGGTATATTAGGGAAGACAAACTGAAGATCGCCGAGAAGACCTAGAGGCCATGGGTGCTGTGATCTACATTTTTAGATACTGGCTCCAGGATTCCACCCCCGTTTCAGAGCCAAGACTTCCTTCCAAGATGACGATGTTCCTATAGACGACGATAGGATGACAAAGCCGTTTTTCACGCGGAAAGAAAAGGACCGCAAAGGTACTAGGGACAAAGTTCCAAGACTTCGAAGAAATCATTGGCAGCAGCACGTCTGATCAAAGTCAGTAACCACAATAATTACAAGTTGTGGGTCACAGCTCCCATAGGGAAGGAGCAATGTAGCAAATTATTTATTATTTTATTAACAGAGTATCATTTTTATGTTTATATTATGCTATAATCTGTATACTTCCCTCTTTGCTTACTTTTTGTTTATCATTCATAGTTTGTTCCTTCCTTAAATAAATTGCTGTGGTATCTTAAGTTTGTCTTTCCTAATTTTCCACGTAGAATAATTGTCGCGTTGAAAAATAGACCCGAGGAGAGGTAAACCCGAACGAACTTTATTCTCTGTATCAACGGTCTACTTCAAAATTGTAGCTACGCGCATTTATATAGCAATGACGCAATTCAAAACTATGTAAATTAATACAATCTAAAAAACTATGTAAATAAACTATGCTACAATATGGATAAATATAGTAAAGAATAAAACATAGAAAGTTAAATATATTTATTAATTATTTTCTTCGCGAATAAAGTTTTCATATTTAGTAACTCTTCTCTCTACAAAGAATAAATGATAGAAGAATTTAAAAGATTCTTTCTATATATATACACTTTTAAAATCATACAAAAATTATATTTATTGATAAAAAAATGTAATATCATTAATTTATAGACGTGCGTTTATACGTGTCAGAAGACTGCTAATATTTCTTATTAGTTTTTTATTTCTTTTAATATCACACCGTAGTTGCATCATTGATGTAAATAAATTTCTCATATTTAATTTCAACATGTTCAATCGGATATCCAAGATTTCTTCAAACTTTTCCGATTTTGTAAGTTGATCGTCAAGTGAAGCAGAAATGCCGTCTGACAGATCTTCAAGCAAATTATCATTAGAAACTATCGACTGAGTAATTTCTTGGCACAATATTGTCTCCATTCTAGCATACGATGATTTTGACGCAAAGATTTCGAAATTAAAAAAATAACACTAAAATTTCGTTTTTTTCGGTTACGTTTATGATAAACAAATAAAATTTGCATACCCATTTTAAAACAAATGTTTAGATATTTTTCTCTTATATTTTAATAATGAAAAAAAAATATAAGTGAAAACATTTTATATTTATACACTAGGACAATCTCTTGTCGAGACAATAGTGTTCCTTGTCTGGTTAGTCTTTTTGAAGTAAATTAGCTATTGATAGTTTATTTTTTATGGAGCCGAACCAGTATGATGGTGGTGGTGGTGGAGGAGGTCAGCAGACCAACAAAAAGCGGCCGCGTCCTGAGGACGAAGACCTCCTCCCGTCTTCTCACAATCAATTCAAGTTCAACAGCACAGCAAGCTTGTTCAACTTTGGGTGCCGGACCTTCGAGGCGATCATTGCGGACACCAGCTTGGACACCCCCGAAAAAATGCAGATGGCCACCAGAGGACTGATGCTGACTCTCGTCCAAGAGGCAGAACTTCTTCTTGAGGACGCCTTCAAGGGAGCCAGTCTAGGAAGACCCAATCTCACAGCCAACATCCCGATCCCCTCCACCTCATTCGCCTCGGTAGTGGCTGAGAAAGAGAAGCCGGTAAGGCCTGCACTTCCGAAGCCCAAAGTGAAAGCCACATTTGTGAATCTGGCTCCTTCCTTTGAATCGCATGTCGTCGTCAAGTCGGCTGACCCCAAATCCAACCCTAGGGAAATATTAAGGGAAATTCAAAAGATTCATCCTTCCCTAGCGTCATCAAAAGACGTGGTGGCGTCCATAAACACCAGCGGCAAGGTTGTTTTCCACACCAAAACGACCCAAATGGCAAAGTCGCTGGCCTCGGGGCTGACCTCCCTGCCAACGGGTCTAAGCTGCCACGAGCGCCCGGTTATCCTACCAAGATTCTGCCTCTTCAGAGTGGACGGGGAGGTGCGGGACGAGTAGATTTGCGAGAACCTCCGCTCCAACCACACCGTGCAGTCACTCCAGGGAAAACGTGACATCAAGGTAGTCCATCGATCGAAGAATGCGGCACACAACACCAGTACAGTGTTCATCGAAGTGGACAACCAAGTCGCCGAAATCCTCGGTCAACATGGACGTATCCCAGTGGCAGGTCTAATGCACAGGTATGAGCGCAGTCATACTTTAAAGCAATGCTTCCGTTGCTGTGGCTTCGGCCACCGCGCGTCTGCCTGTCCAGCTGCCCATCCAATCTGTTATCGCTGCGGCTCTGCAGAGCATGAGGGCTTCCAATGCTCGGTCGAGCCAAGCCAAAGCCGCTGCTGCTGCTGCAGCAAAAATCTGGAGCTCCCATCAACCACTTTTCCACCTCACCTTCCTGTCCCTTTGTAAAAGAGAGAATAGCCCGAACAAGAAACAATGTCTAGGCCATTGCGTGTCCTGCAGGTGAACGCTAGAAAATCACCAACTGCCATTCTTGAAATTTCAAATTTGGCAATTTCGACACAGGCCGACATCGTGCTCCTGCAAGAACTCCCAACTAACTTCTTCTGGCCCACACCTGGATTTCAAGCATTTTTTGTCCCTGGCGCCTACATCCCCTCGGGAATTGTGGCACGTAGCAACCTTCATCCCATCCCTCTAACCTCCCCAGACACCGCCATAACCTCCATAGCCATATGTCTAGAGCAGAGTATCATCGCGGTGTACTCGGCTTACTGGCACGGCCTTAGAGCTGCCGAGGATTTCATCCCTCTTCTGGAAGATACAATAAGACGGGCCTCTCTTCCAGTAATCCTGGGTATGGACACTAACGCCCACTCTCCTACCTGGGGTATAGGTGCGAGGTTGGACTTCCGGGGTGCTAATCTGGAAGAATTCGCCAGCTTCAATGATCTTCATTTCTTGGGACCCCCTGTGATCTCTACCTGGTCAAATGGGTCTTTGTCTTCTTCTATAGATGTCACTCTGGCCTCCAGCTCACTGGCTATCCATGCCACTAGGGGTTTATTAGGTGAGATGGCCTTCACTGACCATATACCTATCTGGACTACATTCCTAGACATGGTCAATAACGAGACGAACTCCTCCTGGGTTGAATCCTCATGTAAAGAACTGACCTTCAAATCCTTCCTCAACTCTTCTCTCCACCAGGTAACTGCCCAATTGAACGAGGCCTCTACCCCAGAAGATATTGACAGGGTGGTCCTCCTTTTGACTTCCATCCTGCAATCAGCTTGTGACTCTTCCAGGAGGAGACGCTCCAATACTATAAGACCGTCAAAGCCGTGGTGGACCCCCGAACTGAGTCGGATCAGAAGGTTTGTTATCTCCCTCCGCCGTTGCAGTCAGAGTGTCCGGAGTCCTATTAGGAACTTCTTCCGCGGTTTATACCGAGCGTGCCATAATCGACTGAAGGCGGCTATACGGAAAGCTAAAAGTAAATCCTGGCTTAATCTCTGCGAGGAGGTGTCTTCCGCATCCTGGAGTGCCATACATCGATTTATCGCCCGGGGCCGCGGCTCCCCCAGAGGTCCGCCACTTCTCAAACATGATAACGGCTCTCCTTACAATCCTCATGAGACTTGCCAGGCCGTGTTAAATCACTTTTTCCTACCTGACACCAGACCTCACCCTCAAAGGAATGCAATTTCTGCGCACTCAGACGAACCTGAATTCAAACCCTGGGAAGTTTTGCGAGCCATTCATCGCTGTGGAAAAAGGAAAGCCCCGGGCCCCGACGGTCTTGGTTCAAAGTGCCTAGACCTGGGCGGCCCTTCCTTGCAATTCCTGCTGGCCGAATTGTTCACCAAATGCCTTCGTATGGGCCACTTCCCCCGTCCATGGAAAGAAGGCCGCCTCATACTTCTGCCTAAACCCTCCAATTCAGCCACCAGTCAGCTGGAGAAATACAGACCTATTACTTTATTGAACACTATGGCCAAAGTCTTCGAGAGATGTATCCTGGCCAGACTTCAGTGGCTCGCGGATCGTCACGGATGGTTCTTTGAAGATCAATACGGTTTTGTAAATGGTCGTTCTGCGGAAGATGCACTGGCAAGTATCACTCAATTCATTGAAGAAAAACAAGCTCACTTGGGGAAAACTCTTGTCATCAGCTTGGACATCAGTAAGGCCTTCGACACTGTTTGGAGGCCGGCAATCATTCAAAATCTTGAACGCCTAAATTGCCCAGAGTCTATTACCGGTGTCGCGTTCAGCGGCGCAGCGCCCAGGCTCTATTTTTGCCCAGACGCCCGAAGTCTCTTATTCTGGTCCCGGGGAGGAAAAAATCCGTGGAATCTCAAGGGTAGAGAAGAGCGATTCCCAAGAAGTCAAATCCGCGGAAGTGTCTAAGGCAGGTATCAACCAAGGCGTAGACCTCTCGAGAGCGGGCCGAGAAACCACACGACTCTAACCAGTCAACTACTTTATTTTTTGTCACGAATATATATACATATAAATATTTACATATGGCAAATATGTTTCTTATAATGGATTAAATTTACATATATTTAAAAATATATAAATCTATAAGAAAAATAACATTCTTTTCCCAACATACTCCCACCTTGAGTTTTTCTACAGAAACTCAACCAATAGTTGGGAAACGACCGTTCATTCCAGTTCTTTAGGATTGGGCTATCTTCGTAGGGTCTTTACTGGCTTCTCCTCGGGAGCCTCCCCGGCGTGGTTCCGACTGTATACTCCTCAAGGTACTCCCCAGATCGGCGGGTATCTCTAAATTGTAGAGCCGTTGAACAGGCCTAATCTGGACGCCCTTGCTGGTTCTCAACTTGGCGACCCTCACAGGTCCATCTCGGCCAGGGTAGACCTCCACAACTCTCGCCAAAGGCCAATTGACTCGCTTAGCATTATCTTGTCCAATCAACACCAGATCTCCCACCTTGATAGGTCTTGTCTTCGAGCGTCTTCTAGTCTCCTGCCTTAAGAATCCAAAATACTCCGTCCGGAATCTCTTCCGCAGATCTTCTCTTAACCTTTGTCTAAATCGGTATCTCTTCTGAAGACTAGCCCTTTCAATAGAGTCCAGATCTGGAACTCCTATTTCTTTGAGGTCGTGTAAGAACAAGGCAGGGGTTAATGGACTAAGATCTTCGACATCTTCAGACATGTAAGTCAATGGACGTGAGTTCATCAAAGACTCTGTGTCACAGATAATGGTGTAAAGTTCTTCAAATTCCAAACGAGCTTGACCAAGAATCTTCCTAAGGAGTTGTTTCAGCAAACCAATCAATCTTTCCCACCATCCACCCCACCATGGAGCCGACGGAGAGATAAACTTCCAATTAATATTTTGCTTGGTACTCTCTGATTGGACTACCGCATTGTCTAGATTCCCTAGAGCTCTGCTCGCACCACGAAAATTGGTACCGTTGTCCGAGTACACTACATAGGGGCGTCCTCTCCTTGCTACAAAACGTCTGAAAGCTTGCAGAAAGTTCTCGGTTGAAAGAGAAGTCACCAGTTCCAAATGGACCGCCCGATATACGGCACAAGTAAATATAACAATCCACACCTTTCGCCTGTTCCTTAAAACAAGTGGTCCAGTAAGGTCCATCCCCACTACCTCAAATATTGAGGCATCCCTTACTCTATTTTCAGGTAATTCCACGGATTCAACAGAACCCGATTTAGCCGTGAACCGTCTACACTTAACACATTGATGTAGGACCCTTCTTACAGTCCTCCTGAATTTCAAAATCCAATAATCCTCTCTTAATAAATTCATCAGAGTTTGAAGTCCCACATGCCCCCAAGTTTCATGCTTCCATCTAATGAGTAAATATACCAAGTCATGATCAGAAGGCAACAATAAAGGCATTCGAAAACTTTCCAGATCTTGTCTCCTACTTATTTTAGTTTTGACCCTCAACAATCCCAAAGAATCGCAGCATAACTTGAAATCCTTCAACCTCTTGTCCTCTGGTCCAGTGAGGGATTCCCGTTGGATAACTCTCACCAGCATCAGTTCCGCCCTTTTAATTTCATTCACAGTAAGATCACCCTTCACTCGCTGACCTATTGTTCCTCTCGCATTTGTTAAAAAGCGGTTCATCCAGGCAGTTACTCTCAATATCTTGTAGTAGTTTGAAAAGCGATAGTAGTACTGATCCTTTTCCCTTTCAATACATGTTGATGTTAAAACAATCTTTCTCTTTTCCGAGTTCACAATATCTGGGTCAGGGTATATTTCCCTATGGGGCCAATCTCTTCTTGGTCTTCTCAACCAACTCGGGCCCTCCCACCACTTCGATCTCTCCAGAGAATCGGCTAAGCACCCCCGTGATGGTAAATCCGCTGGATTCAAACATCCTGGTACATGATACCAATCCTCTGTCTCACTGAGAGATCGGATCTCCATAACTCGATTCATTACAAAAGTCGCCCAGTTATCTTTTCCCTTGATCCAATGGAGTGCATTCATGGAGTCTGTCCAATAAAATCGCTCCATGTCTTCAAATTTTAGGTCCCTCACAACGTTGTTCACCAAGCGGGCCCCAACCAAGCATGCCAACAGCTCCAAACGAGGAATGGTAGTCCCCTTCAAAGGAGCCACTCTCGACCGAGCCTGTACTAGTTGACACGTTACTTCCTGTTCGCTCTCGATGCGTAAAAAAATACAAGTGGCGTAGGAGGCCCTAGACGCATCACAAAAGACATGAAGAGTAGTTCCAATCCGGTGTTCTTCTCTATAGCAAAGCCATCTCGGTATGGCAATAGATTTCAGAGACTCCAATTTGGCCAGCCACCTCAAAAACTCGCAAGACAAGTTTTCAGGCAGAGGCTCATCCCACGACAATTTTAACAGCCACGTTTCCTGTAGGATAAGTCTCGGAACGAGGGTCACTGGACAAGTGAAGCCCACCGGATCGAAAATACGGCTTGCCAAGGAGAGTACCTTTCTTTTGTTTATTGGCCCCTGTATTTCCAAATTCTCCAAAGAACAAGCCAAAGTGTCCTTTTCTTGATTCCATGTCATGCCCAACAACCTTCCTCTATCAGACCTAGGACCATCACACATTATACTGGTAACATTGCTTGTCCAATCACGCAAGTTGAAATGAGCAGAAGCCAACAATCTCTGTGCTTCGTCCACAAATTTTTCCATATCTGTGACTTTTGAGAAACTAGCCACACAGTTATCGATGTATAAAGACTCCCTCAATAATTCAGCTGTTTCTTGCCAGTGTTCAGGAGCCTTGTTCAAGTGGTGAAACAGCGTGGCAAGCAGGAGATATGGACTCGTCGTGATTCCGAAGACAACTCTCGCATGACGTAAAACCATCACATTTCCCTCTTTGTCATACCAGAGGAATCTTAGATAATCTCTGTCTTCCTCCCTAATCCCAATTTGGAGGAAGGCCTTCTCTATGTCCGAGGAGACTCCTATCTCGCTCTTCCTAAATTTATTCAAAATTCTTGGGATCGTTTCTATCATATTCGGACCTATTTCTAGACAATCATTCAGTGAAAGTTTTCCCTTCTTCTTCGCCGAAGCATCAAAAACTGGTCTTACTTTGGTGGTTGGACTATTCTCTTTAAAAACTGGTCGATGTGACAAATAGTGCACGCCTTCACGTTTATATATATATATTGTCTATAACCCTTTCTATTATTTTATTCCTTAGCCACTTTTCGAGAATATCTTCATATTCTGCCAAATTTCCGGTATTCACAAGATGTTTCCTCACGTTTGCTAATCGTTTTTCGGCAACATCTCTATTGTCCGTGAGTAGTTCTCTTTTGCGAATCCAAAAAAAAGCAACCTGGTAACGCCCCTCACAATCCTGTGAAATAGTACGTGCAAAATATTCTTCCGTTTCTTTTTGTATCGAGTCGTCTTGACGAGCATCTGAAATACCAATAGCCTCTAATCTCCATAAATTCTCCAAATCGCTAGTCAACAGTGAAGTTGTGCAAAGTCCACTAACGCTAGTTTCTTCTTCTGTGGCCGGAATCTTGCCCATTAAAGTCCAGCCCAACCTCGTTTGCACCGCCACAAGCCCAGAAGGAAGTCTTCTATGCTCTCCGGTTAGTAATTTTCCAGCAATATCTGCTCCTATAAGAATCTCAAGAGGTCCCCCTGTGTAGATCAGTTAATTCTATGTCATGAGCACTAAGATCTTGCATCCATTTACCCTGATGGACCCTGGGCACGCTGTCGCAGATAACATCTTGGCTCAGTGCTTCAAAATTACAGCCATAAGATCCGTCTAAATTGCTCAACCTGATATCATAAACTCCATGTTCGTACAACTCTGTGTTCGATCCACCAAACAAAGAGTGGCGAAGAGACTCTTTTTTGGAACATTCATATCCCATTTCTTCCGCCGTGTCCTGGAGTACATAGGACCTCTGAGATCCCGTATCAATCAAAATTCGTCCCATTCTTTCTTTACACTTTCCTCTGATAGTCACTCTCAGTGTGGGCAACAACACCACAGGCGTCGTCAGATTGGTCAAAGTCTCATCCCTCATCATCTCTCGGGCTGGAGTAGCATTCCGGTTCTTCCTGGGGCACATAATCCTTGAATGTCTCAATTCCCCACAGCTGGTGCAACTTGTCTTAACTTTGCAGAATTTGCTCAAATGACCATATTTCAGGCATCTGAAACAAGCCCCTTTCTTCTTTAATTTTCCCAATTTATCTTCCAATGTCAAATTTTCCGCGAATTCGCACTTTGTACTTTCATGATCTCTTTCACAAAAGGCGCAATTCTTCCTCTTATTCACTGCTTCAGAGGCATTCAAAAAACTAGCAGCCGTGGGCAGGGGATTCCTCTCATTTCTTCGATACTTCACGATAGAGCTTTGTGACTGAGGGTGCTCATTTGATGGTTGGCCGGCTGTTATTTCGTCCCGCGTACCGAACGTGCTTTCTAATGCAATCAATTGTCTCTCCAAAAATTCAATCAAATCTCCAAGAGAAAAAGCTCCTGTGAATTCCCGGTGTAATTCAAGCTTTAAGTCTGATGGCAATAGCTTGAGGAGTAAAGGGCACAATAAGTTACCGTATCTTTCAACGACAACACCCAATGACTCCAAACTTCTAATCTGCACCAGGATTCTGCCGTACAATTCTCTGAAAGCCCTCACGTCCTTTGTCACTCTAAGTGGTTTCAAGGCCAAGAGGTTGTTCATATGCACGTCGATCAACCTTTCCCCTTTTCCGAAGCGTTTCTTCAACAATTAAACGGCCTTATCGTAATTTTCCTCAGATAGGCAAAATCCTTCCACAGTTTGGGCCGCCGTTCCACCCAAGTAGGCTTTAAGATAGTTCAATTTATCTATCTTGGTCAAGTGTTCATTCCTATTGATTGATGAATCGAAGGCATTCCAAAAATTTAACCACTGGCTAATTTCCCCGTAGAATCTTTCCATTGTCAATTTGGGTAACTTAACCATCCCAGTTAGAGTCGGTCGACCGATTTCTCCTGGATATTCCTTCTTCGTGGCAGTTGCAGTTTCCCTCTGCATTCCTTCCGCTACCACCAGACTTCTTTTCTTTAACAAATATTTCCACGCCACGGCCTTTTCCCGGTATTCCTCTACCATCTTTAGATCTTTCTCTAGATCTTTGATGTCAATCAGCTTACCGATTTCTTCGTCTACCCGCCTCAGTTCTTCGTAGACATCCGAAAGCTGCCCCAGCAGTTCCTCGTGGTCACACTCCTTGTGCACATCATATTCCTCTATTCTTTTCCCGTACTTGGATAAAGACGTGCGGAGTATGGTTCTCTTCTTCTTGAGTCTCTCTAGCGCTTCTTCTCTCTCCATCTTCTGATCCAAAAGGGTTCCAAATATAGGCACGGCTTTCTCCTCGCGTCCCGGCTGGGATGCCAAATGTCGCGTTCAGCGGCGCAGCGCCCAGGCTCTATTTTTGCCCAGACGCCCGAAGTCTCTTATTCTGGTCCCGGGGAGGAAAAAATCCGTGGAATCTCAAGGGTAGAGAAGAGCGATTCCCAAGAAGTCAAATCCGCGGAAGTGTCTAAGGCAGGTATCAACCAAGGCGTAGACCTCTCGAGAGCGGGCCGAGAAACCACACGACTCTAACCAGTCAACTACTTTATTTTTTGTCACGAATATATATACATATAAATATTTACATATGGCAAATATGTTTCTTATAATGGATTAAATTTACATATATTTAAAAAAATATAAATCTATAAGAAAAATAACATTCTTTTCCCAACAACCGGCTTAGTAAAAAGCTTTTTGGAAGACCGGAGGGTTTCTTATTCAGCTTGGACAGCAACAGAGTGTACATCCTCCCAGCTCGGCACTCCCCAGGGTTCAGCGCTAAGTCCTTTCCTGTGGAACATAGTTGCTCGGACCATCTTCACCCTTCCCTCCATCAAAGATAGCCGATTAATAGCTTACGCGGACGACTTCACCCTTATGATTCAGGTTCGTGGTCGCCTGCCGGTCTCTGCCACTAACAACTTCTTGGAAAGGTTGACATCTTGGTGCACGATGTGCGGTCTTAATATAAACCCCAGTAAGACTCAAGCTTGCCTGTTCCAATGGCGTAATGTCCACCCCAACTCCGAGACAGGGCTTAAAATCCTTGGTCAACCTTTAAACATCAAGAAGACAATCACAATCTTGGGAGTAGAATTTGACCAGACCCGCGGATTTGTCGCCCACCTACGCAAGATCACACGTAGATGCAGATCAATAATCCCACGACTCACCAACTCCATACAGGGTAAATTTGGAATCTCCTTTTCAGCTGGAACTAGGATTTTCGACGCGGTGGTGGTACCTGCCTTCCTTTACGGAGCGTCAGCATGGGGACGTCGTGCTCTCTCCAACGAAGGCATTAGGCAGCTTAGGAGCCTTCACTACAATTTTGCGAAACGCGTACTGAGAGGAGGTCCTCGCACACCAACAGTCTCAGCTATCTCCATCACTGGCAGCCCTCCTCTCGATATTATTGTTAGGTCTCGTACGGCGTTCCTAAAGGAAATCAATGAAGGAAATTTTGAATCTAGACCAGGCCCTGCTTCTTTGCCATACCCTCCAGATAGACGTCAATTGTCTTTCAGTCAAAGCATCGAGGAGATAACAACACCCATAATATTTACAGACGGATCAAAAAATGAGGCTGGTGTGGGCACTGCAATTGTTCCCTCATCAGAAGATCAGCAGACCGTTCTCTTACGGCTCCATCCAGACTGCACAGCCTTCCAGGCTGAACTTCTGGCAATCCGCTGGGCGGTCCGTCTGGTGGAGGAAGGTTATTCTAGAGAGGAAATCACTATCGCGTCGGACTGCAAATCAGCTCTGTCAGCCATATGTACGTCAGGTCCAGTTCGATCGACCTTAGTTGCTGAGATTGTTCTCGCACTGAACACCAACCAAAATGTAAAGCTGTGTTGGGTGCCGGGTCACTGCGGCATCGATGGAAACTAGAGAGCAGACAGAGCTGCTAAGAACGCGGCCGTTTCTACCTTAGAGCCAACATTTTCCATCCTGCCTAGAAGCCTGGCCCGTAACCACCCACGGACGGCAGCCCTAGACGCATGGATTGAGGTTTATTGCCGGGACCACTCCAACAGACACTTGAGGAGAATAGCCCATACTCCAGACCGGTTGCTCCAATTCCTCCCTAAGGTCCGTCCTGGAGAAGTCACCACCACCTTACTTACAGGACATGGCCATGTTCGGGCAGACTTGGTTCTCTGGCAGCCTGGGGAAGACCCATCTTGCCCACATTGTATGGAGGAACAACAGACTGTGGACCACCTTCTGTTCAGATGCCCTGCTTTCATGCGACACAGAATGCAGACAGCCCTACTGCTTGGGAGGACCTTCTTCGACACAGTCTCGTTGGCTGGACTCCCGGATTCCCTGCAGGCATGGAACTTCTTGACCAGCTGGTTCGGCCCTGCAATTGGCTTGGTGTAAATATAGTCTAGAGTGGCTGGTTTCTACTGGTTAGCTGGACAGCCCGGGCAGTTGGCCTTTTTTGCGCTCCAGGGGCCCGGGGAACCCTTATTTCTCTCTTATATTTATAATTACAATTTTAAAAATGTAAGAATTGTTGCAAATAAAGATATGTCGGTTAAATTCTTTCTAGTATGAAAACATCAAACATTTTAAAATGATTTAAATTATTTAAATCAATTTAATGATTCTATTTAGGTATTAAATAGTTTTTATACAAAATAAAAACGTTATTATGCCTCGACTAAGGTTGGCGTTCAACCAACCGAAATATATATATGTCGTGATCAAATGGAAGGGTGCAACCGTTATGCATCTACACCTCAAAGAAAAGTTTCAGCCAAGTGAGCGCTCACAGGCAGCGTGCAGTAGAATTCGCCCGCGCTGGCTCTCACGTTTATTTTGTACAGTGTATTTATATAGATGGAAATTTTCCCGGGAAGATATTGATCTAAAAAGACAAAGGCCGCCTCTCCCGTCAAAATAGACGTCAAAACTAGACGCCATCTATTGACCGTCGCCGCAAACTAGCGACCTCGGGTCGGTAACAAAGCCACAACACCAGCTTTGGCAAACTGAAAAGCGTGTGGACGCTTTTTTGGCGAAAATAAATTTTACCTCTTGGGTATTATTCAAATTATGACATATATATGTTATATTGAAATATTTCATTTTAAAATGTTATATAAAAAAATATTATTTTATTTTAAAATTATAGTTTCATAGATATAAATACTCTGTTTAAATCGACCGCCAGAGGTCACGCTTACCATATAAAATCTCATTGTTGTTCTTCCCCGTTGGTCGACCCAAAACATTTGTACATTATGTAAATAAGCTTTTCTTTTTTATTCTTACGCCTAAAGCCAGGCAGTAATTTAATCAAATTATGTTTTTCATATATATCACTTAGCTCAATTAAAGCTATTTTTAATATTCATATTTTGATTATTATATTTTCAAGATTTTTTCCACGACTGCACCACCATTACAATAATCCTCAACATGATCCAAAATACAAACAGAATCTCATTTTTTTAAATATAATATATATATATATATATGAAAAAAAACAATAGAAAAAAATAAAAGATAAGTGGGTCAGGTGTTGATATTAAAAATAAATAAGGCATCTCCTGACCACGAGCACATGTGCTTTTTAGATGGCAGAGCGCCATCTAGTGGAGCAACGCGTTCGTGGATGACTTTTCTTGATTTATTAAGAAATTGGGTTGGCTAAATATAACGGAGCAAGCTAAATAAACGTTTAGTTTATTCTTGCTCCACTAGATGGCGCTCTGCCATCTAAAAAGCACATGTGCTCGTGGTCAGGAGATACCTTATTCATTTTTAATATATATATATATAGTGTAAAAACTATATAATAAAAATATAACAGTGATTCTACATTTAAAGCTTAAGGAGCAAACTGATAAGAATGATAAATCATATCAAGTAGATATTAATAGTAGATATCAAGTAGGTATTAATTATAAATATATAATTAACTAGATGATGTTTTAGAAGTAAAGGATTTTTTTTCTCTCTATCTATACTAAATAATAACATTTTACAAATTTTATAATTTGAATTTAAATAATCAAAATAATGAAGATAATTTTAATAAAATACTTAACTATAAAACTATACAACTATTTATATATATATATATGTAATATTGTTGCAAATGTTGACGTATGGATAAGCTGGCAGTCGTGCACGTGAGGCGAGTGTTGATGTTCTTCCCACACGCGGACAACAAGAAGCAGAGGCAGGGCTAGATGTTAGCAAATAGAGGGATCGGGGACAGCCCACGGGACAGAGGTAGAGGCCATGACACAAACTTGGATGCTTATCCCCGAGACATAGAGGGAGAAAGTGTGTGAGACAGACAGGCTGAAGCGAACTGCCGAGAAACATCCCCTAGAACATCTGCCGACCCCCTGCCAAAACTTGTCCTGTTTACAGGGAGGTCGTCAATAAGAATGTCCCTCGGGACCGGCCCCACATGGGCGTTGGCATTTTCCTCCCCTCTGTCCCTGCCACCAGCTGACCGCTCTCTCTTTGGATCTTTATTTTGACGTCACCAATTTTAGTTTATATACAAAAATGGGTTTAAAATACAAATAATTTATATACAAAACATCGGGTGGTAGTAAATAGAAAGTGTCATTATTATACAGTTTAAAATATACGATAGAATGGGCCCCCGGTGATGAAGGTTTGTTTGGGGAAAATTAAATAACATGAATGATGACCTAACAAACCTATTAAAAAATCAAAAGAAATAATTTGGGCACAAATTAGTTAAAATTATTATAAGTATAGGATAATAATAAAGGACGATAATGATGACGTCTCAATAAGATATAGAATATGATGAAAGAAAAATACATAAGAATAAATGATAAAATTGAGAAAATATGCAAAATAAAATTAGAAATGCCGTAAAAGTAATTTACTTATAGAAAAAAAAGAGAACATATTAAATGAAAAAATAACTAAAATAAAAGCATAAAGCTCTTAAGTTGAACTAAGATTATAAGTTGACGCAGAGGGTTGATAAGAGTATATGGGATGTCTGAGTATGTTCCTGCAAAGAAATAGCTTAATGAGTTCTGCAATGTAGTACGAACTTGTGTTAGTGAGGTACTGTTTTCATTAACAGAACGTTCAAGATGTTCCGTTTGCATCATTAGTCAGACTAGCAGGGAGAGGTATGTAGGTTGAGGAATGTGGAAAGGGAAAGGTAAACGCAAGAGATGTACTGCTGCCAATAATGATGGTACCCGGCTTGTATGATTGGAAAAAAAAGATAAAAATGATAAAATTATAAAAATGATGAACCGGGTATTAAAAAAAAAGGAATCTAACTGGGTATCCTGAACTCACTATTGGGAACGATATAGCGAGGAAGGATGTTTCCAGTTGGATTAAAAAAATACTCGCGAGCAAGAATCTCTTGAGGGGAATATATGAGATTGGGGAATGAAGAAAGGGAAGGTAGTTGCAAGGGTTGTTCTGTTGCCCATGATGATTTCACCCGACTTGAATGGTAATAAAAAAAATGATGATTGGTAATGATGAGCCGGGTGATAAGAAAAATAATCTAGCTGGGTATCCTGAACTCACTATTGGGAATGATATAGCGAGGAAAGATTTCTCAGTTGGATTAATCAATGAAAAAAAAAATTTGACGAACAGGAAGCCTTTGGGGTAATGCATGAGAATGTATGGGCAGGGGAGGTTAGGAGACGTCAACGATGAAAATTAGAAAAAATAAATAGTTAAAATATATAAATTCAAAAATATTTTAAACTATTAAAAAATATTATTAACGTTTTCAATATATTAAAAGTTTTAAAATAATTAGAAAGATGGGTGAATTTATAATATGTGTGTAATAAGCATAGAGATGATGAAAAATACGATTTGAAGAAAAAAAAAGATATAATCATTTGTTAATGGCTGACGGCATTGCTAATGATGGTTAAATGAAACACAGAATAATAATAAAGATTTATATAATTGATTAATGTTAAAATGTTTATACATATCTAAAGTTGTATTAATTGAAATTGTAATGGGGCAGATAAAATAATGAACTTGATGGATTTATAATAATAATGTTATTGCTATAAAAATGGGATCGAATGAGTATTCAGAGCAAAAAAAAAAAACGGAACTAGTGTTACATTAAGAGAGTTCTGTAGAGAAAATTCTCCTACCAGATGGATGATGTCTTGGATGGGTCTTGTGGAGTGGGCTGCGATGAGGCTTGGTGATCACTTTTTGCGGTGGTTGCCATGGGACATTGTCGATGCTGGTAAGCGAGGCAATGCGAGGATTTCTCGACGAATCTTGTCTGTCTGTTCAAGCCGATGGAGGAAGATGTTCGTGGCGCAGGAGCTGTCGATGGGGGCGATGATGACCTGCTCGATGCGTGGTACAGCTAGTCCTCGCATGGCATCTTTGAGATGGTCCACTGGATCGTCAAGGTGGAGGACAAGTAGAAGGAGCATCCATACGAATGCGCCGTTGACCACCGGTGCCTCTGTCATCCTCTGCATGTCGCTGTCCTCAGTTTTTCTGTCGAATTTCTGTAATATTGTTGCAAATGTCGACGTATGGATAAGCTGGCAGTCGTGCACGTGAGGCGAGTGTTGATGTTCTTCCCACACGCGGACAACAAGAAGCAGAGGCAGGGCTAGATGTTAGCAAATAGAGGGATCGGGAACAGCCCACGGGACAGAGGTAGAGGCCATGACACAAACTTGGATGCTTATCCCCGAGACATAGAGGGAGAAAGTGTGTGAGACAGACAGGCTGAAGCGAACTGCCGAGAAACACCCCCTAGAACATCTGCCGACCCCCTGCCAAAACTTGTCCTGTTTACAGGGAGGTCGTCAATAAGAATGTCCCTCGGGACCGGCCCCACATGGGCGTTGGCATTTTCCTCCCCTCTGTCCCTGCCACCAGCTGACCGCTCTCTCTTTGGATCTTTATTTTGACGTCACCAATTTTAGTTTATATACAAAAAGGGGTTTAAAATACAAATAGTTTATATACAAAACATCGGGTGGTAGTAAATAGAAAGTGTCATTATTACACAGTGTAAAATATACGATATATATTTGGAAATAAATTCTTTTTTTTTTCAATCCTATATATGTATTTTTATTATATAAATATATAAGTATATTCAATAACGACAAAAACTATCTTTATTGCGACTTTGAAACATTACATCAATTGGTTAGTGGGAGGGGGTACATCAATGTCTCGATAAAAAAAAATGTAAATGTCGTACGTGCTTTATACAGGGGACGTCGTAATTCCGCGATGAAGTTGACAGTGCTGAATTTTTTAATCGGGTCGGAGTTCTTTTGTTTCTTCAAGCATACTGGAACTGTTCTTTGAAGTGTACATGCATAACGGTTGCCCCCTTCCATTCGATCACGACATATATATATTTCGGTTGGGTGAACGCCAACCTTAGTCAAAGCATAATACCGTTTTTATTTTGTATAAACAAAATAAAGCGTATAAAATGTTTTCACTTATACATTTTTTTTCAATATTAAAATATAAAATATAAGAGAAATATCTAAATATTTGTTTTAAAATGAATATGCAAACTTTTTATAAAGAACTCTGGAAAACCCCAGGACTATAATAGAAAAGCTGAGACAATGGAACCTAATGGAGATTGTTTAAACAACTTGAGGAATAAGCAACAACAACAGCATGTATTTTATGGCCGGACATTCAACATATCGATGTAAGATGTCCTGTTCTCCGGGGGTAAAGTTCGAATTTT
>CP092866.1:98526618-98651426 GCA_030710605.1 Cordylochernes scorpioides | reverse complement strand
TTGTAAAAATGGTAAATTTGCAAATGAAAACTGTCCTTTGTGGAGAGGTGTCCGCTAAAGGGAGGTTCTACTGTATAATGTATATATAGGACATGTTTATATGTACATATGTGACAAATGAGAATAATAAAACAATAAGAGAATGTAAAATTTTGTAAACTATTTGAAAATCACATACATTTGTAAATAAGACGATCTTTAAAACTTTTAATATATAATTTGAATAGACTAATGTTATCCTCTTTTATTTAAAATGATCGCTATAAAGCAACCTTTGTCCTATATTGAGAATTGTCCATATTTAAACGGACAGAAAACTAGAAAAAAGTAGGATAAATCCTGGACAAAGAGGGAAAACAAGAAAGGTTTTCCTAGAGAATCCAACCCACTTTTGGTGTTAAACAAACGCAGAGGAAAATGCGTGAGGATTCGCTCCAAGGCGAACCATTTCTTCCTCCTTCACGATATGGGTTAGCTGTCATGGTCAAAAATGATTGAATGCTCTCTGTGACTTTTTCACGTTCGTTTTTTTTTTCTGTAATGTCTTTTTGTTCCTCAAAGGTAAACCTTTCTAACACGATATACTTCTCTTTTATTTCAATGATTTTTAAAGATGTGATTTAATTTTTGTTGCGCAAAAATTTTAAATTCCAATGCGAGATATAAATAAATATATATATATATATAAGCTAGCAAGAGTTGCTTAAAATAAAATAATTATCATAAAGTATTATAGGCATATTCGTATAATTTCATTAAAAAATTGAAATGAGTCGGAATAAAATATTTAAGAAAATTCTGTCAAGGAAATGTCACCTTTGTGAAGGGTATGCTGTCAAGGAGATGTCATCTTTGTTCAATAGAATGCTGACAAGGAGATTTCATCTTTGTTCAATAGAATGCTGACAAGGAGATGTCATCTTTGTTCAATAGAATGCTGTCAATAAAATGTCACCTTTGTCAAAATGTCATCTTTTCAAGAAAATTCTGTCAAAGAAATATCCCCTTTATCGAAAATAATTCTGACAAGAGAAATCTGTAATATTTTTCAAAAAATGCTGTTAGGGAAATGTCACCTTTGTCAAAAGAATGCTCTCAATGAAATGTCACCTTTTAAAAGGAGAATGCTACCAAGGAAATGTCATCTTTGACAAATCTGCCATGAGGTCATTGAAAGAGGAGAGATTTTATTTAATGAAATTATAAACCAAATCACAAGCATGATATCTTCAATAAAAGGCTATATGGCGTACGCTTCTTTTAAATCTCATTATCTTATTATTATATATATATATATCTTTATATAAGATAAAAGTTGATAATTATTTTTGTGTTTAAGTTAGATGAGATTAAAAAGTTCTTTATATGTATTATATTTATATCTTATTTAGGAGAGAAAAATGTAATAAAAGTAATTATATGTTAGAATAATATGTTTCTATTTTAGATAGAAAAAAAAATTGAAAAATAAAAAGAAAATTTAACAAGAAAAGAAGATTTAACAACGTAACGTCTTTTAGCATCGGCTTTTACCCGTCATTTAGACATACTCTTAAAATAAATAGGAATAAAGAAGAGATTTATAATGATTATATATTTATTTTTTAGTAAAAGAGAGGAAAGAGATAAAGAAAGAACCATACACTTTTATTTCAAACAGGTAGAGAATTGAAAGGTTGTTAGTATTTTTTTTAGTTAATTAATAGTTTTTGTAATTTTTTTATATAATTTTTTTTTTTCCTATATAATTTTAGATTTTTTTTTTTTTTCCTAAGAGTAAGAATAATATGAAATAATGTTTTTGCCTAGTTAAGGATAGATAAACATATTTTAAATCTTTGCCTATTAGAAATTATTTTTTGGAACCCTAATGGTAGACCAGGACATTACACAAAAGGAGATTTGGAAAATCTATTGGAGAGAGAAATCTGTGGTACCAGGGCTCTTCAGATGAAAATACCACAACCCATTTCACCCTTAATTCATTATGGATTGATTTCTCTTCGACCATTAAACTGTATAATTAAATTAATATTAGATATCATAGAAGGAGGTTGTTTACTTACTTATTCAAAGTGGCGTCTGCCGCTCCCTCGAGACAGCGCACATGTGTGGATGTAACATCTGTCTGTCAGGGACCCGCGACATTGTTCTAAAAGTAACCTTCCCTTTTCTAGGAAATCTTATTTTTAAAATTGTTAGAAGTTAGAAAAGCTGTCAGAAAAGAATCATTAGAAATTTTAAAGATTGTGAAAATATGTATTAAAATTTTGTTTTCATTGATATAAGTTACATTTTTATTAAAAATATAAATTAATTGAATAATAAAACATTTATTATGCTTCAAATTTATTTATATTTGTTTTCCAGTTCCCTCCCACAGTAACTGGAGATCAAATTGAATGAATTTAATGCTTTATAATGGTTATCATATAATTAATATATTTAAAGTCATTGTTTTAGTATAAGAGTAGAATATAAGTTGTTGGTTATATTATATATTTAGAACAATGTCGCGGGTCCCTGACAGACAGATGTTACATCCACACATGTGCGCTGTCTCGAGGGAGCGGCAGACGCCACTTTGAATAAGTAAGTAAACAACCTCCTTCTATGATATCTAATATTAATTTAATTATACAGTTTAATGGTCGAAGAGAAATCAATCCATAATGAAGTAAGGGTGAAATGGGTTGTGGTATTTTCATCTGAAGAGCCCTGGTACCACAGATTTCTCTCTCCAATAGATTTTCCAAATCTCCTTTTGTGTAATGTCCTGGTCTACCATTAGGGTTCCAAAAAATAATTTCTAATAGGCAAAGATTTAAAATATGTTTATCTATCCTTAACTAGGCAAAAACATTATTTCATATTATTCTTACTCTTAGGAAAAAAAAAAAATCTAAAATTATATAGGAAAAAAAAAATTATATAAAAAAATTACAAAAACTATTAATTAACTAAAAAAAATACTAACAACCTTTCAATTCTCTACCTGTTTGAAATAAAAGTGTATGGTTCTTTCTTTATCTCTTTCCTCTCTTTTACTAAAAAATAAATATATAATCATTATAAATCTCTTCTTTATTCCTATTTATTTTAAGAGTATGTCTAAATGACGGGTAAAAGCCGATGCTAAAAGACGGTACGTTGTTAAATCTTCTTTTCTTGTAAAATTTTCTTTTTATTTTTCAAAAAAAATTTTTTTTTTCTATCTAAAATAAAAACATATTATTCTAACATATAATTACTTTTATTACATTTTTCTCTCCTAAATAAGATATAAATATAATACATATAAAGAACTTTTTAATCTCATCTAACTTAAACACAAAAATAATTATCAACTTTTATCTTATATAATTAATTTAGATTTAGCTTGCTAATCTAATAGAATTTCCTTTTTATATATAAATATTACTATTATTAAAAGTTTTAAATATAGTTATATCAATATATAAATCCATCTTAACTCACTCTATAATATCAACTTAATTTAAATTATATTTAAGATTTAAAATTTTATTTGATAAACATTATTATTTACATTTCATATATATATCTTTATATATATATTGAATACAATATATATATTTTTAAAATCGTGTAGGTAAAATATTTTATTGGACTTCAGATTAATCGATTGTTGATTTCTAGCGAGAATCAATGACTAAATAGCAGAAGCGATAGACCATGCAGCCCATCAGCTTTAATGTTGACATTTTCTTTCGTTCTGGTACAAACCCCATGAAGTTGAACATTAGGAAGTGGGCTGGCGTGAGATGGTATCTCAACCGCCGCGGTAATGCCAACGAAACGCAGCCTTGTTGATCTCTCGATCTGATCCTAAACAGATAGAAACATGTTGCCACAAGTATGGGATGACAATTTTGAATAAATACTTATCTTCAGCCCTTCATAGCAGATAGTTTTGTGGGCAGAGTGACAAAGATCAGGTATCAGCAGCTTGGATTTCCATAGATATATCCAGGTTGGGAACACACACACAGTCAAGGGATATATTTTTCATCCCCGATCAATTTCAACAGGGTACAATTCGTCCCAGGCAAAGGGCCAGACTTTGAAACTTGGTCGCCAACATATCGTTCCGCAAAGGCTTCTATGTCCAGGTCCCTATTTGCTGCACTTGGGTCGTTCAAAAACGATTCTACCAGGCTCGTGCCAATAGCCATAGTTTGCAGCTCTGGCCCCGCCACATAGGTTTTGACGCGCCCTTTTTGAGGGCCAGATTTTGCAGCCCTCGCGGCTTGATTTTATTTCGTCAAAATACGATATAAGAGCGATTATATATGACATATATTTGATTTCGCTGGAACATTATACCAATAAAAATGAGCAAAACTTCAAAATATTCATGATCTGAATATTATAATCCAATCGTGATATAAGTAATTATATTCTATGTCTTATACCTGACAACCACAGTGAGATAAAAGTTTGATATTTATTACTTTTGCTTCATAAGCTGTTTTAAGCGGGTATACCGAATTTAACACTTCTATATGGCTTGGGATTATACCAAAAATTGGAAGGAAGCATGGAAATTAGTCCATTCCCGACCACATTTTTATAGAATGCTGGCCGCTCTTTATACATCAGAAGCAGCTTCATTTGAAAGGAACTATGTAATTTCTATTCTCTAATATATTCCTTGCCACGACGATCACCTTGAAGTATGAAATTTTGTAAACTTGCATTGCTAGCAGTAATGAAATAGTCTATAAAAACCATACTTTTAAATGGTCTAGATGTATATTAAGAACTAGTTCATTATCCCGTTCCTGGTCTATATCGATAGTCATTTCTAAACTTCCGTTGATTAATTTTATTGTGTAATAAAATAAATTATAATTGAGAAAGGGGAAATATATATAACGGTATCATGAAATATATGGTCTTATTTTTATCATATATTTATCTATATACAATGAATATAAATATATGCGTGATGATATTGATATCAGATTACAGAATTATAACAGATGTTATTATATTTATTGACTTTTGACAGCTTTTTGGTTATATTTCCAAAAAGGTTTTAAATAGGAACCTGAATATTCGGATTTATAACTCGTTTGGAGTCTTGGACAATCTATGAACAAATCAATTCCAAACTCCCAAAATTTTCGACTTGACTTCGTGCCACACATAAGATTTTGAAATAAATATAGAAATTTGTTCATTTTCGGCCACTCCGACCACCCAGAAGTCTGAAAATTTTTCAACTTGCATTGTCATCAGGTTCTAACGATTGTACAAAATTTCAGATTTCTACGTGCTCTAGAAGTATGCTAAAAATCGATTACAACATTTGTGGACAGACAGACATAGAAGCAAGTTAAAAAAAAAACCTTTTTAAAATATAGAAAAGGACAGAATCCCATGATAATAATTTACTAAAAATTACATAAAAGTTAAGATGAAGAAAGAAAATTTTTCCTATATTCTCTCTTTAAAAGATATAATAATTTTTATATTGATATTATTTTTGTTGTTTAAAAAGCTTATACTAATAACAATCTAGCATACAATAAAGGAAAATATAATAATAAAGGATATATCAATAACTAGCGGATGTGTACCCGGCTTCGCCCGGGTTTTATCCGAGTGAAAGTTTGCCTAACGAATATTATTGATAATAATATTCCGAACACACAGAATATTATGATAATAATGATATTAATATTCGTTACATTATATATTTATATAATATATAAAATATATTTTTCGAGCAAACATATCCACTCTCTCTTCTGAATAGATTTTTAAAAAGATATATACAAATAAAAAATCTAGAGATATACTACATGATCTTAGCCAAAAGGCCCTGAAACGATATTTTATATATAGAGATGACCTGGCTTCGTGTGTCTTCTGTTCGAGTGAATGTTTCGCTGGTAGAAATTTGTGCCTGCCTACTAAAAATTATTATCTGGCTTCGCCTGTGGTCTGCCTCAGTTAATATTCCACCTAAAGAATTTTGTTCAGGTCAATAAAGAATGATACAGCAATATTGCAATCATAATTTCTGACTGAAAAAAATATTGTTGCTCAGTGCTTTGTTAATTGTAATTTTTCTTGGTTAAAAGTGCGACAAAAAAAAACTTCCAGATTTAACTCTCTATCCTGTTCAAATTTCAGCGAGATTAGTTACATATTGAGGGCGTGCATAGCCGAAAAATATATATATATATGTTCCCGGCTTCGCCCGGTTTTAACCCGAGTAAAAGTTTGCCTAACGAACATTTTTTAAAACGATTCTAGCAAACATCCAATCTCTACTGAATCTATACTTGTCTATATTCTCGATAATTTGAAAAATTTTTCCGGTCCCTTGAAAAATACTCGATAAGTTGAATAAAATCAATATTAATTGGTCCATTCGGTAATTTGAAGTTGAAGGAATAGTATCTTGCCACAAACGAACATTTGTGAATAACTGCATTTAGCGAATGTACCGGGCTTCGCCCGGTTTTTAGCCGAGTAAAAGTTTGCCTAACGAACATTTGTTAAAACGATTCTAGAAAACATCCAATCCACCTATATAGAGATTTATAAACGTATATAAATATTGTTATATGCGTTTAAATATATTTTTGAAACACATAATATTTTTGAAAACATTTATTAAATTTTAAATAAGATATTTTCTTTAAATACCGTATATATTAATAATGAAACGCCAAGATTTTTTTACAACGACATTGGAATATTATATTATTAAATACTCAAATTATATATTAAATTTATTATACTTGGAACCCATTTTAGCATTTTTACAATTTATAAATGTCCTTTCACCAAATGCCGTGAGAAGGCCTGCTTGCGAGTGAAAGTAAAAATTTGCAGATAAAATTGCAACTAATATTTATTAAAAATAAATTCAAACCAGAAACCTTCCCAGTAGTATAGTAAATATATAACTTCCTAAAGTTTCACGGCGATTGGATAATCTTACCATTCAAAAACATTCATCGTGTAAACAAACTACGTGTAAAATTATTAGCCAAATCAAATTAATTTTCGTCGCGACCAGTGCTGCGCCAAGCGGAAAAGGCTGGAACTAACGCTTTTTGGTTTGATATTTAAAAAAAGCACATTAGTTTTTTGAATAGCCTATATGTTAAACGAAATCTTTAGCTACCTACATGCGAATACAATTTTATAATGATTTATTTTATAGATTTTGCGCAACGCGATAACAAACATCGATTTTGGATTTCATTTTTATAGATATAAGGATAGTAATAGTCTAAAATATTGCTACGCCGCTTCTCAGTCGTCGATGTTTGCATACAAGGTTTCAAAGAAAACAATGTGGATTCTTTGTGGATACAGCTTAGTGCGGTATATTTATTATAAGAGCTTTAAAGAGTAGATGAGTAACTATATACAGTAGATGGACTTGCCTTCATTGTCCGCCACCAGAGGGATCCTCCTCGTCACCGTCTTCCCGTCCGGAGCCCACCTGCCGCGTCTGTTGCCACCGCCGTTCTCCTTGCTGCAGGTCCCGTTGTCACCAGACAGACTTCTTCCCCCAGTCTGCCATGTCTTCTCGTCGCACAAACCCCACTTCAGACCGGCCGCTCTCTCGGCCCCTTCCTTGACTACGGCACTAGCTTGACTCCCTGTCTGCCGTCCCCTCCCCTGGAATCTGTCAATCAACACTTCCTTGTGGAGGAACTGCATTCCTTCTACTCTTGGCTTGCCCACATCTTCTCTTCATTTTCTTTGCTGCAACGCTTCAATATATTCTATTTAGACACACACACATCCAATCGAATATGATAATGAATGAATATTTCGTAAGCAAAATATGTTTGTGCACGATACTATACATATCAATCTATGGTTTGTCAATGCAATGAGATATTTTATTGGAATCATATTTTGCTTGTGATACACTCATTCATACATTCGATTGGATGTGATCCCTCCCTCCCTCCCTGAGGTCCCCTGTGGACCCTTGGAATATTTGACCAAATTCTGATCCAAGGTGGCTAACGTGGCAGGCTTACCCATTTTCTAATGAAGAGCAAAACTCAAGATAGAGGACATTACGACTGCTGTGATAGAGATGCATGGGGACATCTGAGGTTCTTCATTGGACACGACAACAACAACAACATTGGATGTGGTGTGTCTATATGTCTAGATATAATTTAGCCTACCACTATTATATCCTATAATGTATTTTCCTCCATTTTTACACTAGATTGTCATTTGTATAAGACTTACACTACAAATATCATCATCGAAATTATTATCTCGCATCAAGAGAAAAGTTAGGGAATATTAAGGTGAAGACCTTAGCTTTTATTTAATTATTAGAAAATTATTATCATGGTTATGTTTTTGGTCTCTCTGCTATACATTTCCCTGCAGTCCTGCTGGATCTTTCCCTACATTTCCCATATTCCCTAACTTTTCTCTTGATGCGAGATAATAATTTCGATGATGATATTTGTAGTGTAAGTCTTATACAAATGACAATCTAGTGTAAAAATGGAGGAAAATACATTATAGGATATAATAGTGGTAGGCTAAATTATATCTAGACATATAGACACACCACATCCAATGTTGTTGTTGTTGTCGTGTCCAATGAAGAACCTCAGATGTCCCCATGCATCTCTATCACAGCAGTCGTAATGTCCTCTATCTTGAGTTTTGCTCTTCATTAGAAAATGGGTAAGCCTGCCACGTTAGCCACCTTGGATCAGAATTTGGTCAAATATTCCAAGGGTCCACAGGGGACCTCAGGGAGGGAGGGAGGGATCACATCCAATCGAATGTATGAATGAGTGTATCACAAGCAAAATATGATTCCAATAAAATATCTCTTTGCATTGACAAACCATAGATTGATATGTATAGTATCGTGCACAAACATATTTTGCTTACGAAATATTCATTCATTATCATATTCGATTGGATGTGTGTGTGTCTAAATAGAATATATTGAAGCGTTGCAGCAAAGAAAATGAAGAGAAGATGTGGGCAAGCCAAGAGTAGAAGGAATGCAGTTCCTCCACAAGGAAGTGTTGATATTTATTAATAATACCACCGGTCTTACACAGATTCACCACAGGAATAAAAGAAGCATAGATGGAGCTCCTATACTCCAGGCAACGTAGCATCCAACAACAGCCACCAGGTCCGACACATGTCCAGTAGGCACATGTTCCTTCGTGCATACGTCGAGTTAGGAAGAGAATCGCCAGCGGGTCTCCAGCGACACCACGCCTTTCGCTATCTACGAAGAAAACGTAGATCGCGTACTTCGACGCTGAGATGGTGGCAGGCTTACCCATTTTCTAATGAAGAGCAAAACTCAAGATAGAGGACATTACGACTGCTGTGATAGAGATGCATGGGGACATCTGAGGTTCTTCATTGGACACGACAACAACAACAACATTGGATGTGGTGTGTCTATATGTCTAGATATAATTTAGCCTACCACTATTATATCCTATAATGTATTTTCCTCCATTTTTACACTAGATTGTCATTTGTATAAGACTTTTATTTAATTATTAGAAAATTATTATCATGGTTATGTTTTTGGTCTCTCTGCTATACATTTCCCTGCAGTCCTGCTGGATCTTTCCAGTTTTATCTCGGGGACCACGCCATCACCATCTCAGCGTCGAAGTACGCGATCTACGTTTTCTTCGTAGATAGCGAAAGGCGTGGTGTCGCTGGAGACCCGCTGGCGATTCTCTTCCTAACTCGACGTATGCACGAAGGAACATGTGCCTACTGGACATGTGTCGGACCTGGTGGCTGTTGTTGGATGCTGCGCTGCCTGGAGTATAGGAGCTCCATCTATGCTTCTTTTATTCCTGTGGTGAATCTGTGTAAGACCGGTGGTATTAATAAAGATTTGTGTGTGTGTATAAATATATAATTATATTTTTAAAATAGTGCAGACGGTGCACTTTTGCATGTATGACAAGATGTCAATAAAATTATTTGAATTGTCAATTTGTCTATAAATTTTCTCCTCGCTTTTTTTCTAAGCTCTCAGCTCTAGCTTCTAAGCTATATGATGCGTAATTCCCGAAGCTCCGCTGGAGGTTTTTTCCTTTACTATAATTCATATCAAATTATTTATTAAAAATCGAAAAGAGGCGCTTCCTATGTTTCAACTTCACTATAATTAATATCTAAATCTAACATTTATCTTGATGTGACTAAATAAATATAAAACATTATATATAAGGTTTTCCCAAAAATTCGTTTTTTTCTTAAAACGTTTTTCTAATTGCTTGGCGAATACATAATAATAAATAACACGATTACTTTATACATAATACAAATACATTATACATAACGGCGAATAATATTGGTATTACAATTTTTAAAAAGTTTTTACGAATTTTTGGAACAACCTTAAAATATTCGAATTCTTCGCATTAACGGCAGATGTAGATTTAAGCATCATGATGCGAAACGTACATTGTATAACAAAAAAATCGACGCACCAAGAAGGAGTTGTCAGATTAGGACAAAAATTGGTGTATGTAAAGAGCATTTATAGGGGAAAAACGATTAAAATTTCAGAACAATTAATTGTTTTATTTCAGAGTTTGATCGTCACAAATTGAGAATGTCAATATGTCGTTGGACCCCCACTGGCCTGGATGCAGGCTGCCACCCGGCGTGTCATGGACTGATAAAGATTCCGGATGGTGTGCTGCGGGATTTCTTGCCAAATTGTCTCCAACTGTCGGGCTAAATAGTCAACATTCCGGAATGGTTGCAATCGCCTTCCCATCACGTTCCAGATGTGCTCTATGGGTGAGAAATCAGGCGACCTTGCTGGCCACGGAAGAGTTCGGCAAGATTGAAGACAATCCATAGTAACACGTGCCGTGTGAGGCCGGGCATTATCTTGTTGAAAAGTAAGCCCGGGGAGATGTGAGAGGAACGGCAACAAAACAGGCCGTAGAATGTCATCTACGTACCGTTGTGCTGTCAGGGTGCCAGGAATGACTACCAATGGGGCCCTGCTATCAAATTAAATGGCACCCCAGACCATAACGCCCTGTTGTGGACCTGTGTGGTGTTCGACAGTAAGGCCAGGATCCACACGCTGCCCAGGACGTCTCCAGACACGTTTGAGACGGTCGTCAGGACACAGTAAGAAACGGGACTCGTCACTAAAGACTATACGTCCCCAGTCAGCGCAGTTCCAAGTTGATCGCTCCCGACACCACCGTAGTCGGACTTGTCGGTGCACGGGTGTGAGGGGTAGGCATCGTAACGGTCGGCGAGCTCTTAGATTCCGCTCTCTCAGTCGCCTGTTGATGGTCATTTTGGACACTTGTGTGCCGGTCACACGTTGGATGGTAGATAACGTGGATTCCGGTGCTGCGACAGCCATTCTGACAATTGCTCTGTCCTCCCGTTCTGTTGTTGCCCTTGGTCGACCGCTGCCGTCCTGACGTTGCATACTTCCGTTCTTGACCCACTTTTCCAACATTGCCTAATAGTCGCATCACTTCGACACAGATGTCGCGCGATTAGTCGATTAGACCAACCAGCTTCTTTCAATCCAATGGCACGACCAGTTTCAAACTCTGACATACATATGTTCGTAATGAGCACAAATCTTTCGGCGAGGCATTGATACAGTAGAAATAGGCGTACTGCTAAAATATTAAACGGAAATTCTGAAAATCAGCTCGTGCCGCGCCGAATATTGAGTCTAGAATGCTCGTGCTGGATGCGCAGTTCAGATGCGCTGGAGCTCTTGCTTTGCATAAATCGGCCACCAAATTTCAATCATTTGCATATTTGGTCGAAACCTCTTTGTATACGTATTTGCATATAAATCGGACAACTGCTTCTTGGTGCGTCGAACTTTTTGTTATAGAGTATATTTCATGAAGTTACCTAAATTTCAGGTACTGGTGCGTTTTAGAAAGAAGAAACAACTGATTTTATACATTTTGTGTTTATAACACAATCTTTGCAAAATTATAAATTTGCTTAGAAAGGGTTTAAAGTAGAGAGGGAGATAGTAGACTAGATAGTGAGTTAAGTTTAATATAAATATATATAAAAAAATAAAAAAGGCATATCCTGATCAGGAACACATGTGCTTTTCAGATGGCAGAGCGCCATCCGGTGGAACAGAAATCAACTAAACATTGATTTAGCCTGTTCCCTGATATTTGGCCAACCCAATTTCTTGATAAATCAAGAAAAGCCATCCACGAGCAGACTAAATCAATGTTTAGTTGATTTCTGTTCCACCAGATGGCGCTCTGCCTTCTGTAAAGCACATGTGCTCTTGGTCAGGATATGCCAATTTTACGATTGATTTCAACACCTGACCTTTTTATCTTTTATTTTTTCCTTCGTTTTTTCATAGTTTAATATGTATCATAATATAAACAAGGTACAACCCCTGCTCGGGCAACTCAATGTTGCTGATGATTCATTGTCTTTATTTTGTTAAGAAAATCTCATTTAAATGTTGATTTATCACTTTCAAGAGAGGTATTTTACTTTCTAAAAATGTTGGAAGATATATTGGTCTAATATCTCTCTCTATTTTATTTATATTCATTCTGTAATTAACCATATATAATCTTATATGGACATTGTAATAAATCAGTTTCAACTCTCACTCTCACTCTCTGAAAGATAATAAAAACATTTCCCCCTGAAAGATGACATTCAGCCTTAACATCGACTTACATGATAAGAAGCTCTTCATTTATACCCCCGGATAAATAGTTCATATTAGAACAAAAGATATAGTGGAATATTTTAAAGTTGCCAAAAGTTCCAAAAGTTCGTAAACATTATGATTTTGATTTATTTTTTGCAAGTGTTTACCCACTTATGGAACAAACTTGTAATTCTGAAACTTGACCCACCTGCTGATTAGCCACCCTTGATATAGAATATTAGAGATTAAACCATTCTTCTATAAGAATTCTGTTCTAATTTCACTAAAGTTGTCCCAAAAGTTCTTAAACGCTTGCAAACTATAAATCATAATATGTTTACGAACCTTTGGGACAACCTTATAATATATAGTCCATATTGTTTGGTTGAAATTAATTCAAAATATACAAAAATTTGAAAACGACAACAGATGTGGGGATTATATAGATAGAGGACTTTGCGACTGCTGTGATAGAGATGCATGGGGACATCTGAGGCTCTTCATTGGACACGACAACAACATATTATATATAGAGTAAAAATGATATATGTTTTCATGAATATATTTTAGTTTATTGATCGAACATAACAAATTTAAACCAAATTAACAAATAGCCAGATTAATCCACTCATATTACAAATTTTATTTTTTCTTCTTCTTAGATTTTTTCTTGGATTTTGAAGGAGAACTTTGAGGTTCTTCACCCTTTAAGCCCTTCAACGCCTCTTCTGTTGAGAGCTTAAGTGCTTTATCCATGTCTCTGAGAAAAAGATGTTCCTGGAAGCGTGCGTTGATCTGTTTTATAATCCTTAATCTTTCATCAAATTCCTCAACTAGCCTTCCTTTATCATTAACTTCTTTCAGTTTATCTGTTATTTGAGTCTCAATTTCTTCTATGATCTCTTTAAGTATTTCTACATCCATCTCTTCGCCCTTGCTACCCGCAAATAAGTTACGCATCTTTTGTCTGAAATTCTTTTCTTTTTTTTGTTTTACCTTAGGTTCATCGTCGGAATTTTTTAGCTTTATACCGTCCTTATAACCTTCCAATAAATCTAGCAATACTTTCCTCAATTTTATCAGTTGTGATCTTCTATCTAAATACTGATCTCTAATCATTGCAAGGGCTCGTTTTAATTTATCTTCCTTTTCTTTTCTTCTATTTAAAACGTCCTCACGATTTTTTAGATCTTTGGGTGTTAATTCATTAAAATCTTTCATCACTTGTTCCCAAACCATTGCATCTTCTGCAATATCTTCTTCGGATAGTTCTATTTCAACTGATGGAATAGGTAACGCGCAAGCTTCTCCGATTGATGATTCTGAAGATTCTGAAGATTCGGACGTTTCTGATGATTCGGATGATTCTGGCACTTCTGGCAATTTCGGCAATTTTGATTTAGCTGGCTTTTCTGGAGGAATTACTGGCGCAACAAAATTTCTGCAGTCTTCTGAAAGTTGATTTGCAATTCGAACATGATCAGGTTCTACATAGCGTTTGAATTGTTCTTCCTTCACAATTTGCGATTTTCTTCTTTTACGTTCTGGAAGTGGTATTGTTAACATGGGTCCAGAAGACAACATTCTCGAACGAGTCATCATTCCTGAAGTGGATGGTTTTGGTTCTTCTTTTTGAGAAGCTTTCTTTACAGGCTTTCCTTTGCTAGGTTTTGGATCATCTTTTCCCTTCTCAGCCATTTTTAAGATTCCGATAAAAATCGCTATTTAAAGCTAGATTTATTTGCAAACCAGTTGAAATAAATTACCTTTTAGTTGTGTAAATGTTTTACGACAAAAGATCGATTTATATAGAGAGCAAAATCCGAAGTAAACTATGCAAATTTTTATATATATTTGCTTATATTATTTTAATGCTCTTTTTTTTTTCAAGTCATTTCTCTATCATTTAGACACCTATTTTGAGACATAAATTATTACGCGAAATTGCTCTTTAGAGATTGACATGTTTATCAAATGAAAATTGAAAAGGAATTTTTATAAAAAGAGTGTCAAATAGCTCCTTTACTTAAATCTCCTGATCAACGATGAATTAAATTAGCCTATAAAACAATAATTTCTTTCTAAATGCAGTTATAAATGACTTTGATGACTATTTCATCATTAAATTAGCAATATTCCTTTGAATTCTTGTGTAAAGTGAATTAAAGATGACAATAAATGAGTAGTGTTAGCAGACTTGTTGCCGGTTGCTGTTGTGACTTCCTCTCCAACACCACAATAGCTACTCATCTGGTAAGTCTCTCGTGTCCCCCACCAGTAGTAAGGCCGGGAGATACTGCCAGAGGGAAAGGAGATCCACGTGAGTGGCGTTTCTCAGAGGGTCTTGGGCTGTTTGCAGGGTAGGGCTGCAGAGGTGAAGCAACGGAGCCAGGGTAGGTGATTCACGGTGGAGGAAGCGGCGTCGTCGCGAAGAACCAGAGGGGAGAAAGCGCGACAGTATGAATGATAGGGCTCACTACTGATGAGTCAGGCAATATTATTTTATCGCATAGGACAGTTGGAAATTGGCATTTTGAACAACAACAACAAAACAGAAGTTCGTACATGATAAGTCTTATTTCTTGTATAGAAATGGCGCGTTATTGTCCTATGTTTAAAACCATTTTTATAAAGGCAAAATTCAAAGACATAAGTAATGTGATGATATTTGAACTATATTTTACAGCAGAAGTGGCCGAGTGCTGTTATTTATTAAGAATTATAATAAGCTCACGAGCTTTACCACAAATATCAATTTGACGAGATAATGTATGAAAATGTATTTTAATATTCAAAATTGATTCCTCCCTTTTAAAAAGCTTTTATTAAACTTGCTCCCATATCTGTTTGTCATTTTGTGTGTCTGTCCACAAATCTTATATGTTGATCAATTTTTAATATGCTTATAGAATTCCTAGAAGTCTGAAATTTGGTAACTTGCTTAAACCCGATGACAATGCAAGTTTATAAATATATCAGACTTCTGGGTGGTCGGAGTTGTCGGCAATCACTTAATTTTAATATATTTATTTACTTTCACGTTTTTAACTCCGCTTTTGCCGGTCCCAAGCCCGGATGAAAAAGGGGTAGGAGGTTCAGTAACAAACTCAATAAAAAAACCTGGGCTCAGCTGGCCTAGCTGATAGTATCCTGTAAGGGCTCCTGATCCAGAGATACAGGATGAGCAGCGTCTGTATTCCATGTTAGGAGCGGCTGCACATAGTGTCTGTTCCTCATGTCAGAGGCGCCCATTTCATAATGGAGCTAAGTCGACCTGCTACTGAGTAGTGTTCCAAGTCTTAATGAAAAAGGCAGACACATTCTAATTCACCCAGTCATGGTGGTTGTCAAAACATCATCAATAATTAATAAATTAAAATAAATTTTAAAAAAGCTTTTATTTAAATGCACTATAAAGGAAAAATAAGATATTTTATCTTCTGTCATTAGGCGATTAGATGTATCTGAGTGAAAATAAAAGCGGCGGGGAACGATCATGTTTAGAGAAGAGATACAATATAGAAAACACTTATAAAAATCGCTAATCAATTGCTACATATTAAATCACATTAGGTTCGAAATTTATGATGATCGTTCCCCGCCTCTTCTATTTTCACTCAGATACATCTAATTGCTCAATGACAAGATAAAATATTTCATTTTTTCCTTTTTTAGTGCATTTAAATAAAATATCTTTTTATAAAAATATATTTTTATTCATTAATTATTCAATTAGTTTTTTAGTCATGAATTAACAAAACTTAGGATGAAAATTTCACTGGGGATTAGGCCTTAAATAGATGAAATAACTGTCACAACACCCAACTCATTCCGGACCATATATACCGGGCCATCCTTGCAGCCTTCTATATGGCAGACATCAATCCAGAAGAAGACATCCACACGGACAAGGCAACTCGGTTGGCCGGTATTGAAATCAGGATGCACGAACATCTGCTCCATGGACGCCACTCCTTTGGCAATTTGTGAAGATTTCCTTAGATACCCTGTGGATAATGAGACCTATTACCCGAAAACATAGTCTCCAGGTGGGCGCTTCTCAGTTTGCCAAAGCTGGTGTTGTGACTTTGTTACCGATCCGAGGCCGCTAGTTTACGGCTAAGGTCAATAGATGGCGTCTAGTTTTGACGGGAGAAGTGTCCTTTGTATATATATAATATTATTTTATTTAAAATTTTATATCATAGATTCAAATGTTCTGTTAAATCGACCGCCAGAGGTCACGCTTTACATATAAAAACTCGTTGTTGTTTTATCCCGTTGGCCGGCTCAAATCTTTGTACATTATGTAAATAATCTTTTGTTTTCCTTGTTCTACTCGCCTTAAGCCAGGCGGTATTTTTACCAAATTACGTTTTTCATTTATATTCCTTAGCTCAAATAAAGAAATCGCTGATCAAAACTATTTTATTATTCCATGACTGCTGAAAAATATCGTAAGATACTCATGTATACAAAAATCAAGCAACATCTAATAATGTATAAATAACAATCAAAATACAAGCAGAATATCATTCATCTTTATTTATAACATATATATATCTTATATTCGGGGGGGAGAGAATAAAAAAAGTAATCAATTATTAAGTGAATGTTTAGATTGTCGAATGCAAATTTTACTTAAAAAAAAAAGAAGAATGAAATATCAATTATTAGCAAATATGCTTATTTTATTTTAAATTAATTTAACTATATAATATTATATTTTTGGAAAATGAGTTTATAAAAAAAAACACATTTAACCAATCCAAAAGATAAAAAAAAAAACAAATTTATATATCGTATATTTTAAACTGTATAATAATGACACTTTCTATTTACTACCACCCGATGTTTTGTATATAAACTATTTGTATTTAAACCCCCTATTTGTATGTAAAGCTAAAAATGTTGACGTCAAAATAAAGATCCAAAGAGTGTTCGGCCAGGTGGTGGCAGGGACAGTGGGGCGGTAAAAGGCAACGCCCAACCCATGTGGGGCCCCCAGGGACTTATTATTTGCCCCCCTGTAAACAGGACAGGTTTTTTAGCAAAGGGGTCAGCAGCAGATGGTTCTAGAGGGTGGCCATCGACAGTCCGCTTCAGGCTGTCTCTCACACAGTCTCTCCCTCCATGTCTCGGGGATAAGCATCCAAGTTTGTGTCATGGCCTCTACCTCTGTCCCGTGGGCTGTCCCCGACCACTCTCGGTGCTAACATCTAGCCCTGCCTCTGCTTCTTGTTGTCCGCGTGTGGGAAGAACATCAACACTCGCCTCACGTACACGATTGCCAGTTCATCCATACGTCGGCACATTGCAACAATATTACAGAAAGTCGACAGGATAACTGAGGACAGCAGCATGCAGAGGATGACAGAGACACCGGCGATCAACGGCGCATTCGTGTGGATGCTCTTTCTACTTGCCCTCCACCTTGACGATCCAGTGGACCATCTTAAAGACGCCATGCGAGGACTAGCTGTACCTCGCATCGAGCAGGTCATCATCGCTCCCATCGACAGCTCCTGCGCCACGAACATCTTCCTCCATCGGCTCGAACAGGCAGACAATATTCATAGAGAAATCTTGGCATTGCCTCGTCAACCAGCATCGACGATGTCCCATGGCAACCAGCGCAAAAAATTGATCACCAAGCCTCATCGCAAGCGACTCCACAAAACCCATCAAGACATCATCCATCTGGTAGGAGAATTTTCTCTACAGAACTCTATTAATGTAACACTATCTCCGTTTTTTCCCCGCACTGAATTAACTATTCAATCGATTTATGGCAATAGCATTTTTATCATATATTAATTAAGTTCTTCATTTTACCTGCCCCATTACTATTCCAATTAATGCAACTTTAGATATGTATAAAACATTTTAACATTAATCAATTATATAATTATTTATTATTATTTTGTAATTCATTCAACCATCATTAGTAATGCCGTCAGCCATCAACAACTAATTATATCTTTTTTTTTCTTCAAATCGTATTTTTCATCATCTCTAGGCTTATTACACACATATTATAACTTCAACCATCTTTCTCATCATTTTAAAACTTTTAATATATTGAAAATGTTAATAATATTTTTAATTGATTAAGAGATATTTTTGAATATATATTTTTTCTATTGCCTATTTCTAATTTTATCGTTGACGTATCCTAACCTACCCTGCCCATACATTCTCATGCATTACCCCAAGGAATTCCTGTTCGCCAATTTTTTTTAAATCGATTAATCCAACTGAGAAATCCTTCTCGCTATATCATTCCCAATAGTGAGTTCAGGATACCCAGCTAGAATATTTTTCTCATCACCCGGCTCATCATTACCAATCATCATTTTTTCTTTTCTTTTTTTATTTATTACCATTCAAGTCGGGTAAAATAATCATTGGCAACAGAACAACCCTTGCAACTACCTTCCCTTTCTTCATTCCCCAAGGTCATGTATTCCCCTCAAGAGAACATTGCTCGCCAGAATTTTTTTATTACCCGTTTCATCATTTTTATCATTTTATCATTTTTATCTTTTTTTTTTTTTTATCATACCAGCCGGGTACCATCATTATTGGCAGCAATACATCTCTTGCGTTTACCTTTCCCTTTCCACATTTTTCAACCTACATACCTCTCCCTGTTAGTCTGAACTAATAATGCAGACTGAATATCTTGAACGTTGTGTTAATGAACACAGTACCTCACTAACACAATTTCGTACTGCATTGCAGAACTCATAAAGCTATTTCTTTGCAGGAACATACTCAGACATCCCATATATTCTTATCAACCCTCTGCGTCAACTTATAGTCTTAGTTCAACTTAAGAACTTTATGCTTTTCTTTTAGTTATTTTTTCATTCAATATGTTCTCTTTTTTTTTTCTATAAGAAATTACTTTTACGGCATTTCTAATTTTATCTTGCATATTTTCTCAATTTTATCATTTATTCTTATGTATTTTTTTCTTTCATCATATTCTATATCTTATTGAGACGTCATCATTATATTATCGTCCTTTTTTTATTATCCTATACTTATAATAATTTTAAATAATTTGTGCCCAAATTATTTCTTTTGATTTTATAATAGGTTTGTTAGGTCATCATTCATGTTATTTCATTTTCCCCAAACAAACCTTCATCACCAGGGGCACATTCTATCGTATGTTTTGAACTCTATAATAATGACACTTTCTATTTACTACCACCCGATGTTTTGTATATAAACTATTTGTATTTAAACCCCCTATTTGTATGTAAAGCTAAAAATGTTGACGTCAAAATAAAGATCCAAAGAGTGTTCGGCCAGGTGGTGGCAGGGACAGTGGGGCGGTAAAAGGCAACGCCCAACCCATGTGGGGCCCCCAGGGACTTATTATTTGCCCCCCTGTAAACAGGACAGGTTTTTTAGCAAAGGGGTCAGCAGCAGATGGTTCTAGAGGGTGGCCATCGACAGTCCGCTTCAGGCTGTCTCTCACACAGTCTCTCCCTCCATGTCTCGGGGATAAGCATCCAAGTTTGTGTCATGGCCTCTACCTCTGTCCCGTGGACTGCCCCAGACCACTCTCGGTGTTAACATCTAGCCCTGCCTCTGCTTCTTGTTGTCCGCGTGCGGGAAGAACGTCAACACTCGCCTCACGTACACGACTGCCAGCTTATCCATACATCGACATTTGCAACAATAATACACACACACATATATATATATATATATATATATATATATATATATATATATATATATATATATATATATATATATATATATAAAGAACTAAAACATACGAAGAGAGCTTATGCAAATTTCAGGTTCCTTTCTCATTCCGTCTTGGAATTTAGGAGTCAAAAACACACACACTATCAAAACATAAATATTCAGTGATTTATTCTACTGTGTAAAAAAATTCTACTGGATATTAATTAAATAATGCAAGAGGTTTCTGGGGATGAGTTTATTTTCATTTTATTATTGCATTCTCAAGCTTTCGGGAATTTCTGCCCTTTTACAAGATTACAAAATAACAATAATTACCGCCGGCATTATTATTGTTTATTTTTTACTCCTGTTGAAGGGTAGACATTCCCGAAATCTTGAGAATGCAATAATGAAAAGAAACTCACCTCCAGAAACATTATTTAATAATTCTGTTATTATGTTAAAAGTTCTTTTTTATTAGAATAATATTGTGATGCTGGTAAAGAATTGAGTAAAGCATAATTCGAAATAGTGTCATACCATTAGAAAATGAGATATCAAAATTACTGATATATATATACTGCACCAAAAGTATTCTTGGGCCCAGAGGCTTCTTGAGAAACCAAGAAATGGGTATTTAAGGCCAAACTTGCGTAAATACGCTTAACACATGAAAGAACAATAGAAAAAATAAATAAAAGGGTCAGGTGTTGATATTAAAAATAAAGAAAGCATATCCTTACCAGAAGAACATGTGCTTTTTAGATGGCAGAGCTTGTGAAAGAATTTGAGCGTGAAGGTTATCCACATATTTAAACAAAGGGTCCAACGCAGGATTAGATCCTGGTTCATGGCTGTCGGGAATCGAGGGTTTTAACCACTTGTCCACCAAAGAAGACATATCCTGACCAGAAGCACATGTGTTTTTAGATGGCAGAGCTTGTGAAAACAAATTAGAGCGTGAAGGTTATCCACATATTTAAACAAAGGGTCCAACGCAGGATTAGATCCCGGTTCATGGCTGTCGGGAATCGAGGGTTTTAACCACTTGTCCACCAAAGAAGACATATCCTGACCAGAAGCACATGTGTTTTTAGATGGCAGAGCGCCATCTATTGAAACAGAAATCAACTAAACGTTGTTTCAACCTATTCCTTGATATTTGGCCGATTCATTTTATTGATAAATTAAGAAAAGCCATCCACGAAGTTTCGGGCTGTTGGCCCTCGTCAGCGTGGAGCAGGCTGTACCACTGCGACCTGATTTTTGTCTGTTTTCTTTTTTATATCTGGTATACTGAAGATCTCTTGGAATGGTACATTCAAATGAACTATGGACTTAAAATTCGAGGAGAGAGTAGAAATACAGGTATCGAGCATTGCTTTTCCGCGAAAAACTAAAATGGAGGCTTTGAAAATATAAATTGTACAAACGCAGCATTAGCGCGCTTCAATCGATTATTGAAAATGCAAACTATATCACAGCGCGATAGTTAATCTCAATTAAAACGTTCACTGAAGTAAGTGAAAATTGAAAAGTAACATGCGCTCTGCTATAAAACAGTTGACATTTCCAATAACAGATGTCGCAGTCCTACAAGGTTGTCCCTAAAGTTCGTAAACACTTTCAAAATATTGGAATACTAATATATTATTTGGCGTTATGTGTAATGTCCTTGTATTATGTATTGCAGTAGATATTCCATGAGAGGACACTCACGCTACAGGACACCTCTCTATAAAGGACAGGTTTCATTTGTAAAATTATCATTTTTACCCTTTTGCAATTCTCTGGTAAGAGGACGCCTCTTCCTAAAGGACACTTTGGCTCTGCAATTAGGTGTCCTTTACAGTGAGGTTCTACTCTATTCGCCCTAATAATATTATTCGCCATGTAATATTAAAAACACGAACTTTTAGGACAACCTTATGTTTTACAACAACAAAAAGCCGTAATTAAGAACACTCGTCCCATACAGGATTCTCCCAGATCGGTAAGCAGAAGTAAACATAGCAGTTATCTATAGAAAGTGGAGATTAAGAAATGCCTTTCTTCAAGTTGAGTCCATCATCGGTGTTGCGCCTATTGTCCGTTTTGTTTTTCAGAATTTGTGAAAGGCTAATACATTAAGAATGTAACTTTTTTATCATATTCTATGCTATAAACATCAACTTAAAAAATATGTATGTAGAGTAAAGATGTATGTAAATATATTAGAAAATTTAAGATTTGTTTTCAATAATATCAGTTAAAATGTTTCTGAAATTTGCATATTTAAACTAAATACTTTACTATATATTCAATGGCTAGAAGAAAACAAAATGCAAATAAAGCTTGTTGAATTCCTTTCTGAAACCTATTTAACCTAGCAGAAATTTTTCCTTATTTTAGCGCATTTATAATGGAACCGGTTTCAGACGATTCGAAGATGACATCAGTCAAATATCTTTGGAATTGGAAATCATCTGCAGAAGATGTTTTGGAAGACTTGGCTATTTCAATTAGAACAAAGGAAAGAGAAATGGCCAGAACCGAAGCTGGTATTAAAAAATTGGGCAAAACATTGGAAGAAAAAGATAAAATAGTACTTGATCACTATCTTAAACACCTTGATGAATATAAGAACAAATTAATTAACCACAAAGCGAATGTAAAATCTAAAATTAAAGAATATAATGAATTACTTGATGTATTGAACTTGAAAGATGAGAAAATTGAAACTTCTAAAGCGGTGAAATTTAGGGAATTAAAAAGCCGTAAGAGAAAGCGAGAAGAAAAGCTTAAAGAAGGCGAAGAGGTTGTACAGAAGAAAAAGAAATGTCTTGACAGTTTGAAATTCACCAAACCAGAAGTATCAAAATTGATGCTGAATGAAAAGGTAAAAGCTGATCTTATCTTGATTGAACTGGATAATGAATTTGATCAGATTCCGTGCGCAAATCCGGAACATGCAGAAGATATAAAGGTTGCTAATGAGCGAAGAGGCAAACTGAAATCTGAACTGAGAGTATTGGAGCATAATTTGATTAAACTTCTCAACTCACTACCTCAGACTTAAGGAGCATCAATGATCAAATTTCATTTTGAACAGGCAAAATTGAAATATTTAAATACCATCAATCTTATAGTAATTGCTATAGAGATAATATACATTAATAATTTGTGAGAAGAAAAACAGTTTAAATATATTCTTTGGTTTACACATTTTCTTTTTAAAAGTTCATTTGGAAATAAAATATTTATGGTTGAATTGTATGGTTTCTTTATTTTTATTACATAAATAGCCAGTTTGAATATTCACCTTAAATGCGTTCAAAATTTGCTATCGAAATTTAAACATATTTGATGGACAAGTGGGTAACAGCCATGAACCGAGATCGAATCCTGCGTTAACATTTTCTTTAATATGAATAACCTTCACATATTATTCATTGTTGAAAATATCATAACCTAGGTTGCCCTTTTTGAGCGGTACCCAATAAGGTGATTTTGGAACAAGCAAGAACAATCGAAATTTAAAAACTAAAATTTTTATATAAAAACATTTAAATATGTTAATGCTTTGTCACCTTTTAAAATTTTCCTATAACAATTAAAAGGCACTATACAAATTAAAGTGTATTTTCTACAATAGAAAAATATTGTATGGAAATATTTTGTAAGAGATATAGTAAAGTTACACCCTATAAAATTTGTAAATAGAATTTAATGACAAAGAAATATGACCAAATCCAAATAGTGAATGACCTTTTAATAACAGCGTTGTTACCATCATCAGACCAAAGTGCTGAATGATAAAAATATCGAAGCATGCTTTTAAATACTGTTATTCTAAAAATATACTATTGTATACCAACTTATTTATCAGCAGCATCTTCAACATTTCACATGGATGACCTTGGTTATCGATCCTATGCGCCAAACACGGCCTATAGGTGATCAATTAAGCTCTCATAGAGATCGTTGGAAGAGCTGATTCATTTCAGCGACAGTCTCTCCCAGGAGAATTGCAGAAGCCTTTTGCGCCCTGTTAATTCTAAATTACAAGTCTAACTTGACACACTGATTTGCTTTGGAGAGAACTTTTGTCGAGCAAATACCACGTAAATTTCCCGAAGTTAAAATTATAAATTTGCCACTCACACTGCGAAGAAATAGTCGGGTAATCGTTTCACAAAACACGATGCGAAATTCGGTAGAAGAATTCGCAGTGATGATTCTTTTGTGGGTTGTTGCAAGAATTTAAATCAGATCACTAAATAGCAGAAAGGAGAGGGTGAAGGCTCCTTCAAACTAACTTTATTTAATACAACTTAAGAGGACAGAAGAAAACACCCAACTAGGCGGTAGCAGACCAGGCCGTGTTCTCCCCTCTCTCTTTATTTGCCGGCGGGCGCAGCTGGGGCTTGTTTGTTTACAGTCACCCGAGCCGACGCCCTGAAGTGGACTCCATTATTCCACATACTACCCCCTGTTTTTCCCTAGGCACACAGAAAAAACAATAATAATCGTCCAATCGGTTGGGTATACAAACGGTTCTTCCCGATCTAGTCTGTATTTTTGCAGTTTTCTCTTTATCATTCAGCAAACACGAAGAAGCTGCTGTTGATAATATTTCCAAGGGATATATTTTCTGAATAGGTCTTAGGAAGGTTTCTACTGCTGTTTTTACCTTCAAAAATCTATTCACTCCATCTCTTCCAAATAATATCTCCTCGATCACTGCTAATGACCAGAAGTTACGCTTTTTATTGTCCATACCAACAAGGACAACATCCCCAGCCTGGAGTTTTGGATTGTAAATGCGTCTGTTTCTCTGGACCAGGAGGGACAAATATTCCTTCCTGAATTGTGATTTCAACTCCTCCCTCAGCTTGCTCAAATAGCGCAGTTTCTGTGTCGTTGGATTAGATCCCATATTCTGGCACTCGGGAACCTCGACATCTGTCTGTTCTTGTAGAAACATGGGAGGTAATATTGTCACAAGATCATTCATATCGTCGCTGACATAAGTCATGGGCCTTCCATTCATCACTGTCTCTGAATGACACAGCAGGGTCATCATTTGTTGATATGTCAATGTTGATGTTCCGAGCATTATTTTTAGTATATCTTTGAGGGAACGAATCAATCTCTCCCACCATCCACCACACCAGGGATGAATTTCCATTCAATACGTTTCACTTTCCCGTCGTTAGAAACGCGTTCCCAGTCAATCTGTTTAAAGAAGTTATTGGCTCCAACAAAATTTGTTCCGTTGTCGCTGAAGATGGTCGATGGACGTCCTCGTCTCTTGATGAATCTCTCCAGGGCCATTAGGAAATCTTCTGTGCTGAGAGATATCACCAGTTCCAAATGTACACAGCTGTACACAGCACAGGTGAAGAGAACAACCCAGGTCTTGGTCCGATCTTTCAGATAGAGCGGGCCCGCCAGATCAATACCTACCACCTCAAATACCTTGGCGTTATGTACTCGAGTGGCAGGTAGTGGAGCGTCTTCCACCACAACGGGTTTAGCGGAGGAGAGGCGACATGTGACACATCTTCTCACTATTTTATTAATGGTCTGTCTCGCTTTTTTAATATCCAATATTTTCCCCGAAGTTTGTTCATCAAAAATTGTACACCAGCGTGGCAATTCTCAACGTGTGAATCACATATCATTTGTTCAATCAACGGATGAGCCCCATGTAATAGTACTGGCAAACGTAAGCCAAATTCGTCGCTGCTGTATATCAATTTTGTTTTCACGCGCAGGATTCCTTCTACTTCATATACCTTCAGGCCAGGTATAGAGTGGCTAGGGAAACACTCGGCCTGAACTAATTCCAAAAGCGCTAGCTCCGATTCATCGATCTCCTTCACAGAAAGTTCGCCCTTTACTTTCGTTGAAGATCGGAAGTTGTTGATGATTCTTCTAATCCACGCCATCATCCGCATATTTTTTATGAACGAGGAGAAATATTTCATGTACCAATGATCGGTACTCTTAACTGTTGTCACAACAGCAATTTTCTTTCTTTCCGCACAGATTTCTTCTTCATTCAGGTCTTTATACCTGGAAGGCCAATATTATTCGGAGAATTTTAACCAGGAAGGGCCCTCCCACCATCTAGACTGTATCAGTCGGGAGAGGCTGCATCATCTGGAGGGTAAATCAGCTGGATTGCACTCGCTAGGAACATATCTCCAATCTCCAGGATCACTGAGTCTGCATATCTCTTTAACGCGATTCCCGACAAAGGTACCCCACTGATCATCGCGCTTTATTCAAGCGAGGGCTGTTGTGGCATCAGACCAGAATACATTTTTGATATCTTTTTACTCTAGAGATTCAAAGATCATCTTGTTTAATCGTGCTCCTACAACACAGGCTAAAAGTTCAAGTCTTGGTATCGTAGGTCTCTTGAGAGGAGCGACTCGAAACTTAGCCACCATCATATGCACTTCAATTTTGTCAAAACCCGTGTCCGAAGGAAGACCACAGCAGCATAAGCTTCACTACTAGCATCAACAAACGTGTGTATCTGCCAGTCCTACTGCGGTACCATCAATGGATTGAAATTCCTAGGAATTTCCATGCCTTTGTGCAGCTGAAGGTCGTCGAACCATAGGCTTAGTTCATCCTTGTAGTGACGGTCCAATTCATCGTCCCATGCCAACTTTAGTGTCCAAGATTTTTGCAATAGAATTTTAGGCTTTTATTAATATTGGGTTCAGAAATCCAATAGAGTCATATACCTGAGCTAAGCAGGACAGGATACTCCTTTTGGTTATCTTGGGGGGTATGGCTACGGAAATTTCACATGACAAACAATCTTTACTTTTATCCCAACATATACCAAGCACTTTAGATATCTCTGCTCTTTCATAGGGGTAAGTATCGGAGGCCACGTCCAGGCTATGCTCCCAACGGCTTAGTTCCCTCCGAGCTTTTTCTATGATGGACGTTGCGGTCAATTTGAGATCTTGTAACTCTTCAAAAGAGTTCACGCTTGTGACTAAATTGTCCACATAAAATAATTTTTGCAACCTCTGAGCTAACGGTTTATGTTCAGGTCGAACATTAGACAGGTGGTATTCGATTACTGCCCCCAAAATGAAAGGACTACAGTTAACACCGAAAACGACACGTCTAGGTCGGAATACTTCAGTATTTTCTCCATTTTGGGAATACCACAGAACACGCAGGTAATCTCTGTCCCTTTCATTCACCTCAATCTGCAGAAACGCTTTCTCAATGTCTGCCACGACACCAAACTTGCCATTTCTGAACCTTAGCATAAGGTTGGGAATCATCAGCTTGAGGTTAGGTCCTTTTTCAAGACAATCATTTAAAGATGGGGATCTATAGACCTTGCTAGAAGCATCAAAGACAGGCCTGACAGGCGTAGTTCCACTGGAGAGTTTCACCACAGGACGATGAGGCAGGTAGAAGGCCTCAGCGTCGTGTTGCTCAGCTGGAACTTTCTCAATTATCCCATCATCCAACCAGCCTCGGAAAATATCATCATAGTACTCATAAAGATTCAAAGAGATTAATTTTTTAGCCGTTTGTTCTAATCTCTTCATAGCAATCTCCCGGTTGTCCGCGATTTTAGCTTTCTCTAAAGTCCACGGGAGGGAAACAACATATCTTCCAAAAACAGAATGTTGGACTGTTTTTAGAAAATGTCGACGCGCCAATGCGTCTCTATGATCTCTCTGTTTAACCTCAATAGGATCCATAATGCCAAGAACATCGAGATTCCACAGAATGGGTATACTGCTCTCCGAAATTGTCATTGTTTTAACATGTTGAGCGAGTGAAACGTCACTACCTTGCTGACATTCTCCCAGTGAAGTCCAGCCAAAACGCGTCTGCGACGCAGTCAAGTCATTTGACATCATACAAGATTTCATCATGAAAATAAATCCCAACACATCACATCCTAGAAGTATTTCAATTTCCTTGTCATCCTTTCCAATATCAGGAACCCAGATTCCGCGGGCTTTGAGTTCTTTCATCCATGGCCCGCGGCTCAGTCTTGATAAGTTACCACAGATATTTTGTTGATCAAGAGGCTTCGCGACCATTTTAAAATTCCCCGATGCATGACCCAAAGTGACTCTGTATTTTTGGTTGACACTTTCACTAGTATGGCCTCCAAACACCACATGTTTAACTGATTCCTGGCCAATGGGAGATAGTCCTAGATCCTGGGAAGTTTTAATTCTATGGTGTGAGCTCGAAGCGAAGCTCACTTCACTGGTCGTGGAACTAGACGAAGCGACCTTCAAGAGCCAGACATTTTTTATATATCTTCTTATATCTGAAGGTATATTCCAAGGCTTCCACATCGTCTTGCTCTAATTCTTCTTAGCTAACGTCTGAAGTTAGCATGAAGTCTCTCATCTTGCCTTGGATCACAAGAAGCTCACTATGAGTTTCTTCGATGAGTTTTCTATTATTTTCAATGTCCTCTACAGGTATCGGTGGAGTACCTGACAGAAACTCTTCTGTCGTCTTCAAGGTGCGAGTTAGTCGCTCTCTAAGTAAATTTCTATGCCTTTTTAGAATTTCCATTTTTCAAAATAAACCACAAAAAAAGGTAAAACAAAAGGTACTTAGCTTGAGTCTTGACTTGTACTCCGCCATTCAATCCACTTGATCTTGCCTTGTCAAAAGCCCACCCGCGGGGACGCCACTTTGTGTCGAAATGTCGAGTAATCGTTTCACAAAACACTGGTGCGAAATTCGGTAGAAGAATTCGCAATGATTCTTTTGTGGGCTGTTGCAAGGATTTGAATCAGATCACTAAATAGCAGAAAGGAGAGGGTAAAAGTCTCCTTCAAACTAACTTTATTTAATACAACTTAAGAGGACAGAAGAAAACACCCAACTGAGCGGTAGCAGATCAGGCCGTGTTCTCCCCTCCCTCTTTATTTACCGGCGGGCGCAGCTGGGGCTTGTTTGTTTACAGTCACCCGAGTCGACGCCCTGAAGTGGACTCCATTATTCCACACACACATTGAATCCCCAGAAAATTCAAGCAGATTTATTCACTGCCTTTTTTAGGCGAAAATGCTCAGAAATCAAAACATTAAACCTGAATTTCATAATCAACAAAATAAAAACTGTATAATTGAAATGGAAGAATATTGGTTTGTCAATAAAATGTCCAAAAAAAAAAGGAGACAGTTTGGAAGATAATCTTTCGCTACAGTTAAAATATGGTTCGGATATCACAATAGGAGTTATGATTTGAAGATATATTTTAGGTCAAATCAATAGCTATATACCAAGGAATACAACTTGGCTTTAGTTCGAACTTGCCCAAGTCTGTTATAATTCATTCCTTATACTAACTCTAGACTTGGCTGGTGAATTGCATGTTCACTGCATTTCTAGAGGGTTACCTTTTTTAGTACCAAAAATGCCTTTTATAATTTTCTTCTTTATAAGTAAATAGTATATATTTTTTATGCATAAATGAGAGATTCTGATAGAATATACAAAAATATGCTCACATTCGAGATAAAAATAATTTTTAAATCTTAATCAACCTTAAAAACAATGTGATTGATATTAAAATGTTCATTACTTCAATCTTTCGTCTATTTGCATTCTCTTTCAAAGAATTATAACCAATTATACTATTGTGGAATTAATATATTCTCTATATTATATAAAAATCAAAATTTTGGATTTGAAAATAACTACTTAAAAAGTTTATTATTATTAAACTTTCAAAGAGACCATTTTTATAACTTGGGAAATATAGCCTATTTTGGTTAAAATTTATTTATTATCAGTTGCAAACAAGACACGCTATATCCGATCTGGATAATTGTGCGTGAAACTATTTACAATAATTCATATTGTAGTAGAGTAGGTAACAGAATTTTCAAAAAGAAAATAAACAATTAAGAAAAAGAGCATTAAATAAACATATACATTAAATAAATAAGCAAGAACATAAGCAGATAGAAGAAATCGCAAGGAAGTTATTTACTGTATGTTGAGCAATGATGGAAATTGATTTAATGAAGTTATCTGTAATAATTAGTATCGTGGAGAGAGAAAGTTGATCAAGTTGAGCTATTTACAATGAGTTATGTTCTAAAGTAACTTATTGATTATTTACATTGATGTAAATCAAGTCGCATAGTAGTGTAGTTCCTGAAGCTGCATGAAGCTGTCTATTTATAATAAAAAGTCTGCAGAAACTATTAAATTTCGTATATATTTCCCTATTATAAACTATTTGACCCAGATAGGTTATTTCCATCTGTAGAGGCGACTTCTGGGGCCTCCACAAAGTCACCCACAGAATCAAAGAAAAGCCGGTGGACAATGAAGCGGACTTCTAGAATTCTTCTCTGTAAAAAACCAGCCCATCTCTTCACCTCCTTTTTTATTTCTAGTTTTTTTTTAATAACATATAGTACTATAATAAAATTTCCTTTTATTTTAAATAAGCAGTTATTTTTAGGCTTTCTATTTTTTTATTAATATTTTAAATTAATATTTCGAAAGATAATTTTTTTTATCATAATTTTATTTTTTTTTAAATGTCTTTCTTATCACAGATAAAAATTTATTTTTATTTTTTTAATTTTTGTTTGGTCACCCTGGGAGGAAAAAAGTTAGTGGCAAGCAAGTTTTAGGGGGGCGGGAACTGGTCAGTAATAGAGAAGAGAGTAGGGAAGCTTGTAAAAATGTAGTCCTAAAATAATTATTTTTTTTTATGGAGGGGTTTCCAGCCTTCCAACAAAAGAAGCACTAAAGTTAAGTATTTTCTTTTTATAATAATTTTTTTCTATACAGATATATATATATGTAAACTTTCCGCTCAATCGTCATTGCATATTTATTTATATTTTTTTCTTATCTTTGTGTTTTTCTTTTGGTCGAAAGAGATAAATAAATATATAATGTAAATTTAACCAGAGTTCATGTCCCTCCTTCCTTTTTAACCCCAGTGCGTACAGGATACACGCAATCTACATGTCTTTTTATAGCAGGATGTGTTATTTTTTTTGTGAACTCCCTGAGAAAGAAAGAGGCTCATGGATATCAGACATAGCGTAGGATATCCCCTCTTCAATGACGCCTTCAACGTGGGACGATCATTTCCATCATGGCCACGAAAAGTTCACGGTAAAAGAAAAACAACACCCTGCTGTTTAAAAACATGTAACCTGTAAAATCCTGTCTAAAGCATAAAACTAATAGATAAATGTGTGCTAGTTGGAGGCTACGGAAAATCCAGTAAAGAATGGGAAAGTCCACGAGGCGGCCAACCACGTGGAGAACGGATCCCGCCATTTTCTTTTTTAAGGTAAGATTTGATACATTTGTGGGAGTGCCTTTCGCATAAAAATAGAACGTCGTTTTTAGCCTATTGTGTAACATCATATTATATTTTTTAAATGAATACAATTGAACATTGGAAATCATTGGGATTAGGCGTTCGACGTCAAATTGTACATATAGCAATTATAAGTAGTGGCTTAAAAATATATACCGTCAGCACTTTCGCCTCTAAATGTACATCCTGCAGAATCTATTAAACTCGATGTATTGGTCTTTATTGCAAGCAGCTTAGTTTGTATTGGTCAGGTAAAGTTGGTTTTCTTCCCTTGGATCAGAAGTTAATGGACATTTTATCAGAAGGTGTTCAGGGGTTTGTTGTTAGTTTCCACAAGTACAAGCAAGTGAACCAATTTTACCAATTCTAAACAAATATGTGTCGATGTCACCATGTGTCCAGTATAAATTTTTTTTTAACGTTATAGAAGTTGGGTTATAACTTAAAACACTGCATCATTTTGTAATCTATCTTTTAAATCATATATTGTCAACACCAGTAATTTTTTTTTAGCAAGGTACACCAGTTTAGAGTATTTGAAATCTCAATTTTTGTGTTTATTAGTTATCAATCTTTAAAAAAAAAAAAAAAAATCCGTTATACTAGCTGATAGATAGAAAATTACAAGGAAATTTTTTTAGCGGGAAAAAAAAAATGCAAAGAATCTGAAAAACCATGGGAAAGCAAATAAAGATATCAATCAATGTCAAATTCTAGACTTCCTCCCCCGCAAGTTTGATTGACAAGTCGGCGAGACACTAAGGGTTTCAAGAGAACCGCCTTTGCCGTCTACAAGGAAATTTTTAACAAAGACAGTCTAGACCAAGAATTTGGTGGGAAAGGTACGTTTTTTTGGCACTATGCCTGCCACATATTTCTTCCATTTCTTTTACTTATTTATTCATTTTAATTTAGTTTAATATTCTAATAATATGCCATATATATTTAAAAACAAATTTTTAAGACAAGATATTATTTATGGATGCCAGTATGGCCAATTTTATGGTAAAAAGCCACCGCAACGCAATTCTCTTGTGTAAAATGTTTTATTACCATTTAGATTACAGTTATGTATAATAATTTATTTCTTCATCATTTATTTTAATTTACTTCCTTTTATATATTTTTAAGTTACTTTAGGTCATGCAAACAAGACGTTTGCTCAATTATAGTTTTAGATAAAAACGTGTTCCAATTTTTATTTTTAATAGCGTAAATGATCTCTTAAACCGGTCTTGTAATCTACTTAATGCATGGGAATCTTAAACTGATATTGCAATTTTTCTTTTATTGACAAGCATAGTAGCGAGTGCGCAAAACAGTATTTTATGATCCTGTAGGACGGTATATTCTTATTTGTAAGTCCTCGTGGAGAAAAAAAGGCTTAAGATATAGTAGTAAATATTGATGGAAAGGTACGTTTTACGCGAAGCTACGGCCTTTAAGACCATGGTCTGGCTCTATGCCTACCACATATTTCACCCATTTCCTTATTTAACTATTTATTTTAGACTTGATATAATATTCCAATAGTATAATATGCCAAAATATATTTTTAAAACATCTGTTAAGTCATTATGACAAGATACTTTGTTGGATTCCAGTATGGTTAGTTTATCGGAGCGCAAATCCTTGTTTAAAATAAATGTCTTATTGCCATCTTAGATTAAAGTTATGTATAGTGATTAATTTTTTTTTCCGCATCATTTTAAATATTTTAAGTACCTTAGTTTATGCAAGAAATATGCTTTTCCAATTATACAGTTTTAGATAAGACACGTTCTACAATAATTTTTATTTTTATAGCGTAGATGACCTTAAACTGGTCTTGTAATTTTATTTTGCATGGACATACCATCTTGTGCAGATAGTAATCTGTAATTCTGTAGAATTGTATATTCTCATTTGTAACCCCGTGGAGGGAAATGCGTGACAACAGTATAGCGTTTATTGACAGAAAAACCTTCTGTGTATAGATTACTAGCCTTTTTTTTTTTCCCCGTCACCTTTGATTATATTTTTTGCATGTGTCACGCACATTAAAAATAGTACTGCATATAGTTTTATCTCTCCCATTTATAGGTGCATTTATATTTTATTATTTAGTTATTATCGTATTCAATCCAATAGCGATTTTTTTGTTATAATATGATAGCCCATATTACAGAATTTGGTGGGGAAGGTTTTCCTTTTTAATGAAAGTAGTGAAATTGTTGTTTCTTTTCTTTATCTCCAGCCAAAGAACGAGATCATTTTATATAACCTGCATCCTTTGGAAACAAATGACTCTATTTCGGAATACGAACTTAGCAGTTTACCAGATATTTGGTTTTGATAACCTTAGATAAACAGAGATAGAGAGTATTGCACCTCGTGTGTGTTTGCACTTGACTGGTTTTTTTTTTTTTTTTTTGATAAGCCTTTCCAGAAAAACCTTATCTTCAGATTGTATGGCAGCAGAAGCCAATAACAAAAGAGACTTATAGCATCATAGCAGATATAAAAACTCGTTTCGACATCGGCTTTCGTAGTTTTATGAAATGTGACGTTAGGCATTGGTAACCAGTAGCAAAGACCACATTTCTGGGAGGTCGGGAATAGGCCTTGAAGATTTAGGAGGGTATCTTGCGTAGACTTAAACTATGGATGTTGGAGAATGTAATTTTGCCTACAAATTTGTATATTAAATAGGATTTAAAGATGCTTACGAAGGTGGACGTGAGTGAATAACGACATAGAACAATATCCCGATGGACGCCACCGCGCGCAAAACCACGTGGCATGAACCAGTTGAAGAGTGGGTCACTGTGGTAGGATGTGGAGAGAATATTTGAAATATACGCATCAATGGTAGAATACAGAGATGTACTCTACATACTATCCACCTGCAGGCTGATGACCAATTTCGCTCAGAATTTCCAAGATTGATTAATCGACATGCCGAGTTAATCTACGCAAGATGTAGTTATGCCAAGCCCGCACCTGTTCAGATGTGTCTAGGCTCGGTTCACCTCTGTCATACCACGAAAAAAAAAACACTGCGAGAGCCATGTTGTAACGAGATAAACCTTTAGTACCATAACGATATATATATTTTAGCATGCAATCCCGCAATTTAGTGAGACTTCAATTGGAAAGTGTGCTGTATCAAACCAGGTCAAGTCAAAATACACATAATACCATCAAAAGTGTAAGAGAAATTAGCCTGCAATTGATAGTAAAATTTTGAACTACCGCGTAGTAAGCAAACGTAGTCCCTAGCAGAACAAATAGGTCAATCTAATATAATAATGTCTAATCTATTTTATTTTTTAGTTAAAAGGAGGTCCAGGCTGGACTAAAGAAAAGAACAATATAGTAGACCCTGATATAAGTAAAATAAAATGCGTGTAAAACAAACCCTTCCCATAGATAGGCACTCTAGGTAAATTAAGAAAGCTGTCTAAGAAACAGTCAGTTCATAAAATTTTAGTATGTATTAAATGGGAGAGAACAAAATTGAGCAGAATTTTCTTTTATAGAATTTTTTTTTCATGAAACTTTAAAATTTGAATTTTTTTAAGTGTAGTGTGCATCTGAAAGTGTAGACTTTGTGATGAGAGCGGTGGCCATAGTCACTGACGTGATGTAGTGCGAAGAGAGTGTTTGTATAGAAAGCGTAAGTTCGTAAAACTTTAATATGTATCAGGTGGGACAGATTTAAGCAGAATTTTTTTTCTCTTATAGAATTTTTTTTTTTCATGAAACCTTAAGTTTTGAAATTCCATGTTAAAATTTTTAAATCTCTCTCTCAATGCATATTGTAAGTATAGACAATCAGTCTTGTTAATATTTGGCAATTAGGTGTATCCAATTTAGCACAAATATTCAAGTTTAGGGTAATTTTTTTATTAAGATTAGATATGAGAGACCAAATCAAGCAGAATTTTTTTCTTTTGTAGAATTTTTTTTTTTTCATGAAACCTTAAATTTTGAAATTTTATGTTAAAATTTTCAAACTTTCTCATGTCAAAGCATATAGTATAGACAATCAGTCTTGTTAATATTTGGCAATTAGGTGTAACCAATTTGGCACAAATATTCAAGTCTAGGGTAATTTTGTATTAAGATTAGATCTAAATAGAATAAGGTATTATTTGATCGAGGAGCTAATACTTAATACTTCAGTATGGTGCATACTTTACAGTAGGATCGGTGGCGCAAGCAGCTAAATAGATGTATAGGTACAGCTGGGCGACATCAAGTTTACTCCAGAGCCACACAACAACTCCAGAGAAGATGAACTGCCGAGGTCGGAGTAATGTTTGGCGGCGAGCTGTTTGTGTTCTTAGTGACGTCCAAGGTTGAGTATACGAGAGCCATCGTATGACGCTCAATAATCCCTTGAATTGAGATTAAGTAGACATAGACAATCAGAAGCCAGGTAGTTTAGAGCAGTGGTGCAGCAGAGTGTAGGTTTACACATTAGTACAGATATCGGTTGGGTATGTATAGACGCCCTTTAATTCCATATTCTAGAACTATTGCGTGTTGCCTACAGTCAACAGGTAGGATAAAGTTGTTGACTAGTGGTGTAGAGTGGTTGCTGTGACTGGAGCGTGTTTGAGGAGAGAAGGTCAATCAATAGGATCTTATCAGTGGAGGAAGCGCCTCCAATTGTTTGTCGCCTTCATGAGTTGAATGTCCTATTCTTTGTCGCTCTAATTAGTAAATTGTCCTATTAAATTATCTTTGCAGTAGTACTAGGTGTTGAGGCAAAGACAATTTAGGGACTTTGATATTTACAATTATTTTAAAGTTAGGTTAGCTTACAGCTGAGACTGATATCAGTCATTGAATATAAATAGTTAGTAAGAGATTGTATGAGGCATAGAATAGTTTTTGACAGAGGGCATTTAGTTCCCATGTAGTATTTCAATATTTCTTTGATAATAAAGTCCTAAAGGTTATTTAATATTATAGTGATTTGATAATATTATTATAGTATTTTGGTTTTTATGATAGTATAACTTTAGTTTGAATGCGATCGTGAATGGAATGAGTGATTGTAATGATCAATGAATGAGACCACAAAGTTAAAGTCTAACATACTGTTAATCCAAAGATACATTTAGAATAGTGTTAGGGAATTTTAATAGGATCGATTTTATTTTTGATTTCAAATTTGTTAGGGATATAAGCCTCTCGGGACAATGCAATTCTCAAATTAGAAAATAGTCGCTCCTTTAGTTAGGTTTCCTTCGGGAATATGAGTTTTTTTTTTTTAACTTTTGATATGTGTGAAACTTTGGTGGACTTAGCGGGTTTTCACCGGCGCACCAGATGACTACATACAATTCAATTAAATCAATGTAGGGTTTGATAACTGGGTGGTATCTGGTTTCAAACCCCAGTAGGGGAAGTGTGCGCTATAGGTATGCTTCCTTCCATATGGATAACGTTAGTGGTAAAAGGCTGAGTTAGGATGGGTCTTGCAAGTCGGGGACTTGATCGGTTCTATGCGCTGACCCATTTGTTGGGTATGATACCATTAATAGGTACGCGCGAGGTTTCGTAGTGTCTTCAGATGACTGACACGAGGACTCTTCGGCGAGGGTATCGATAAGTGCAGAATAGGCCAGTTAATCACGCCACGGGCTTTGTGCTGGACGTGAGGTCTTTGGCATTTCGGGCTTTGTGCTGAATGTCGTATTTACTCATACACTGGCTGTGAACCATGATGAGTTGGATGATGTGTTCATCCTGGAGAACCAACCCAGCCCAGTCAGTCTTTATAAAGGACTTCCTACCAGACGTACTATGGTAATACATTGATAAAATACTATTTATTTTAGTTTTTATTAGGTATTAAACAAGTTTAGAACTTGATCATGTTAGTTTAAATTAGTTAGTAGCAAATCCATATAGAATCGGACATGTTTCAACGAAAAGGGCATGGAACTGATAGAGATAAATTTTGACTGACAGGCACCGTGTCAAGTCGATGTGAAGTCACCAGTTTTTTTTTTTTCTCATTATTGGTTCTTTTATTATTATTCTTATTGTTCAGGTTAGAATTCATTATTGGCTCTTTTACTTTAATTTTTTTGGTTTGAATTCATTATTGGCCTTTTATTTATTTTAGTTTTGAACTCATTATTGGTTTTCTCATTTATTTTTTTTGTTTGAATTCATTATTGGCCTTTTATTTATTTATCTAACTTTGTTTGAATTCATTATTGGCTTTCTTATTTACTTAATTTTTGTTTGAATTCATTATTGGCCTTTTTATTTATTTAATTTGTTTGAATTCATTAATGGTTTTCTCATTTATTTAATTTTGTTTGAATTCATTATTGGCCTTTTTATTTATTCAATTTGTTTGAATTCATTATTGGTTTTCTTATTTATTTAATTTTGTTTGAATTCATCATTGGCCTTTTATTTATTTATTTTAGTTTTGAATTCATTATTGGCTTTCTTATTTATTTTTTTGTTTGAATTCATTATTGGTTTTCTCATTTATTTAATTTTTGTTTGAATTCATTATTTGGCCTTTTATTTATTTATTTTAGTTTTGGATTCATTATTGGTCACTAAGCATTTTTTTTTTAACTAGTAGGTATGCACCTTCCCACAAATGTGTCAAATCTTACATATAAATAGATGTATATATGTGTTTATAACCCTTGTGTTCCAGGCACCCTAAGACTCCGGATATACCTATCACAATACTATCCGTGTCACAGAGTGGAATTAAAAAAGCCAGTCTTGCATTCAACTGGCGAATAAATAGAATGCATGGCGCCCTTTGTTTTGATATTTTTTTATTTTTAGACAGTGCTATTGCTCCCTCGCAAGCCAGAGCATCCATGACCTCCACTTTTGACCCCGGAGATAGTCCTGCTCCCTCGCAAGCCCAAATCCCGTGGTCTTGGCGGGGAAGGATTGTAGAGGCGACTTCTGGGGCCTCCACAAAGTCACCCACAGAATCAAAGAAAAGCCGGTGGACAATGAAGCGGACTTCTAGAATTCTTCTCTGTAAAAAACCAGCCCATCTCTTCACCTCCTTTTTTATTTCTAGTTTTTTTTTTTAATAACATATAGTACTATAATAAAATTTCCTTTTATTTTAAATAAGCAGTTATTTTTAGGCTTTCTATTTTTTATTAATATTTTAAATTAATATTTCGAAAGATAATTTTTTTTATCATAATTTTATTTTTTTTTTAAATGTCTTTCTTATCACAGATAAAAATTTATTTTTATTTTTTTAATTTTTGTTTGGTCACCCTGGGAGGAAAAAAGTTAGTGGCAAGCAAGTTTTAGGGGGGCGGGAACTGGTCAGTAATAGAGAAGAGAGTAGGGAAGCTTGTAAAAATGTAGTCCTAAAAGAATTATTTTTTTTTTATGGAGGGGTTTCCAGCCTTCCAACAAAAGAAGCACTAAAGTTAAGTATTTTCTTTTTATAATAATTTTTTTCTATACAGATATATATATATGTAAACTTTCCGCTCAATCGTCATTGCATATTTATTTATATTTTTTCTTATCTTTGTGTTTTTCTTTTGGTCGAAAGAGATAAATAAATATATAATGTAAATTTAACCAGAGTTCATGTCCCTCCTTCCTTTTTAACCCCAGTGCGTACAGGATACACGCAATCTACTTGTCTTTTTATAGCAGGATGTGTTATTTTTTTTGTGAACTCCCTGAGAAAGAAAGAGGCTCATGGATATCAGACATAGCGTAGGATATCCCCTCTTCACATCTTGCTCTGCTGTCTTAGGTTTGACACCAGTGGGCATGAGTTCAGAATGTGTTCGGGGGTTCTTCTTCCGCTCCACAAGAGCATCTGGGCGAATCTATTTTTCTAATTCTGAAGAGATATGATTTGAAGTTACCATGACCCGTAAAGAATTGAACATTGTAGAAGTTTGGTTTGACAAATTTTGGTATTTTTGAGGTGAAAAAACGTTTGAAATTATTGTTAGATTCTTCATAGTGTATTCCTGTAATTTTCTTTCATTATAGGTAGCAATTTCTTTTATGCTTTTGATAAATTAAATCTATTCTAGTCTATTTGATTTTTCAATATGTTGGATTCTATGTAATCTGTGAGTTTTGGTATTTGTGTTAGTATATGTGTACAGTTTGACGATGTTGTGGTATAGGCCTGTATGCAGTGTTTTAGAATATTTTACTGCAGGGAATATAGTTTGTCTTTGGCTTTCTTGCTTATAAATGTAAACCATATTGTTTGACCATATGTTATTGTACTTCGGAATATTGTCTTGTATAAAGTTAATTTTCGTCTGCATTCTAGACCCCATGCTTTCTTTATTAAACTGAGTAGATAACCGCTAGCTCTAATAGTTTTGTCGACGATTTCATCAATGTGTGGTATGAAGTCCAGCTTGTTCCTGCTTCGATGATTTTTCAAGGTCAATCCCAAGATCTTAAGGATTTCGACAGGTATAACTATATTGTTATTAAGGGATTTGTATCATTTTGCAAATATATAAATATAATATTTTCGTTTTGTCCTTTGATATCTGCAATTTACTGTTTTCACGCCAGGTATTAATTTTACTAAGTGCATTGTTAATTGTTGTCGTTAGTTTATCATGGCTCTTGTTCCAGCATATTATAGTTATGTCGTCAGCATAGCCAATTGTTTCACTGTTATCATCTAGATTGGTGTTTAATAATTCTTCAATCAGTATGTTCCATAATGTGGAAGATAGTGGTCCTCCTTGTGGACATCCTTTAGTTAGTTTTTTAGTAATATTAATTGAGGATGAATATCTGAAATTCCCTGTTCTGTTGTTATAGAATGATTGTATTAGTTTAATAATCGAAGCGTGAATATTGTCTTCATTCAGTCTTTTTATCACTTTTGGCCACCAGGCATTGTCAAAAGCTCCGCTTATATCAACTGTCATTATGGCTGTGTATTCTTTAATTTTATTTTCGAGAGCTATTTTCACTATTTCAGTTAATGCCGTAGTAGTTGATCGTTATTTTGTGAATCCATGTTGACGGTTGCTGAGTGAATTAGAATTTTCATAAAACTCAATGAATTTGTTATTAATAACTTTTTCGAATATTTTAGAAATGTTAGAGTTTAAACATAAAGGTCTATAGCTTTTAAGTTGTTCATATCAGATTTTCCTGGTTTTGGAAAATTTAGTGCCTCTACACTTTTCCATTCATCAGGAAAGTATCCTATATTTAAGCACTTTTGGAATAGCTTTACCAAAATTGGAGCGATAAATTGCCTAGAGTGTTTTATCATTTTGTTCGAAACATTATCTTTTTCTGGAGATTTTTTAGGATTTAAATTATTGATTATATTATTTATTTCACTGATGGCGAATGTTATACACGTGTCATTTAGAAGACTTAAGCTGTAATTTCTTATATTTTTATGAGTATTTGTATCTTATTCATTTTTGTCATCTGCAAATAACTTACCAAAAGGATCCTCAGCTCTTTTCAATAAATCTTTTTTTGTTTGTATCTAAAATTTCCAAATGTCCCTTCCTATTCTGGTTACATTTCAGATTTTTGTATATTCGGTAAAGGTTTCCATATGGGTTTTTTTTAGTTGTTTTTTTTTTCTAAGCGTAATTTCCAGGATTTTTTTTTTTGGCTTTGTTAATCTCATGATTATATTTGTTTCTAATAATTTTGAAGATTTGTTTGATTCAATTGGGAGGATTTTCTGTTCGAAATTTAAATTTCTTAGATGATGAACATAATTTTTCATGAGCTCCAGCTCCGCATTCCACCATTTGACTGTATAATTCTTTATTGCCCTGTTCTCCTTTGGTTTTAGTGTATAATAGGCTGATTCAATTATGTTGGATCGATCGTTGCCTTTGAAGTAGTAGCTTCTAAGTAGGTTTCAATATTTTTCTTTTCAGCTTCATTCACACTTTGAGTGAAACGTTCCCAATTTGCTAGTTTCTCAGTGAATTTCCAATTTGAGTGATGAGTTATAGTAGAAAATTGGTCACTTGTATAGATATCAAATATTATTGCTCTATGATCTGAGATATGTGATAATTGACTTGTCCGCCATCCTCTGATCGCTGTGATTGCTTGACTGTTAGATAGTGTAAGATCGATTATACTGGCATTGCGGCAGGTGGGAGTTTTATTGTTAAGTATTGTCATGTCGTCAATAATAGGTATAAGTCGATGGCCGTTGTAATTTTTCCTAGAGTCGTACCATAGCGATGCTCTAGCATTAAAATCGCCACATAAAATCAATGGCGTACTTGTGTACGCATTCACCAATTTCTTTATAAATGATTCGTGTTCGCTGTTCATTGAATTTGGGTGAATTTAAATATTTGATACTACAAATATCCTAGTTTTTGTGTATACAAGAATTGTTGTTGCAAATTAATTAGTGAATTCTGTGATCAAATTAGTCTGTAGACTATGGTTATTAACGAATGTAGCCGTATATATATTTCGGCTATTGGCCATTTGATATTTTGTGGCAGGCCCTAAACATATTGCCTCTTCGTTTATTATATATGATTCCTGTAATAGGAATATATCTGCTTCTTTGGTTTCATTGGATGCGTAAAGTTCGCTCAGGCTTGTATTGCTTTTCCTTATATTCTGCTGAATAATTTTAATCATATCGATAGATTTCATTTGTGATGTCATCTGTTATAAATATATATTAAGAACTCGATAAGTTTCTGAAAATTTAGTTCACAATATCTTCTGAGCCTGTTGTGTAATCTGTTCGCTGAATCATCAGGTTGATCTGTTTATTGTAGATTGGACAGTCCTTAGAATTTGGTTTGTGATCAAGATTGTTATTTTAAATTATGGGTGTTTGAAGCAGTTGCAACACTTTATTATATTAGAGCACTGATGTTGACCCTCTGTACCGCAGTTCACACATTTTTTCAAGCTTGGACAGTCGTTTTTCTTATGGTTAGGGTTGAATATGAAACCGTTCTGACATTGGTTAACCAAGACTTTGTCTCGAACTTCACATCTTTGTACATCAGTTTAAATTTTGTTGGCTTTCATTATAGCTTGGTAGGCCCGAGGCGAAACCCTCAGCAACACGTCATGATCAGGTTTATTGGACTTAATTGGGAAAAGTACCTTTAGTTCGTTTTTAAAGTTAAGTTCTGGGTTCATCTCACAAATTATGTTTGTAAGATCAGATATGTCTGTTGATTTATTTACATTTTTTTATAACAATAGTTGGATCTCTTTGCTTAGGCTTATAAATTTTACATGTTTGGTTCAATTCGTCAATTTTCCTAAAACTCTCATTCAGTTGATCTATGTCTTGTTCGTAGGGTGATTTTAATATTGTACCCTTTCGTGTATTAATAATTTTTTGAGATTTTGGCAGTATTTCCTTTTTGGCGAAATTGTTTTATTGTTTCATTCACCTTTTGGTGTACATATGCTGTATTTTGATCATCAAAATCATCAACATTTTGGTTAATATCCTGTTCTATTTCTAATAGAAGGCAAATTGACCTTCTTCGAACACCTAATGGGAGCAAATTAATTTCAAAAATGTTAGGAAAAATTGATAGAGGAAGACCTCCAATGAGCTGGCTGAGGTCATGGAAGCTACTAAAGGTCACTAAGAGCTGTAAAGTGGTGGTTGTCTACCATCAACTGATCAAATTTGAGAAAGTTTGCAGATATATGGCCTCAAAAACACTAAAAATCAAACACTAAACACTTGAGGTTGTCAAATTACAAAACTATTCTAGACGCGTAATATTCTTTTTAAAATAAAACAATTTCTAACGGCGAATACATAATAATACAATTACTTTATACATAATACAAAGACATTATACATAACAGCGAATAATATTAGTATTCAATTATTTTGAAAATGTTTACGAACTTTCAGGAAAACCTTGAAATAGCCTTGCCAAATCTCTTAGCGTCTGGTTTTCTGAATAAAACATCCCAGAGTCAAAGTAGCAAGTCAACTAAACCCCATACGTTGCCCCCAACTCGACATTCTGTGAAATTTGAGCTTGTCATATTCCAAGTAAAGCAAAATTTAAGAACTACCTACATTATAAATGCATTTTTTTTTTTACAGAAGCTATCTTAGCATAGCCGAGTTTCATTCTGGTTGGACATAACTAATTTTGCATTTTCCAAATGTTCTTAAATTAAGATTTGTTGATCTTCAAATATTTTTTTATTATGGAAAAAAAACGAGAATAATATATAATATTATATTCGTATAGTTCTATATTATATATATCAATTTATAGAAAATTAAATATAAATATACAAATTGAAATATTAAAATTATAGGGTCAAATGTAAATTTTAAACCATTTTTAAAATCCTATTTAAGCCATTTTCACAAGTCTCATGAATTTTGGCTTCTCTAATTACAATTTTGCATGAAACTCATTTCCATACATCTTTAAGGTTTGAATAGTTTTACCAATAAAATATTGTAATACTTTAGGGATATTTAAAAAAGGGTTTGTATTATATATATAACTAAGATTAAATAATAAAAGATCAAATTAAATATTCTCCTAAACTACTTAAACTAAATTTCCTCAAATTTTAAATGGTAGTGTTATATAAATAAAATTTGCAAAATTATATAACGGGATTTTGCCAAGTGTTTTATATTTTTTGAACAACAAAAAGGTTCACAAAATAACTAGAGAAGAGCCAATCTAAATAAATGTGAACGATGCAATTTATAATATTTTATTTTTTTCATTTATGCATTTCAACTTTGAACATCAACTTTAAATAATTAGCATCAATGGATTTTAACAACTTCTCAATATTTCTTGAAATAAGTTTATAACAAATCTAAAAGAAGGTTCCAAGTTATTTCAAGAAAAAAAATCCCAATTTTAAAATAGGGTTCATTTGTTTGCAGGTTTGGAAACGTTTTCTTTCCCAGTTTCTTGAGTTTTTTCCTTATTACCTTTTCCCGTTTTGCCTCTTGTTCTCGTAGCTATATCGTCATCAGATTCTTCATCTTCAGAACTTTCATCACTTTCCTCTGCCTTTGATTCTTTATCAAGAGCAGCTAGAAGTTTATCTTCAGGAAGCGTAAAATGCTTGATGATTTTGATTAGAGGGTTATCCATTGAACTTAGTTGAGATTTGATCTCGTCTTTCTTTTCAGTAGCTTCCTTCCGAGTTGCTTCATCCACTTCAGAGAGATTCCCGATGATAATCTCTATATGCGAAACTATTTTCTCAATATTCATTCTCTCCTGATAAGCCACTTTTATCATTTCACTTAAGGAAGCGGATTCCTCCATTTGTTTAATAGTTTCTCTTTGGCCTAAATAGGATGTCATGTCTTCGGTATCATTTCTCATCTGCTCGGATTTACTTTTTATCTTTTCTTTTAGATCTTTTAAATTCATTCTTTTAAGTTTTTCAACTTCATCTTTGATTCCTACTACATTTTCCATATCAACCTTTTGTAAATCTAGTTGTAAGTCACTGGCGATTTTCTGGTGATCTTCCGCATGTTCTTCAAGTCTAACTTGATGATCTTTCAAATTTTCTAATAATTGGCGTAAAACAATACAATGCTTTTCCATGCCTTCTATTAGACTTGATTTCTGCACAGGTGGCAATTTAGCCCTAGACACTTTCTCAAGTTGTTCCTCAGCTTCCTTTGAATCACTTTCAGCTGCTTCAATATCTACTTCTAGCTCTTTTCGAGTGAGGTCTACAATTTTCTTCCAATATACCAGTTCTTTGATTCTTTCAGATGCCAAAGAAGTAGCAATGGAATCGAGATTTTTGCAGATAGATTCCGAATGAGCTTCGATACTTTCAACTTCCATTTCAAGACAATTTTAGATTTGACTTTTAACAGAAATTCTTTGAAACCTTCTTTTTCCTCTAGGGAGAATACGTACTTAAACTTTTAATGATTAGCTCTAAATTTTTTTTTAAAGATACGAGTTCTCTTTTTTTCTTACCTTTTTATAGATAAAATTCATAAATATGTATGCAAATTTTCAAAAAAATAGCATTTATAGTTTAATATTATAAACCAAATATGGAAATATAGTTCAAATTTTGAAATTCTACTGTAATTGGATATCGTATGAAGGCCAAGATATAAATAGAATATTTTGCTAATTTCGTTTCTTCAGAGCAATAAAGAAAACCCTGTACTGATATAAACTACTCGTACTTTTAAAAATATGTAACTCGAAAAGCGCACGCCATGAAAATATTGAATTGAATGTTGAATTTTTAACCTCTCATATTTATACAATGATATGAAAATTAAGTTTATTATCGAGGTAGGAATCTATATAATTTTTTTTCAGAATGGTAATTAAAATATTTATGTGAAATTGAATAACCGTTATATCAGTAATAAGCTATCTTTAAAAAAATATATATGTATTTTTACCGTATTACCAGTAGGCAGACCAGAAGGCTTGTAAACGGCCTCTTGCAGCTGAAATGAATTAGAATGTAAACACATATTGAAAAAATATATTCAAATATAAATTAAGAGTTTACCCTGAAAAATAAAGTTTTAAAATATTTCTATTTTGAGTTATATATTCACCTGGTTAATATTCATTTAAAAATTGCTAGATCATAAGGTGAAATGTTTCGTACAAAGTTTTTTATTGTTTTGCCGAGCTTTGAGCATTATTGCCATTTCATAAGAGAAAAAGAAAATATTTTTAATGTTTTCCTAAGGAAGAAGAGTAATGCTCAAAGCTCGGCAAAACAATAAAAAAACTATCAAAGAAACATTTCACCTTATGAGCTAGCGCTTATTATGTACTACTCTGATCAAAAGGTTTCAACACTTTGCTCATAAGTTAAAAAAAACTTTATTATTCTACCAAATTCAAATTATCCCCTTCAAAGTAGTCCCCATTGGCCGCGATGCACTCCAGCCACCTTTTTTTCCAGTCGGCAAAACACCTCTGGTAGTCTGTTTACGGGATCGACTCCACTTTGATCTCTTCTATGCTCTGAAATGTCCGACTCTTCAACTTTTTTTTTGAGCTTTCCAAAAAGGAAGAAGTCGCAGGGAGCCAAATCGGAACTGTAGGGGGGTTGGGGGAATACAGAGGTTAAGTGGTCCTGCAGGTACTTCGAGATTTTGAGGGCTGTGTGCAACGGCGCGTTATCGTGGTGGAGGATCCACGACTTGCTCCTCCACAGCTCCGGCCGTTTCTGCCTGATCGCTTCCCTCAATCGCCTCAAAACTCCCAGGTAGGAGTCAGCAGTTATTGTAGAGCCTTGTTGTTGAAATTCATGATGAACGATGGCCTGGTAGTCGAAGAGCACCGTCAACATGACCTTGACTTTGCTGGGAGCCTTCCTCGCTTTCTTTGGTCTCGGCTCATTTTTGAAGCGCCACTCCGATGGCTGTTGGGTAGTTTCCGAATCAAAGCCGTAAATCCATGTTTCGCCTCCAGTATTGACCCTCTTCAGCATTTCGGGGTCGTCGGTTGACGCTTCGAGATTGAGACTGGCCGTTTCTTTCCGGGCGTTCTTTGATCAAAAGTCAAATCTTTGGGAACGAGAACGGCGTTGAGTCTTCTCACTCCCAAAATGTCCTTCATTATCGATTGAGTCGACCCGAATGATATCCCGGCTTCTTCGGCGACCTCCCTAACAGTTATTCGTCGGTCTTCACGCACCAGTTCCAACACCTTGTCCAATTTTTCAGGCGTGGTTGATGTGGACGGTCTCGTCGATTCTCCATTTCGGTGACTAACGAAATCGAAACACGGGCAAAATGGCTTTACTTCGAACAGCCGATGCTCGCGCTGTTGTGGCGCGTGATTTTTGAAAATTGGCAGGTGTCCAAGCCAAGGGCGACGCTTGCGTTTGCCACAAACCGGGAGAAAATATATTGTGTTTTCAGGATTTTATGAGCAAAGTGTCGAAACTTTTTGATCAGAGTAGTATTTCTTATCGTAAAGATAGAGGCTGCCTGGCCGGCATTCATATTTATATGAAAAATAGACACTTCGGCCAGTTGGAGTTTTTTATTTTCTCAACGTTTCGACAAATATCTTTTGTCTTCGTCAGGAGAAGTAAATAAAAATAAACATTTGGCAAGGCGTTAAAAATTGTTCTGAGGTTTGCAAGGGCGTTCTCACGTGATTTTTCGAATTTAGTACAACATCTAAAGCGCGAGTCAAAAACAAATATGGGGATCTTGGAAATAAAAATATATAATAATAAAATTATAATAAATTAAGTAAAAATAAATAAATAAAGTAATATAATAATAATAATCACAAAGATTAATATATAGATTTCTAACTATTATGTCAATTTTTTTATCTAGCTTATTAACTACTTTTTAAATTTAAAAATGAAGCTAATTGTTGCGGAATATCTTCAAAAATATTTATAGTTCTTTTCCCAAATTCTCGTCATACCCATCCCTCTAAAAATAATCTTTCCTTTTTAAATTTTATATTCCTGTGAAATATCTCAATATCATTCCAATCTGGCCTATGTCCTGAAAATAATGCATGTTCCCCAATTTGACGAGTCAGCGAAGTGTTATTTCAGAAATAATAGATGAAAATCACATGAAAAGCCTTGAAGAGAGTATACAGAGAGAAATAAATAAAATAGAAGAACGGCCAATGATCACAATGAGGAACAAATTGGACAGATGGGCTCCTAGAATCAAGAAGGTCGATCCTAGAAGAGTATGCAACATCTCAGGGAAGGATTTAACTGAAGATCAGTTGAGGCTTCTTGATAAAGGGTCAAACTATAGACCTACGCCTCTCAAAAATGATTACATTAGATTAATTTCTAACATTGAGAATGGAATCAAAAATTTGAATGAAAATGATAAAGTTATTATTAGAAACAAAATAACAAATGTAATATATAGGACAACAAAAAACGAAAAGAAATATGAATTAGATAAAGCAAAAAGCTCAGAATGGTGGGATATCAAGAAATTTAAAAATGACGACGGCATTGTTATAACTAAGGCAGATAAAGGAGGCAAGACAGTCGTGATGAAGAGAGAAGATTATAATGATAAAATCACGAGCCTTCTTAATGATAACAACACATATGAAGAAATTCGAGGAGACCCTACTAAAAAGATAAAGCTTAAAATATCTAAATTTATCAAAAGCATGAAATCTAAGGCCTTGGACAAAAGAAAATTGAAGCTAGATGTCGCTGCACCTCTCTTCAAAGGACTTCCAAAGATCCACAAGGAAGGAGTTCCCCTACGGCCCATTGTGTCAGGATTCAAGGCCCCCACCAGAGGTTTGGCGGACTGGCTTAAAAACCAAATTCCAACTACAAGAAAGATTTCTGGGTTAGAAATTAGAAATAGGAAAGAGTTATTAGATATCACTAAAATTTAAAGCTAAATGAACATGAAATAATGGTATCCTTTGACGTCAAATCGCTTTTTACCAATATTAATAGAAGTCTAGCTCTTAAAGAGCTTAAAGAATATTTCGAGGTGAAAAGACAAGATTGCGTTATCAAAGGATTAGAAATCGATGAAATGATAGAAGGCTTTAGGTTATGTTTAGAAAATATTTATTTTAGATATGGGGCTAAATTTTACAGACAAAAAGACTATGGGCTGCCCTACCAGTATGATAATAGCTGACATTGTAATGGCGTCAATAGATAGAAAGGCAATTTTAATAGAGGGAATAAAGATATGGGGACGGTATATAGATGATGTTTTCGCAGTGATCCAAAAAGAAAAACTTAACGAGATCATTGTCAAATTAAATAATTTAGAAATAAGAATAGAATTTACTGTTGAAACAGAAAAAGAAGGATTTATACCATTCTTAGATGTAGGATTAAGCCGTAAAGAAGATGGATCTATTATAACCAGCGTTAACAGAAAGCCAACAGACTGTGAGATACATCTAAATTTTAATTCTAATAATCCTATATTACATAAAAGGCAGGTGATAAAATCTCTTGTACAAAGAGCCAAACAGGTATGTACAGACCAAGATATTTATAAAAAAGAGATAAAGAAAATTAGAGCGGAGTTAAAACAGTCCGAATATCCAGTTGGCTTCATAAATAAATGGATTAGAAGATATGAAATAGATAGGCCAAATTCGAATAGAACGACAGAAGGTTACAATAATATAATAATTCCTTATATTAGAGAAGTTGATAACGAAATACTAGAATTTTGAAAAAATGTATAAATATAATATTTGGTATAGTACTGGGACAAAAAGGGAATTTTTAACTAGAAATAACATAATGAAGGATAACATAGCACATCAAAACCAAATAACGTAATTTATGGGATTAAATGCACAGAATGTGACAAAATTTATGTAGGAGAAACCGGCCGAAATTTAGAGATCAGAATTAAGGAACACCAACAGGGTTTATTGGGGAGAAGGGCGTTAAGCAAAATTGAGGAACATGCATTATTTTCAGGACATAGGCCAGATTGGAATGATATTGAGATATTTCACAGGAATATAAAATTTAAAAAGGAAAGATTATTTTTAGAGCGATGGGTATCACGAGAATTTGGGAAAAGAACTATAAATATTTTTGAAGATATTCCGCAACAATATGCTTCATTTTTAAATTTAAAAAGTAGTTAATAAGCTAGATAAAAATGGACATAATAGTTAGAAATCTATATATTAATCTTTGTGATTATTATATTACTTTATTTATTTATTTTTACTTAATTTATTATAATTTTATTATTATATATTTTTATTTCCAAGATCCCCATATTTGTTTTTGACTCGCGCTTTAGATGTTGTACTAAATTCGAAAAATCACGTGAGAACGCCCTTGCAAACCTCAGAACAATTTTTAACGCCTTGCCAAATGTTTATTTTTATTTACTTCTCCTGACGAAGACAAAAGATATTTGTCGAAACGTTGAGAAAATAAAAAACTCCAACTGGCCGAAGTGTCTATTTTTCATAAAAATTCAAAGTGATGTTGTCTGTTGAACAGGCTTACCGATAAATTAGAAGTTATTTTGAAAGTAAATTTGAAGGAAGACTTGCGACTTTGTCCTTTATAACGTAAGGCTGCTATATTGGATGACTGTTATAAGAATTCACGTATTAGAATTTCAAAATAAATATAAGGTTGTCCCAAGAGTTCGTGTTTTTCTAAAAACGTTGGTTTTCTTATTACTTAACGAATAATATTATTACGGTGAATACATAATGGTACAATTACTTTATACATAATACAAAGACATTATACATAACGGCGAACAATATTATGGCGAATAATATTGTTATTTCAATTTTTGCAAGTGTTTACAACTTTTGGGACAACTTTGTAATATAAAGACACGCACAAATATATTTGTTATGTTTATCCTTGTCATATCTTTCTGGTTAGTTTAATATTTAAACATGTTCATGATATAAAATGGAGCTCTTATACTTGATGTTTGTTGGTGAAAAACTAACGGTGTTTGAAGCAATTGGTGAAATAGTAACAGTGTTTGATGCTGTTGGTGAAAGATTAAAGGTGTTTGAATCTGTTGGTGAAAGAATAACGGTGTTTGAAGCTGTTGGTGAAAGATTAACGGTGTTTGAAGTTGTTGGTGAAAAATTAACGGTATTTGAAGCTGTTGGTGAATATTTAACGGTGGTTGAAGCAGTTGGTGAAAATATAACGGTATTTGAAGCAGATGGTGAAAGATTAACGGTGTTTGAAGCTGTTGGTGAAAAATTAACGGTGTTTGAAGCTGTTGGTGAACGAATAACGGTGTTTTAAGCTGTTGGTGAAAATATAACGGTGTTTGAAGCTGTTGGTGAAATAGTAACAGTGTTTGAAGCTGTTGGCGAAAATTTAACGGTGTTTGAAGCTGTTGGTGAAAGATTAACGGTGTCTGAAGCAGTTGGTGAAATAGTAACAGTGTTTGAAGCTGTTGTTGAAAATTTAACGGTGTTTGAATAGTTGGTGAAAAATTAACTGGTTTGAAGCAGTTGGTGAAAATTAACGGTATTTTAGCTGTTGGTGAAAATTTAACGGTGTTTGAAGCTGTTGCTGGAAGACCTGATGATTTTTACATAAAGAAGATGGTTCATATCACTCTTAATACTGCTCAAATATCAATATAAAATTTTCATATAAAAATAGTGTTATTACCTAAAATAAAAAAAAATAAAATATAATGTTTCTAAATAGGCAAATTTCAAATAGAAATTATAAATTAACAAAATATTTGCATAATCAATTATTTTTCATCTCTATAAATATAACTGGAAGTGTCGAAAGGAAATTTGTAGAAGTTTTGAAAACTAAACTCTCTTAATCATTTCTTACTCAACAAAATCAAATATCTAACCAAGAATCCCCAACTCGATTTTCATCTAAATAGCTATAAATGCAAGGAACTAACGAACTCTTCTAAGAATTCGACCATCCAAGAACCATTCAAATAATCTCTCAAGAAACCGAGCTCTTACATTCTACAGCCAGTAGATTCTATAACCAATCAGCTTGGGCTATTATTGCATCTATTGACCAGGAAACCTGAAGTTATACTGTCCTCAGCATGAACCTTCTCAGTGAAGATACATTTAATCTAGGATATAGTACTAAAATTTCGAGAAAGACTTCCGCCATATTATCTAGAAATTCTTTCGACGCTTTCTTTTTCAGAGATAATCCTGTGTTAAAAGGACGTTATAATAAACATTTGGAAAACTTGAATAAATTCCTAGATGAGAATCGGGAAATAAATATTTCTCAACGTTTTCAAAATGAATTTCGTAGAATTATATGTCTAATAGACGAAATTTACGACACCTGTTCATATCTCAAAAATCCTATTAACACAAATCGTACTATAAATCAAGAAAGGCTGGTTAATTTGGTCTTGCAAATGCATTCTTCTTCTAACAGACTTGGACACATTGCTTATTGTTTCAGACAAATAGAACTTGATATTAACTATAGGCGATGTGATTTAATCCTATTTCAGGAAGAAACTACTCGATTCTGTGAATCTACGGATTGGTACATACATATGTCCTGGAATATCTATCAGGATTTGCTCTATTTGGCAGAAGATTCATATATAGCCTCAAGAGATACAATAAATAAATATAACATGTGAGTAATGGTTAGAAACTGAAGCTTTGGTGGAAAAAAAAGTGAAAATTCAAAGATAAAATATTTGCAAATATTTTCCAAATAACTTTTTTGTTTTTTTATTTATTTTTTTTTGAAAAAAAATGTTTATTTCAACCTGTTGAAACCATTAAATCAAAGTAATTTCAAAATGTTTGTATATTTTTCGTAGATATTACATTTTCTTAAAGGTAGAATATCTAGTAAGAGAAAGAACTTTTTTTAATATGGAGGATTTGGTCAGTACACATATAAATACCCAAATCGACACATTTTGAAAAGTATCCTTATATCTACAAAACGAATTGACGATGGACTCTGACAATGTCTGGCCAGGAACTCCAATACGTAGGATTAGCTGTTTACAATATAGGAAGCTAGAAGACATTTGAAAATTATCCCGCATGTGTGTCTTATGAACGAAAAATCGATATTTTAAGGAGAAATAACTATTTTTAACCTTAAGGATGAACTATGAAAGGATGAATTGTGAAGGGTATTGATAAACGGAAAAATAAGTGTCCATAGACCCCATTCCCATCGCTGGACAGTCTATTTTTCCGTGTATCATTGCTCTTCACAATTCCTTTTCATACTTCATCTTTAAGGTTAGAAATAATCGTTATTTCTTCTTAAAATAAATTTCGAATTTTCGTTCAAAAGAAACACATGCGGGATAATTTTCAAATGTCGTTCTACAATCATAAGCCGCATTATATTGTATTATAATGTAGGAAGCTGTTGGAATGATCCATTGAACGAATGTTAGGGTGTGTGTTGGCTTAAAACTTTGTTTTCTTCAAGGTTGTCCAAAAGGTTCGTAAAAACTTGGCAAAAAAATTAATATCAATATTTTTCGCAATATTATACGCCTTTATGCATAATGTCTTTGCAGTATATATAAAGTAATTATGTATTCGCCAAAATATATATATATATATAATAATTTTATTATTCGCCATGTAATAAGAAAAATGCTTTAATAACAAATCTACAGGGTGGCTCATATTATATAAGTCCCGAAAAATTAATTTAAATTTAAAAAATAAAAGGGTTCGCGACTTGTGGGTCACCCAGTGTATATTGTTATATATTGTTATTTGTATATTGTTACATGGTCCTATGTGGGTATTTTGGGAATTTTATTGAACGATATATTAGAACTTGAAAAAATATGAATAGCATATTTTGTATATATTATTATATATACCTATTTTAATCTGATTGGTATATATGTTCATATTTTTTAATATTGAAGTTTCGTGAAATTATTTAAAAGATACTTCTATTTAATTAAAAAGGCATATATTGGATCAAAAAATATTTATTTTACCAATATCTCGGTTGGCTGAACGCCACCCTTTTAACCTTTAAAAAGGTTGGCGTTCAGCCGACTGAAATATTGGTAAAATAAATGATTTTTTGATCCAATATATGCCTTTTTAATTAAAGATTTATGGATTTCTCTTATTTTCAAACAGATACTTCTATAAAAAGGTAGATTTTCAGGTTGCCCTGGTTTATAATCTGTCAATACCTATATGGAAGTAATTTTGAAAATGTATATATCTTTGCTTGATATATTTATTAATAGCATGAAACTGGTTTCATATTCTAACATTAGGTATTAGAAGACAAAATTGCTATAAAGTATAAAATTGTAGAACAACGTTTGACAATTATCCCCCCGCATGTGTTTCTTTTGAACGAAAAATATAAATTTATTTTAAAGAGATATAGGTTAGCTTAGGGATGAAGTATAAAAGGATGATATGTGAAGAGTAATGATAAACGGAAAAATAAAGTGTCCAGGGATGGGAATCGAACCCACAGTGTTCCGCTTACCGGGCAGATGCCATGTCCACTAGGCTACTCTGGACATATTTTTCCGTTCGTAATAATATATAAAGTAATTTATAATACAATTTAATGCGGCTTATGATTGTAGAACGGCGTTTGACAATTATCCCGCAAATGTTTCATTACTCTTCACAATTCATCCTTTCATACTTCATCACTAAGGTTAGAAATAATCGTTATTTCTACTTAAAATAAATTTCCATTTTTCGTTCAAAAGAAACATTTGCGGGATAATTGTCAAAGGTCGTACTACAATCCGCATTATATTGTATTAAAAGGTATAAGAATATAAACAGTACCAATGCTTTTCTTCATACCCATAGCCCTATTTAAATTTAATTATTTGTTTTTTACGTATTGAGGTTTTTATGTTTATATCATTCGAATATTATATATGTAGATGTCCTATAGTTTTATGAAATATTTATGCAAATTTAAATTTGTTTTGTTTTTATATGTAAATAATATTGAATATTTATACATACAGTAGAACTTGGATAATTCGAAAACGTCTTTAATTACAATATTTATCTTGGTCCCTAGAATTTCCTATAAATAAAATTTCCGTTTTTAATTCGAATTTTTGGATAAATCGAGGTTTTTATTGGCCCCTTAGGGTTCGAATTATCCAAATTCGACAGTATCCTCATGTTCCCAACTTTTAAAATAAAGAAACGCATTGCTACTTTTCGTATTCATATTTTAAACATTAGGTATATATTTTCTCAAGCGAACGCCTGTGTCTAATTGTTACAAGAGCTGATTAGAGAAAGTTCATCCCACCAACTTACTTGATTCCTTTAGTTTCGATCTATAACGGTCTCCAAAGTTCCTTGGTGCGGACAATTAAGTTGGCATCGCTCTTTGAATTCACCTGTTTTACGGGCTCGAATTTATTCGTTTTATGCAAATTTCCGTTGTTGGTCGTATTGTTAATCCGTCCACATAAGTACATAAAGCTATTTCTCTCTGAACAGGTTCGGTAGAGGAGTGGTTTAAACTGTTGGTTTTTCAACCGCTACGACCCGGGATCAAATCCCGCATTGCGCACTTTTGTATTTAGCCTTATATATTCTTTTATAGACATTGTAATAAATTAGTTTCAATATCTCTCGTGTAGTTAATAAGTTTAATAATATCATGAAGAGAGGGAGATTGAAACTTCTTTATTACATCGTTCATAGATGGATAATTGAATAAATAAGGATAAATATACAATATATTAAAAAATGTGGGAAATATAAAATTAATAAATATAAATAATGAAAGCATATCCTGACCAGAAGCACATGTGCTTTTTAGATGGCACAGCGCCATCTGTGGAATAGATATCAATTAAACATTGATTTAACCTGTTCCCTGATATTTGGCCAACCCATTTTCTTTAAAAATCGAGAAAAGCCATCCACGAAAGCGTTTCGCTTGGCGCTCTGCCATCTAAAAAGCACATGTGCTCCTGGTCAGGATATGCTTTCATTATCTTCAATATCAACACCTGACCCTTTTATTTATTTTTCTATTTTTTTTCATATACATATATTAGATAATAAAAATGCATATATATAGTACATTCAAATGAACTATGGACTTAAAATTCGAGGAGAGAGTAGAATACAGGTATCGAGCATTCCTTTTCCGCGAAAAACTAAAATGGAGGCTTTGATAATATAAATTGTACAAACGCAGCATTAGCGCGCTCAATCGATTATTGAAAATGCAAACTATATCACAGCGCGATAGTTAATCTCAATTAAAACGTTCACTGAAGTAAGTGAAAATTGAAAAGTAACATGCGCTCTGCTATAAAACAGTTGACATTTCCAATAACAGATGTCGCAGTCCTACAAGGTTGTCCCTAAAGTTCGTAAACACTTTCAAAATATTGGAATACTAATATATTATTTGGCGTTATGTGTAATGTCTTTGTATTATGTATTGCAGTAGATATTCCATGAGAGGACACTCACGCTACAGGACACCTCTCTATAAAGGACAGGTTTCATTTGTAAAATTATCATTTTTACCCTTTTGCAACTCTCTGGTAAGAGGACACCTCTTCCTAAAGGACACTTTGGCTCTGCAATTAGGTGTCCTTTACAGTGAGGTTCTACTCTATTCGCCCTAATAATATTATTCGCCATGTAATATTAAAAACACGAACTTTTAGGACAACCTTATGTTTTACAACAACAAAAAGCCGTAATTAAGAACACTCGTCCCATACAGGATTCTCCCAGATCGGTAAGCAGAAGTAAACATAGCAGTTATCTATAGAAAGTGGAGATTAAGAAATGCCTTTCTTCAAGTTGAGTCCATCATCGGTGTTGCGCCTATTGTCCGTTTTGTTTTTCAGAATTTGTGAAAGGCTAATACATTAAGAATGTAACTTGTTTTATCATATTCTATGCTATAAAAATCAACTTAAAAAAGATGTATGTAGAGTAAAGATGTATGTAAATATATTAGAAAATTCAAGATTTGTTTTCAATAATATCCGTTAAAATGTTCATGAAATTTGCATATTTAAACTAAATACTTTACTATATATTCAATGGCTAGAAGAAAACAAAATGCAAATATAGTTTGTTGAATTCCTTTCTGAAACCTATTTAACCTAGCAGAAAATTTTCCCTATTTTAGCGCATTTATAATGGAACCGGTTTCAGACGATTCGAAGATGACATCAGTCAAATATCTTTGGAATTGGAAATCTTCTGCAGAAGATGTTTTGGAAGACTTGGCTATTTCAATTAGAACAAAGGAAAGAGAAATGGCCAGAACCGAAGCTGGAATTAAAAAATTGGGCAAAACATTGGAAGAAAAAGATAAAATAGTACTTGATCACTATCTTAAACACCTTGATGAATATAAGAACAAATTATTTAACCACAAAGCGAATGTAAAATCTCAAATTAAAGAATATAATGAATTACTTGATGTATTGAACTTGAAAGATGAGAAAATTGAAACTTCTAAAGCGGTGAAATTTAGGGAATTAAAAAGCCGTAAGAGAAAGCGAGAAGAAAAGCTGAAAGAAGGCGAAGAGGTTGTACAGAGGAAAATGAAATGTCTTGACAGTTTGAAATTCACAAAACCAGAAGTATCAAAATTGATGCTGAATGAAAAGCTAAAAGCTGATCTTATCTTGATTGAACTGGATAATGAATTTGATCAGATTCCGTGCGCAAATCCGGAACATGCAGAAGATATAAAGGTTGCTAATGAGCGAAGAGGCGAACTGAAATCTGAACTGAGAGTATTGGAGCATAATCTGATAAAACTTCTCAACTCACTACCTCGGACTTAAGGAGCATCAATGATCAAATTTCATTTTGAACGAGCAAAATTGAAATATTTAAATACAATCAGTCATATAGTAATTGCTATAAAGATAATTTACATTAATAATTTGTGAGAAGAAAAACAGTTTAAATATATTCTTTGGTTTACACATTTTCTTTTTAAAAGTTCATTTGGAAATAATAAAATATTTATGGTTAAATTGTATGGTTTCTTTATTTTTATTACATAAATAGCCAGTTTGAATATTCACCTTAAATGCGTTCAAAATATGCTATCGAAATTTTAACATATTTGATGGACAAGTGGGTAACAGCCATGAACCGGGATCGAATCCCGCGTTAACATTTTCTTTAATATGAATAACCTTCACATATTATTCATTGTTGAAAATATCATAACCTAGGTTGCCCTTTTTGAGCGGTACCTAATAAGGTGATTTTGGAACAAGCAAGAACAATCGAAATTTAAAAACTAAAATTTTTATATAAAAACATTTAAATATGTTAATGCTTTGTCACCTTTTAAAATTTTCCTATAACAATTAAAAGGCATTATACAAATTAAAGTGTATTTCTACAATAGCAAAATAATTGTATGGAAATATTTTGTAAGAGATATAGTAAAATTACACCCTATAAAATTTGTAAATAGAATTTAATGACAAGGAAATAAGACCAAATCCAAATAGTGAATGACCTTTCAATAACAGCGTTGTTACCATCATTAGACCAAAGTGCTGAATGATAAAAACATCGAAGCATGCTTTTAAATACTGTTATTCCAAAAATATACTATTGTATACCAACTTAATTCTCAGCAGCATCTTCAACATATCACATGGATGACCTTGGTTATCGATCCTATGCGCCAAACACGGCCTATAGGTGATCAATTAAGCTCTCATAGAGATCGTTTGAAGAACTGATTCATTTCAGCGACAGTCTATCAGGAGAATTGCAAAAGCCTTTTGCGCCCTGTTAATTCTAAATTACAAGTCTAACTTGACACACTGATTTGCTTTGGAGAAAACTTTTGTCCAACAAATACCACGTAAATTTCCCGAAGTTAAAATTATAAATTTGCCACTCACACTGCGAAGAAATAGTCGGGTAATCGTTTCACAAAACACTGATGCGAAATTCGGTAGAAGAATTCGCAGTGATGATTCTTTTGTGGGTTGTTGCAAGAATTTAAATCAGATCACTAAATAGCAGAAAGGAGAGGGTGAAGGCTCCTTCAAACTAACTTTATTTAATACAACTTAAGAGGACAGAAGAAAACACCCAACTAGGCGGTAGCAGACCAGGCCGTGTTCTCCCCTCTCTCTTTATTTGCCGGCGGGCGCAGCTGGGGCTTGTTTGTTTACAGTCACCCGAGCCGACGCCCTGAAGTGGACTCCATTATTCCACATACTCCCCCCCCTGTTTTTCTCTAGGCACACAGAAAATACAATAATAATCGTAAATCGGTTGGGTATACAAACGGTTCTTCCCGATCTAGTCTCTATTTTTGCAGTTTTCTATTTATCGTTCAGCAAACGCGAAGAAGCTGCTGTTGATGATATTTCCAAGGGATATATTTTCTGAATAGGTCTTAGGAAGGTTTCTACTGCTGTTTTTACCTTCAAAAATCTATTCACTCCATCTCTTCCAAATAATATCTCCTCGATCACAGCTAATGACCAGAAGTTACGCTTTTTATTGTCCATACCAACAAGGACAACATCCCCAGCCTGGAGTTTTGGATTGTAAATGCGTCTGTTTCTCTGGACCAGGAGGGACAAATATTCCTTTCTGAATCGTGATTTCAACTCCTCCCTCAGCTTGCTCAAATAGCGCAGTTTCTGGGTCGTTGGAATAGATCCCATATTCTGGCACTCAGGAAACTCGACATCTGTCTGTTCTTGTAGAAACATGGAAGGTAATATTGTCACAAGATCATTCGGATCGTCGCTCACATAAGTCATGGGCCTTCCATTCATTACTGCCTCTGCATGACACAGCAGGGTCATCAATTGTTGATATGTCAATGTTGATGTTACGAACATTATTTTTAGTATATATTTGAGGGAACGAATCAATCTCTCCCACCATCCACCCCACCAGGCAGCAGTGGGTGGGATGAGTTTCCATTCAATATGCTTCACTTCCCCGTCGTTAGAAACGCGTTCCCAGTCAATCTGTTTAAAGAAGTTATTGGCTCCTACAAAATTTGTTCCGTTGTCGCTAAAGATGGTGGATGGACGTCCTCGTCTCTTGATGAATCTCTACAGGGCCATTAGGAAATCTTCTGTGCTGAGAGATGTTACCAGTTCCAAATGTACACAGCTGTACACAGCACAGGTGAAGAGAACAACCCAGGTCTTGGTCCGATCTTTCAGATAGAGCGGGCCCGCCAGATCCATCCCTACCACCTCGAAGACCTTGGCGTTATGTACTCGAGTGGCAGGTAGTGGAGCGTCTTCCACCACAACGGGTTTAGCGGAGAAGAGGCGACATGTGACACATCTTCTCACTATTTTCTTAATGGTCTGTCTCGCTTTTAATATCCAATATTTTCCCCGAAGTTTGTTCATCAAAAATTGTACACCAGCGTGGCAATTCTCAGCGTGTGAATCACATATCATTTGTTCAATCAACGGATGAGTCCCATGTAATAGTACTGGCAAACGGAAGCCAAATTCGTCGCTGCTGTATATCAATTTTGTTTTCACGCGAAGGATTCCTTCTACTTCATATACCTTCAGGCCAGGTATAGAGTGGCTAGGGAAACACTCGGCCTGAACTAATTCCAAAAGCGCTAGCTCCGCTTCATCGATCTCCTTCACAGAAAGTTCACCCTTTACTTTCGTTGAAGATCGGAGGTTGTTGATGAATCTTCTAATCCACGCCATCATCCGCACATTTTTTATGAACGAGGAGAAATATTTCATGTACCAATGATCGGTACTCTTAACTGTTGTCACAACAGCAATTTTCTTTCTTTCCGCACAGATTTCTTCTTCATTCAGGTCTTTATACCTGGAAGGCCAATATTCTTCGGAGAGTTTCAACCAGGAAGGGCCCTCCCACCATCTAGACTGTATCAGTCGGAGAGGCTGCATCCTCTGGAGGGTAAATCAGCTGGATTGCACTCGCTAGGAACATATCTCCAATCTCCAGGATCACTTAGTCTGCATATCTCTTTAAGGCGATTCCCGACAAAGTTACCCCACTGATCATCGCGCTTTATCCAAGCGAGGGCTGTTGTGGCATCAGACCAGAATAAATTTTTGATATATTTTAACTCTAGAGCTTCAAAGATCATCTTGTTTAATCGTGCTCTTACAACACAGGCTAAAAGTTCAAGTCTTGGTATCGTAGGTCTCTTGAGAGGAGCGACTCGAGACTTAGCCACCATCATATGCACTTCAATTTTGTCAGCAACCCGTGTCCGAAGGAAGACCACAGCAGCATAAGCTTCACACCTAGCATCAACAAACGTGTGTATCTGCCAATCCTTCTGCGGTACCATCAATGGATTGAAATTCCTAGGAATTGCCATGCCTTTGTGCAGCTGAAGGTCGTCGAACCATAGGCTTAGTTCATCCTTGTAGTGACAGTCCAATTCATCGTCCCATGCCAACTTTAGAGTCCAAGCTTTTTGCAATAGAATTTTAGGCTTTATTAATATTGCGTTCAGAAATCCAATAGGGTCATATGTCTGAGCTAAGCAGGACAGGATACTCCTTTTGGTTATCTTGGGGGGTATGGCTACAGAAATTTCACATAACAAACAATCTTCCTTTTTATCCCAACATATACCAAGAACTTTAGATATCTCTGCTCTTTCATAGGGGTAAGTATCGGAGGCCACGTCCAGGCTATGCTCCGAACGGCTTAGTTCATCCGAGCAATTTCCATGATGGACGTTGCGGTCAATTTGAGATCTTGTAAAATGAAAGGACTACAGTTAACGCCGAAAACGACACGTCTATGTCGGAATACTTCAGTATTTTCTCCATTTTGGGAATACCACAGAAAACACAGGTAATCTCTGTCCCTTTCATTCACCTCAATCTGCAGAAACGCTTTCTCAATGTCTGCCACGACACCAAACTTGCCATTTCTAAACCTTAGCATAAGGTTGGGAATCATCTCTATCAGGTTAGGTCCTTTTTCAAGACAATCATTTAAAGATGGGGATTTTTAGACCTTGCTAGAAGCATCAAAGACAGGCCTGATAGGCGTAGTCCCACTGGAGAGTTTCACCACAGGACGATGAGGCAGGTAGAAGGCCTCAGCGTCGTGTTGCTCAGCTGGAACTTTCTCAATTATCCCATCATCCAACCAGCCTCGGAAAATATCATCATATTACTCATAAAGATTCAAAGATATCGATTTTTTAGCCGTTCGTTCTAATCTCTTCATATCAATCTCCCAGTTGTCCGCGATTTTAGCTTTCTCTACAGTCCACGGGAGGGAAACAACATGTCTTCCAGAAACAGAATGTTGGACTGTTTTTAGAAAATGTCGACGCGCCAATGCGTCTCTCTGATCTCTCTGTTTAACCTCAATAGGATCCATAATGCCAAGAACATCGAGAATCCACAGAATGGGTATACTGATCTCCGAAATTGTCATCGTTGTAACATGTTGAGCGAGTGAAACGTCACTACCTTGCTGACATTCTCCCAGTGAAGTCCAGCCAAAACGCTTCGCGACCATTTTAAAATTCCCCGATGCATGACCCAAAGTGACTCTGTATTTTGGTTGATACTTTCACTAGTATGGCCTCCAAACACCACGTGTTTAACTGATTCCTGGCCAATGGGAGATAGTCCGAGATCCTGGGAAGTTTTAATTCTATGGTGTGAGCTCGAAGCGAAGCTAACTTCACTGGTCGTGGAACAAGACGCAGCGACCTTAGGTTTAACAAGAGCCAGACATTTTTTGATATCTTCTTATATCTGAAGCTATATTCCAAGGCTTCCACATCGTCATGCTCTAATTCTTCTTCGCTAACGTCTGAAGTTAGCATGAAGTCTCTTATCTTGCCTTGGATCACAAGAAGCTCACTATGAGTTTCTTCAATGAGTTTTCTATTATTTTCAATGTCCTCTACAGGTATCGGTGGAGTAACTGACAGAAACTCTTCTGTCGTCTTCAAGGTTTCCATTTTTCAAAATAAACCACAAACAAAAGGTACTTAGCTTGAGTCTTGACTTGTACTCCGCCATTCAATCCACTTGATCTTGCCTTGTCAAAAGCCCACCCGCGGGGACGCCACTTTGTGTCGAAATGTCGGGTAATCGTTTCACAAAACACTGATGCGAAATTCGGTAGAAGAATTCGCAGTGATGATTCTTTTGTGGGCTGTTGCAAGGATTTAAATCAGATCAATAAATAGCAGAAAAGAGAGGGTAAAAGTCTCCTTCAAACTAACTTTATTTAATAACTTTAGAGGACAGAGGAAAACACCCAACTGGGCGGTAGCAGACCAGGCCATGTTCTCCCCTCCCTGTTTATTGGCCGGCGGGCGCAGCTGGGGCTTGTTTGTTTACAGTCACCCGAGCCGACGCCCTAAAGTGGACTCCATTATTCCACACGCACAATGAATCCCCAGAAAATTCAAGCAGATTTATTCACTGCTTAGTTTAGGCGAAAATGCTCAGAAATCAAAACATTAAACCTGAATTTCATCATCAACAAAATAAAAAATATATAATTGAAATGGAAGAATATTGGTTTGTCAATAAAATGTCAAAAAAAAAATGGAGACAGTTTGGAAGATAATCTTTCGCTACAGTTAAAATATGGTTCGGATATCACAATAGAAGTTATGATTTGAAGGTATATTTTAGGTCAAATCAATAGCTATATACGAAGGTATACAACTTGGCTTTTGTTCGAATTTGCCCAATTCTGTTATAATTCATTCCTTATACTAACTCTAGACTTGGCTGGTAAATTGCATGTTCACTGCATTTCTAAGGGTTACTTCTTTTGGTACCAAAAATGCCTTTTACAATTTTCTTCTTCATAAGTAAATAGTATAATTTTTTATGCATAAATGAGAGATTCTGATAGAATATACAAAAATATGCTCACATTCGAGATAAAAATACTTTTTAAATCTTAATCAACCTTAAAAACAATGTGATTGATATTAAACTGTTCATTACTTCATTCTTTCGTCTATTTGCATTCTCTTTCAAAGAATTATAATCAATTATACTATTGTGGAATTAATATATTCTCTATATTATATAAAAATCAAATATTTGGATTTGAAAATAACTACTTAAAAAGTTTATTATTATTAAACTTTCAAAGAGACCATTTTTATAACATGGGAAATATAGCCTATTTTGGTTATTATTTATTTATTATCAGTTGCAAACAAGACACGCTATAAAACGAAAATTAAAATTATACCGCGAATGTTTCTTTTAAAAATCGAAATTTATTTTCAAAGAGAAATAGCGACATTTCTAACTTTGAGGATGAGGTATGGAAAGGTGAAACATGAAGAGTAATGGAGAACGGAAAAATAAAAAGTGCCCAGGGGCGGGAATCGAACCCACACCCTTCTGCTTACCGGGCAGGTGCCTTGTCCACTCGGCTACCCTGGACGTATTTTTCCGTTCATAACTTATATTTAAAGTAACATTTAAAATACAATATAACGCGGCTGATGATTGTAAAACGAAAATTAAAATTATACCGCGAATGTTTCTTTTAAAAATCGAAATTTATTTTCAAAGAGAAATAGCGAAATTTCTAACTTTGAGGATGAGGTATGGAAAGGTGAAACATGAAGAGTAATGGAGAACGGAAAAATAAAAAGTGTCCAGGGGCGGGAATCGAACCTACACCCTTCTGCTTACCGGGCAGGTGCCTTGTCCACTCGGCTACCCTGGACGTATTTTTCCGTTCATAACTTATATTTAAAGTAACATTTAAAATACAATATAACGCGGCTGATGATTGTAAAACGAAAATTAAAATTATACCGCGAATGTTTCTTTTAAAAATCGAAATTTATTTTCTAAAAGAAATAGCGACATTTCTAACTTTGAGGATGAGGTATGGAAAGGTGAAACATGAAGAGTAATGGAGAACGGAAAAATAAAAAAATAAAAAGTAAAAAGTGTCCAGGGGCGGGAATCGAACCCACACCCTTCTGCTTACCGGGCAGGTGCCTTGTCCACTCGGCTACCCTGGAAGTATTTTTCCGTTCATAACTTATATTTAAAGTAACATTTAAAATACAATATAACGCGGCTGATGATTGTAAAACGAAAATTAAAATTATACCGCGAATGTTTCTTTTAAAAATCGAAATTTATTTTCAAAGAGAAATAGCGACATTTCTAACTTTGAGGATGAGGTATGGAAAGGTGAAACATGAAGAGTAATGGAGAACGGAAAAATAAAAAAATAAAAAGTAAAAAGTGTCCAGGGGCGGGAATCGAACCCACACCCTTCTGCTTACCGGGCAGGTGCCTTGTCCACTCGGCTACCCTGGACGTATTTTTCCGTTCATAACTTATATTTAAAGTAACATTTAAAATACAATATAACGCGGCTGATGATTGTAAAACGAAAATTAAAATTATACCGCGAATGTTTCTTTTAAAAATCGAAATTCATTTTCAAAGAGAAATAGCGACATTTCTAACTTTGAGGATGAGGTATGGAAAGGTGAAACATGAAGAGTAATGGAGAACGGAAAAATAAAAAAATAAAAAGTAAAAAGTGTCCAGGGGCGGGAATCGAACCCACACCCTTCTGCTTACCGGGCAGGTGCCTTGTCCACTCGGCTACCCTGGACGTATTTTTCCGTTCATAACTTATATTTAAAGTAACATTTAAAATACAATATAACGCGGCTGATGATTGTAAAACGAAAATTAAAATTATACCGCGAATGTTTCTTTTAAAAATCGAAATTTATTTTCAAAGAGAAATAGCGACATTTCTAACTTTGAGGATGAGGTATGGAAAGGTGAAACATGAAGAGTAATGGAGAACGGAAAAATAAAAAGTGTCCAGGAATGGGAATCGAACCTTAATCGAAATTTAAAAGAAACATTCGCGGTATAATTTTAATTTTCGTTTTACAATCATCAGCCGCGTTATATTGTATTTTAAATGTTACTTTAAATATAAGTTATGAACGGAAAAATACGTCCAGGGTAGCCGAGTGGAAAAGGCACCTGCCCGGTAAGCAGAAGGGTGTGGGTTCGATTCCCGCCCCTGGACACATTTTATTTTTCCGTTCTCCATTACTCTTCATGTTTCACCTTTCCATACCTCATCCTCAAAGTTAGAAATGTCGCTATTTCTCTTTGAAAATAAATTTCGATTTTTAAAAGAAACATTCGCGGTATAATTTTAATTTTCGTTTTACAATCATCAGCCGCGTTATATTGTATTTTAAATGTTACTTTAAATATAAGTTATGAACGGAAAAATACGTCCAGGGTAGCCGAGTGGACAAGGCACCTGCCCGGTAAGCAGAAGGGTGTGGGTTCGATTCCCGCCCCTGGACACTTTTTATTTTTCCGTTCTCCATTACTCTTCATGTTTCACCTTTCCATACCTCATCCTCAAAGTTAGAAATGTCGCTATTTCTCTTTGAAAATAAATTTCGATTTTTAAAAGAAACATTCGCGGTATAATTTTAATTTTCGTTTTACAATCATCAGCCGCGTTATATTGTATTTTAAATGTTACTTTAAATATAAGTTATGAACGGAAAAATACGTCCAGGGTAGCCGAGTGGACAAGGCACCTGCCCGGTAAGCAGAAGGGTGTGGGTTCGATTCCCGCCCCTGGGCACTTTTTATTTTTCCGTTCTCCATTACTCTTCATGTTTCACCTTTCCATACCTCATCCTCAAAGTTAGAAATGTCGCTATTTCTCTTTGAAAATAAATTTCGATTTTTAAAAGAAATATTCGCGGTATAATTTTAATTTTCGTTTTACAATCATCAGCCGCGTTATATTGTATTTTAAAAGACACGCTATATCCGATCTGGATAATTGCGCGTGAAACTATTTACAATAATTCATATTGTAGTAGAGTAGGTAACAGAATTTTCAAAAAGAAAATAAACAATTAAGAAAAAGAGCATTAAATAAACATACATTAAATAAATAAGCAAGAACATAAGCAGATAGAAGAAATCGCAAGGAAGTTATTTACTGTATGTTGAGCAATGATGGAAATTGATTTAATGAAGTTATCTGTAATAATTAGTATCGTGGAGAGAGAAAGTTGATCAAGTTGAGCTATTTACAATGAGTTATGTTCTAAAGTAACTTATTAATTATTTACATTGATGTAAATCAAGTCGCATAGTAGTGTAGTTCCTCAAGCTGCATGAAGCTGTCTATAATAAAAAGTCTGCAGAACCTATTAAATTTCGTATATATTTCCCTATTATAAACTATTTGACCCAGATAGGTTATTTCCATCTTGCTCTGCTTTCTTAGGTTTGACACCAGTGGGCATGAGTTCAGAATGTGTTCGGGGGTTTTTCTTCCGCTCCACAAGAGCATCTGGGCGAATCTATTTTTCTAATTCTGAAGAGATATGATTTGAAGTTACCATGACCCGTGAAGAATTGAACATTGTAGAAGTTTGGTTTGACAAATTTGGGTATTTTTGAGGTCAAAAAACGTTTGAAATTATTGTTGGATTCTTTATAGTATTCCTGTAATTTTCTTTCATTATAGTTAGCAATTTCTTTTATGCTTGATAAATTAAAAATCTATTCTAGTCTATTTCATTTTTCAATATGTTGGATTCAATGTAATCTGTGAGTTTTTGTATTTGTGTTAGTATATGTGTACAGTTTGACGATGTTGTGGTATAGGCCTGTATGCAGTGTTTTAGAATATTTTACTGCAGGGAATAGTTTGTCTTTGGCTTTCTTGCTTATAAATGTAAACCATATTGTTTGACCATATGTTATTGTACCTCAAGAATATTGCTTTGTATAAAGTTAATTTTCGTCTGCATTCTAGACCCCATGCTTTCTTTATTAAACTGAGTAGGTAACCGCTAGCTCTAGTAGTTTTGTCGACCATTTCATCAATGTGTGGCATGAAGTCCAGCTTGTTCCTGCTTAGATGATTTTTCAAGGTCAATCCCAAGATCTTAAGGATATCGACAGGTATAACTATATTGTTATTAAGGGATTTCTATCATTTTTGCAAATATATGTGATATCTTGGGACCTCTGGGACCAGTGTTACCTGATGCTAGACGAACCTCGATGTCAACTCTACCGTGCAGTCGTGGTGGAAGGCGACACAGCTGGGCCAAAGGTGAAATAAACAAACAGAGATTCCACTAAGAAGTGTCTGACGTCAAGAAGGAATGGGATGAGCGGAGAGAGAGATCTTTAGAGCAAGTGTTACCTTGGTGGGATCCAAGCGCAGACTTCCTATCCTAGGTTCTCGATTTAACACCAAGACCTATCTTCTTTCCCATTGGTCGAAAGGTGTCACGTGGCCGGTTTCTATTGGCTGACCTACTTAGGTGTTACTTTCTAATTGGTCCGTGCTGATTTCTTTGTCGGAAGACATGACCGGCCTTGCCCAGGAAATACTGGTCGTTAAGCTAAACTTTTATGATTTCCGCGATCATAAAATTGGCTGTAATTTTATTAATAGTGGTGCTGACTTTAAGCCTCTTTGCTAGGCCTTACTTCTACTCTCACCTAAGCCTGATTAGTTTTAACCTTAATTTTCTCCTGTTAGTCTCCATTCCTTCTATCTGTACAGTTGCTATACTTTATTAGATTCTTACGCGGTACAGATTGATGTTAGTTGAGGCTTTCTATTTGCAGTACATAAGACGTTATATACAGTCATGTGGTGGAACATGTGGTAGTAGATATCTAGACTATTTACAACAATTCCATGGTCTTAAATCATCACATATATAAATATAATATTTTCGTTTTGTCCTTTGATATCTGTAATTTACTGTTTTCACACCAGGTATTAATTTTACTAAGTACATTGTTAATTGTTGTCGTTAGTTTGTCATGGCTTTTGTTCCAGCATATTATAGTTATGTCGTCAGCATAGCCAACTGCGTTTCACTGTTAACATCTAGATTGGTGTTTATTAATTCTTCAATCAGTATGTTCCATAATGTGGGAGATAGTGGTCCTCCTTGTGGACATCCTTTAGTTAGTTTTTTATTAATATTTATTAAGGATGAATATCTGAAATTCCATGTTCTGTTGTTAAAGAATGATTGTATTAGTTTAATAATAGAAGCGTGGACATTGTCTTCATTCAGTCTTTTTATCACTTTTGGCCACCAGGCATTGTCAAAAGCTCCGCTTATATCAACTGTAATTATGGCTGTGTATTCTTTAATTTTATGTTCGAGAGCTATTTTCACTATTTCAGTTAATGCCGTAGTAGTTGATCGTGATTTTGTGAATCCATGTTGACGGTTACTGAGTAGATTAGAATTTTCATAAAACTCAATGATTTTGTTATTAATAACTTTTTCGAATATTTTAGAAATGTTAGAGTTTAAACATAATGGTCTATAGCTTTTAAGTTGTTCATATCAGATTTACCTGGTTTTGGAAAATTTAGTGCCTTTACACTTTTCCATTCATCAGGAAAATATCCTATATTTAAGCACTTTTGGAATAGCTTTACCAAAATTGGAGCGATAAATTGCTTAGAGTGTTTTATCATTTTGTTCGAAACATTATCTTTTCCTGGAGATTTTTTAGGATTCAAATTATTGATTATATTATTTATTTCACTGATGGCGAATGTTATACCCGTGTCATTTAGAAGTCTTAAGCTGTAATTTCTTATATTTTTATGAGTATTTGTATCTTCTTCATTTTTGTCATCTGCAAATAACTTACCAAAAAGATCCTCAGCTCTTTTCAATAAATCTGTTTTTGTTAGTATCTAAAATTTCCAAATGTCCCTTCCTTTTCTGGTTACATTTCAGATTTTTGTATATTCGGTAAAGGTTTCCATATGGGTTTTTTGAGTTGTTTTTTTTTCTAAGTGTAATTTCCAGGATTTTTTTTGGCTTTGTTAATCTCATGGTTATATTTGTTTCTAATAATTTTGAAGATTTGTTTGATATAATTGGGAGGAGATTTTTTGTTCCAAATATAAAATTCTTAGATAATGAACATAATTTTTCATGAGCTCCAGCTCCGCATTCCACCATTTGACTGTATAATTCTTTATTGCCCTGTGTTCTCCTTTGGTTTTAGTGTATAAAAGGCTGATTCAATTATTATGTTGGATCGATCGTTGCCTTTGAAGTATTAGCTTCTAAGTAGGTTTCAATATTTTTCTTTTCAGCTTCATACATACTTTGAGTGAAACGTTCTGCTAGTTTCTCAGTAAATTTCCAACTTGAGTGATGAGTTATAGTAGAAAATTGGTCACTTGTATAGATATCAAATATTATTGCTCTATGATCTGAGATATGTGATAATTGACTTGTCCGCCATCCTCTGGTCGCTGTGATTGCTTGACTGTTAGATAGTGTAAGATCGATTACACTGGCATTGCGGCAGGTGGGAGTTTTATTGTTAAGTATTGTCATGTCATCAATAATAGGTATAAGTCGATGGCCGTTGTAATTTTTCCTAGAGTCGTACCATAGCGGTGCTCTAGCATTAAAATCGCCACATAAAATCAATGGCGTACTTGTGTACGCATTCACCAATTTCTTTATAAATGATTCGTGTTCGCTGTTCATTGATTTTGGGTGAATTTAAATATTTGATGCTACAAATACAGTGGTACCTCGACATACGAGTTTAATTCGTTCCGCAACCTTGCTCGTATCTTGAATTACTCGTATCTCGAAGCAAATTTCCCCATACAAAACAATTGAACTACCATTAATCCGTTCCAACCTCCAAAATGTCACCCCAGTTATTTTTGTTAGTGGTTTTAAATAATAAAAACGTATTTATAAATATCAAATTTTTATTGCACAAAACAAAAAAGAGAATGTAAAGAAATAAATTAGATATCCTCACTGGTCTTTGCCTTTTTCGCTATATTTTTCTCGCTTTCACCTGTAGGCCGTTTAGAAAAATACATGTCCAAGGAGGTTTGTTTCTTCCTCCCTCTCAGAATGTTCCGGAAATGAGTTAGGAAAGTGTCATTAAAAAGGTTAGATGCAGGACCTGTTGCAACTTTTTCTGGGTGTTTTTTTCCACGAACTGTGAAACTCTCTCCCACATTCCTAAGACCTCCTTTATCTCACTTGTAGAAATTTCACGTTTTAATTCAATACTCATCTTTTTCTTAGCACTTGACTTTTTACAAACTTTCTTCCGATCCATGGTTATAAAAATAAATGATCTAAAACTGTGAATGTAAACGCAACACAAAACGCGAACACAAAACACAACTTATCACAGCGGAAGCACGCTGCTAACTGATCGTGATGACGCGCTCGTCGGCTCGTATCTCGAAAAACTCGTATGTTGGGGCGCTCGCATGTCGAGGTACCACTGTATTCTAGTTTTTGTTTATACAAGAATTGTTGTTGCAAATGAATTAGTGAATTCTGTGATCAAATTAGTCTGTAGACTATGGTTATTAACGAATGTAGCCGTATATTTCGGCTATTGGCCATTTGATATTTTGTGGCAGGCCCTAGATATATTGCCTCTTCGTTTATTATATATGATTCCTGTAATAGGACTATATCTGCTTCTTTGGTTTCATTGGATGCGTAAAGTTCGCTCAAACTTGTAATGTCTTCAGGTATTTTCTGTTGAATAATTTTTATCCTATCGATAGATTTTATTTTTGATATCATCTGATATAAATATATATTAAGGACTCAATAAATTTCTGAAAATTTAGTTTACAATATCTTCTGAGTTGTTGTGTAATCTGTTCGCTGAATCATCAGGTTGATCTGTTTATTGTAGATTGGGCAGTCCTTAGAATTTGGTTTGTGATCAAGATTGTTATTTTAAATTATGGGTGTTTGACGCAGTTGCAACACTTTATTATATTAGAGCACTGATGTTGACCCTCTGTACCGCAGTTCACGCATTTTTTCAAGTTTGGACAGTCGTTTTTCTTATGGTTAGGGTTGAATATGAAACAGTTCTGACATTGGTTAACCAGGACTTTGTCTCGAACTTCACATCTTTGTACATCAGTATAAATTTTGTTGGCTTTCATTATAGCTTGGTAGGCCCGAGGCGAAACCCTCAGCACCACGTCATGACCAGGTTTATTGGACTTAATTGGGAAAAGTACCTTTAGTTCGTTTTAAAGTTCTGGGTTCATCTCACAAATTATGTTTGTAAGATCAGTTATGTCTGTTGATTTATTTACATATTTTATAACAATAGTTGGATCTCTTTGCTTAGGCTTATAAATTTAACATGTTTGGTTCAATTCGTCAATTTTCCTAAAACTCTCATTCAGTTGATCTATGTCTTGTTCGTTGGGCGATTTTAATATTGTACCCTTTCGTGTATTTATAATTTTTTTGAGATTTTGGCAGTATTTCCTTTTTGGCGAAATTATTTTATTGTTTCATTCACCTTTTGGTGTACATAAGCTGTATTTTGATCATCAAAATCATCAACATTTTAGTTAATATCCTGTTCTATTTCTAATAGAAGGCAAATTGACTTTCTTCGAACACCTAATGGGAGCAAATTAATTTAAAAAATGTTAGGAAAAATTGATAGAGGAAGACCTCCAATGAGCTGGCTGAGGTCATGGAAGCTACTAAAGGTCACTAAGAGCTGTAAGTGGTGGTTGTCTACCATCAACTGATCAAATTTGAGAAAGTTTGCAAATATATGATCTCAAAAAACACAAAATCAAACACAAAACACTTAAGGTTGTACCAAAATTTCGCGTTTTTCTTATTACTTGGCAAATAATATCATTACGGCGAATACATAATAATACATAATACAATTACTTTATACATAATACAAAGACATTATACATAACGGCGAATAATATTAGTATTTAATTTTTTTGAATATGTTTACGAACTTTCAGGAAAACCTTGAAATAGCCTTGCCAAATCTCTTAGCGCCTGGTTTTCTGAATAAAACATCCCAGAGTCAAAGTAGCAAGTCAACTAATCCCATATACGTTGCCCCCAACTCTTGACATTCTGCGAAATTTGAGCTTGTCATATTCCAAGTAAAGCAAAATTTAAGAACTACCTATATTATAAATGCATTTTTTTACAGAGGCTGTCTTAGCAGAGTTCCATTCCTGTTGGACATAACTAATTTTGCATTTTCCAAATGTTCTTAAATTACGATTTTTAAATCTTTAAAAAAATTTTATTATGGAAAAAAAAACGAGAATTCGTATAGTTCTACTTTATATATATCAATTTATAGAAAATTAAATATAAATATGCAAATTGAAATATTAAAATTATAGGGTCAAATGTAAATTTTAAACCATTTTTAAAATCCTATTCAAGCCATTTTCATAAGTCTCATGAATTTTGGCTTCTCTAATTACAATTTTGCATAAAACTCATTTCCATACACCTTTCAGGTTTCAATAGTTTTACCAATAAAATTGTAATACTTTAGGGATATTTAAAAAAAAGGTTTGTATTATATATATAACTAAGATTATATAAATAATAAAAGATCAAATTAAATATTCTCCTAAACTACTTAATCTAAATTTCCTCAAATTTTAAATGGTAGTGTTATATAAATAAAATTTGAAAAATTATATATCGGGATTTTGCCAAGTGTTTTATATTTTTTTGAACAACAAAAAGGTTCACAAAATAACTAGAGAAGAGCCAATCTAAATAAATGTGAACGATGCAATTTATAATATTTTATTTTTTTCATTTATGCATTTCAACTTTAAACATCATTTTTAAATAATTAGCATCAATGGATTTTAACAACTTCTCAATATTTCTTGAAATAAGTTTATAACAAATCTAAAAGAAGGTTCCAAGTTATTTCAAGAAAAAAAATCCCAATTTTAAAATAGGGTTCATTTGTTTGCAGGTTTGGAAACGTTTTCTTTCCCAGTTTCTTGAGTTTTTTCCTTATTACCTTTTCCCGTTTTGCCTCTTGTTCTCGTAGCTATATCGTCATCAGATTCTTCATCTTCAGAACTTTCATCACTTTCCTCTGCCTTTGATTCTTTATCAAGAGCAGCTAGAAGTTTATCTTCAGGAAGCGTAAAATGCTTGATGATTTTGATTAGAGGGTTATCCATTGAACTTAGTTGAGATTTGATCTCGTCTTTCTTTTCAGTAGCTTCCTTCCGAGTTGCTTCATCCACTTCAGAGAGATTCCCGATGATAATCTCTATATGCGAAACTATTTTCTCAATATTCATTCTCTCCTGATAAGCCACTTTTATCATTTCACTTAAGGAAGCGGATTCCTCCATTTGTTTAATAGTTTCTCTTTGGCCTAAATAGGATGTCATGTCTTCGGTATCATTTCTCATCTGCTCGGATTTACTTTTTATCTTTTCTTTTAGATCTTTTAAATTCATTCTTTTAAGTTTTTCAACTTCATCTTTGATTCCTACTACATTTTCCATATCAACCTTTTGTAAATCTAGTTGTAAGTCACTGGCGATTTTCTGGTGATCTTCCGCATGTTCTTCAAGTCTAACTTGATGATCTTTCAAATTTTCTAATAATTGGCGTAAAACAATACAATGCTTTTCCATGCTTTCTATTAGACTTGATTTCTGCACAGGTGGCAATTTAGCCCTAGACACTTTCTCAAGTTGTTCCTCAGCTTCCTTTGAATCACTTTCAGCTGCTTCAATATCTACTTCTAGCTCTTTTCGTGTAAGGTCTACAATTTTCTTCCAATATACCAGTTCTTTGATTCTTTCAGATGCCAAAGAAGTAGCAATGGAATCGAGATTCTTGCAGATAGATTCCGAATGAGCTTCGATACTTTCAACTTCCATTTCAAGATAATTTTAGATTTGACTTTTAACAGAAATTCTTTGAAACCTTCTTTTTCCTCTAGCGAGAATACGTACTTCAACTTTTAATGATTAGCTCTAATTTTTTTTTTAAAGATACGAGTTCTCTTTTTTTCTTACCTTTTTATAGATAAAATTCATAAATATGTATGCAAATTTTCAAAAAAAAAAAATAGCATTTAAAGTTTAATATTATAAACCAAATATGGAAATATAGTTCAAATTTTGAAATTCTACTGTAATTGGATATCGTATGAAGGCCAAGATATAGATAGAATATTTTGCTAATTTCGTTTCTTCAGAGCAATAAAAAAAACTTGCACTGATATAAACTACTCGTACTTTTAAAAGATATGTAACTCGAAAAGCGCACGCCATGAAAATATAGAATTGAATGTTGAATTTTTAACCTCTCATATTTATACAATGATATGAAATTTAAGTTTATTATCGAGGTAGGAATCTATATATATATTTCAGAATGGTAAATAAAATATTTATGTGAAATTGAATACCCGTTAGATCAGTAATAAGCTATCTTAAAAAAAGTATTTTTACCGTGGTACCAGTAGGCCGACCAGAAGGCTTGTAAACGGCCTCTTGCAGCTGAAATGAATTAGAATGTGAACACATATTGAAGAAAATTATTCAAATATAAATTGAGAGTTTACCCTGAAAAATAAATTTTTAAAATATTTCTATTTTGAGTTATATAATCACCTGGTTAATATTCATTTAAAAAACGCTAGATCATAAGGTGAAATGTTTCTTACAAAGTTTTTGTTTTGCCGAGCTTTGAGCATTATTGCCATTTCATAAGAGAATAAAAAAGAAAATAATTTTAATGTTTTCCTAAGGAAGGGCAGTAATGCTCAAAGCGCTCGCAGCAAAACAATAAAAAAAAACTATCAAAGAAAAATTTCACCTTATGATCTAACGCTTTTTATGTACCACTCTGATCAAAAGGTTTCAACACTTTGCTCATAAGTTGAAAAAAAAACTTTATTATTCTACCAAATTCAAATTGTCCCCTTCAAAGTAGTCCCCATTGGCCGCGATGCACTCCAGCCACCTTTTTTTCCAGTCGGCAAAACACCTCTGGTAGTCTGTTTTCGGGATCGACTCCACTTTGATCTCTTCTATGCTCTGAAATTTCCGACTCTTCAACTTTTTTTGAGCTTTCCAAAAAGGAAGAAGTCGCAGGGAGCCAAATCGGGACTGTAGGGGGTTGGGGGAATACAGAGGCTAAGTGATCCTGCAGGTACTTCGAGATTTTGAGGGCTGTGTGCAACGGCGCGTTATCGTGGTGGAGGATCCACGACTTGCTCCTCCACAGCTCCGGCCGTTTCTGCCTGATCGCTTCCCTCAATCGCCTCAAAACTCCCAGGTAGGAGTCAGCAGTTATTGTAGAGCCTTGTTGTTGAAATTCATGATGAACGATGGCCTGGTAGTCGAAGAGCACCGTCAACATGACCTTGACTTTGCTGGGAGCCTTCCTCGCTTTCTTTGGTCTCGGCTCATTTTTGAAGCGCCACTCCGATGGCTGTTGGGTAGTTTCCGAATCAAAGCCGTAAATCCATGTTTCGCCTCCAGTAATGACCCTCTTCAGCATTTCGGGGTCGTCGGTTGACGCTTCGAGATTGAGACTGGCCGTTTCTTTCCGGGCGCTCTTTTGATCAAAAGTCAAATCTTTGGGAACGAGAACGGCGTTGAGTCTTCTCACTCCCAAAATGTCCTTCATTATCGATTGAGTCGACCCGAATGATATCCCGGCTTCTTCGGCGACCTCCCTAACAGTTATTCGTCGGTCTTCACGCACCAGTTCCAACACCTTGTCCAATTTTTCAGGCGTGGTTGATGTGGACGGTCTTCCGGAACGCTCGTTGTCGGCGGTCTCTTCCCGACCCTCCTTGAAGCGCTTGTACCACTCGAAAACTCATCTTCGGCTCATGACGGCATCCCCGTAGGCTGTTTGCAAAATCCAAAAAAAATTCGGCACCCTTGAATCCGTTTTTCACACAGAACTTGATGCAAATTCGTTGATTCTCCATTTCGGTGACTAACGAAATCGAAACACGGGCAAAATGGCTTCACTTCGAACAGCCGATGCTCGCGCTGTTGTGGCGCGTGATTTTTGAAAATTGGCAGGTGTCCAAGCCAAGGGCGACGCTTGCGTTTGCCACAAACCGGGAGAAAATATATTGAGTTTTCAGGATTTTATGAGCAAAGTGTCGAAACTTTTTGATCAGAGTAGTATTTCTATCGTAAAGATAGAGGCTGCCTGGCCGGCATTCATATTTATATGAAAAATAGACACTTCGGCCAGTTGGAGTTTTTTTATTTTCTCAACGTTTCGACAAATATCTTTTGTCTTTGTCAGGAGAAGTAAATAAAAATAAACGCAAGGCGTTAAAAATTGTTCTGAGTTTTGCAAGGGCGTTCTCACGTGATTTTTCGAATTTAGTACAACATCTAAAGCGCGAATCAAAAACAAATATGGGGATCTTGGAAATAAAAATATATAATAATAAAATTATAATAAATTAAGTAAAAATAAATTAATAAAGTAATATAATAATAATAATCACAAAGATTAATATATAGATTTCTAACTATTATGTCCATTTTTTTAATCTAGCTTATTAACTACTTTTAAATTTAAAAATTGAGAATATTGTTGCGGAATATCTTTAAAAATATTTATAGTTCTTTTCCCAAATTCTCGTGATACCCATCCCTCTAAAAATAATATTTCCTTTTTAAATTTTATATTCCTGTGAAATATCTCAATATCATTCCAATCTGGCCTATGTCCTGAAAATAATGCATGTTCCCCAATTTGACGAGTCAGCGAAGTGTTATTTCAGAAATAATAGATGAAAATCACATGAAAAGCCTTGAAGAGAGTATACAGAGAGAGATAAATAAAATAGAAGAACGGCTAATGATCACAATGAGGAACAAATTGGACAGATGGGCTCCTAGAATCAAGAAGGTCGATCCTAGAAGAGTATGCAACATCATTGATTACATTAGATTAATTTATAACATTGAGAATGGAATCAAATATTTGAATGAAAATGATAAAGTTATTATTAGAAACAAAATAACAAATGTAATATATAGGACAACAAAAAACGAAAAGAAATATGAATTAGATAAAACAAAAAGCTCAGAATGGGGGGAATATCAAGAAATTAAAAAATGACGACGTAATTGTTATAACTAAGGCAGATAAAGGAGGCAAGACAGTCGTGATGAAGAGAGAAGATTATAATGATAAAATCACGAGCATTCTTAATGATAACAACACATATGAAGAAATTCGAGGAGACCCTACTAAAAATATAAAGCTTAAAATATCTAAATTTATCAAAAGCATGAAATCTAAGGCCTTGGACAAAAGAAAATTGAAGCTAGAAGATGTCGGTGCACCCTCTTCAAAGGACTTCCAAAGATCCACAAGGAAGGTGTTCCCCTACGGCCCATTGTGACAGGATTCAAGGCCCCCACCAGAGGTTTGGCGGACTGGCTTAAAAACCAAATTCCAACTACAAGAAAGATTTCTGGGTTAGAAATTAGAAATAGGAAAGAGTTATTAGATATCACTAAAAATTTAAAGCTAAATGAACATGAAATAATGGTATCCTTTGACGTCAAATCGCTTTTTACCAATATTAATAGAAGTCTAGCTCTTAAAGAGCTTAAAGAATATTTCGAGGTGAAAAGACAAAATTGCGTTATCAAAGGATTAGAAATCGATGAAATGATAGAAGGCTTTAGGTTATGTTTAGAAAATATTTATTTTAGATATGGGGCTAAATTTTACAGACAAAAAGACTATGGGTTGCCCTACCAGTATGATAATAGCTGACATTGTAATGGCGTCAATAGATAGAAAGGCAATTTTAATAGAGGGAATAAAGATATGGGGACGGTATATAGATGATGTTTTCGCAGTGATCCAAAAAGAAAAACTTAACGAGATCATTGTCAAATTAAATAATTTAGAAATAGGAATAGAATTTACTGTTGAAACAGAAAAAGTAGGATTTATACCATTCTTAGATGTAGGATTAAGCCGTAAAGAAGATGGATCTATTATAACCAGCGTTTACAGAAAGCCAACAGACTGTGAGATACATCTAAATTTTAATTCTAATAATCCTATATTTAAGAATGAAATACTTTATGAGGAAAGAGTTTCTTTATTACACAAAATTAAATCACAAGCTTTCGGGCATAATCACCCTTCTACTGGTGTAAAACGAGACAAAATATTAGTGGCATTCAGCTATATATATATATACAAAAGGTAAGAAAATAAGACAGATATGTAAAATTGCGCCAGAGAAAATTAACATAATATTGGAGGATCATTCACAAAAGTTAAGCAAGGCAAGTAAATAAACGCATAATACATTCAATACATGGCCACCACAGAAACTAAGTACGAACAACGACTGTTAAACGAAATAAAACAAAATAAAATAGAAATAAAATAAAATAAAATAACCAAAACTGTCATTGACGTGTAAAAGTATAAGTATGTTATGAAACCTAATCTTTCAGGTAGGAGGTTCCAGTACTAAATTATCATATATTTCAGGAAGATCTATTGCTCTATTGATGCTTTTAAATTTTTTGGTGAGTATAGCTTCCAGGACCAATCGCTGGTGTTTGTTCTTAATCTCATGATAATGGGCCGAGGGGTTATAGATATTGAATGTGTGGCCTGTGTCCCGTATGTGTTGGTAAACTAGAGAGCGGGGATCTTTCCTTTTTACCGATCTATCATGCTCCACCATTCTGGTCTTCACCATTCTCCCAGTCTCTCCGACATACTTGGCATCACATTGCTCACATGATATGGAGTAAATGGCATTGTGGGTGTTAAGGGAATCAATGGTTACACTACTTCTTGCTATTGTCTGTTTTAGTTTGGTTGCCAGACTGAGTGTGTTGGAGAAATATGTGTTTACACCATTTCTATTCAGAATTCGTGCTATGGCCGCCGATTTGTAAGAGTATGGAATAAAACAGGTGGACCGGTATTGAGCAGTATTTCTTATTCCTGGGAAAACATAAAAATGTTTGCAAACAAAGGATGTCGGATAGCCTGCAGAGTTGAGATCCTATATTACACAAAAGGCAGGTGTTAAAATCTCTTGTACAAAGAGCCAAACAGGTATGTACAGACCAAGATATTTATAAAAAAGAGATAAAGAAAATTAGAGCGGAGTTAAAACAGTCCGAATATCCAGTTGGCTTCATAAATAAATGGATTAGAAGATATGAAATAGATAGGCCAAATTCGAATAGAACGACAGAAGGTTACAATAATATAATAATTCCTTATATTAGAGAAGTTGATAACGAAATACATCTAGAATTTAGAAAAAATGTAAATATAATATTTGGTATAGTACTGGGACAAAAAGGGAATTTTTAACTAGAAATAACATAATGAAGGATAACATAAGCACATCAAAACCAAATAACGTAATTTATGGGATTAAATGCACAGAATGTGACAAAATTTATGTAGGAGAAACCGGCCGAAATTTAGAGACCAGAATTAAGGAACACCAACAGGGTTTATTGGGGAGAAGGGCGTTAAGCAAAATTGGGGAACATGCATTATTTTCAGGACATAGGCCAGACTGGAATGATATTGAGATATTTCACAGGAATATAAAATTTAAAAAGGAAAGATTATTTTTAGAGGGATGGGTATCACGAGAATTTGGGAAAAGAACTATAAATATTTTTGAAGATATTCCGCAACAATAAGCTTCATTTTTAAATTTAAAAAGTAGTTAATAAGCTAGATAAAAATGGACATAATAGTTAGAAATCTATATATTAATATTTGTGATTATTATTATTATATTACTTTATTTATTTATTTTTACTTAATTTATTATAAATTTATTATTATATATTTTTATTTCCAAGATCCCCATATTTGTTTTTGACTCGCGCTTTAGATGTTGTACTAAATTCGAAAAATCACGTGAGAACGCCCTTGCAAACCTCAGAACAATTTTTAACGCCTTGCCAAATGTTTATTTTTATTTACTTCTCCTGACGAAGACAAAAGATATTTGTCGAAACGTTGAGAAAATAAAAAACTCCAACTGGCCGAAGTGTCTATTTTTCATATAAATAGTATTTCTATTTTATTGCGAAAAATTCAAAGTGACGTTGTCTGTTGAACAGGCTTACCGATAAATTAGAAGTTATTTTGAAAGTAAATTTGAAGGAAGACTTGCGACTTTGTCCTTTATAACGTAAGGCTGCTATATTGGATGACTGTTATAAGAATTCACGTATTAGAATTTCAAAATAAATATAAGGTTGTCCCAAAAGTTCGTGTTTTTCTAAAAAACGTTGTTTTTCTTATTACTTGGCGAATAATATTATTACGGTGAATACATAATGGTACAATTACTTTATACATAATACAAAGACATTATACATAACGGCGAACAATATTATGGCGCCTCTCCCGTCAAAATAGACGTCTAAAACCAGACGCCATCTATTGACCGTCGCCGCAACTAGCGGCCTCGGGTCGGTGACAAAGCCACAACACCAGCTTTGGCAAACTGAAAAGCGTCCACCTAGAGACCATGGTTTCGGGTTAATGGCCCTCGTCAGTCTAGGGCGGACTTTATTCCATGAGATCCACACGGGATCTAATGGAATCTTGACAATCTGCCAAAGAGGTGTTTAGCTGGAAAAGTGGCTGGGCCATATCTATGGCTAAAATATAGATGGAAATTTTGCCGGGAGGAAATTGATCTTAAGAGAAAAGGGTCGCCTCTCCCGCCAAAATAGACGTCTAAAACCAGACGCCATCTATTGACCGTCGCCGCAACTAGCGGCCTCGGGTCGGTGACAAAGCCACAACACCAGCTTTGGCAAACTGAAAAGCGTCCACCTAGAGACCATGGTTTCGGGTTAATGGCCCTCGTCAGTCTAGGGCGGACTTTATTCCATGAGATCCACACGGGATCTAATGGAATCTTGACAATCTGCCAAAGAGGTGTTTAGCTGGAAAAGTGGCTGGGCCATATCTATGGCTAAAATATAGATGGAAATTTTGCCGGGAGGAAATTGATCTTAAGAGAAAAGGGTCGCCTCTCCCGTCAAAATAGACGTCTAAAACCAGACGCCATCTATTGACCGTCGCCGCAACTAGCGGCCTCGGGTCGGTGACAAAGCCACAACACCAGCTTTGGCAAACTGAAAAGCGTCCACCTAGAGACCATGGTTTCGGGCTAATGGCCCTCGGCAGTCTAGGGCGGACTTTATTCCATGAGATCCACACGGGATCTAATGGAATCTTGACAATCTGCCAAAGAGGTGTTTAGCTTGGAAAAGTGGCTGGGCCATATCTATGGCTAAAATATAGATGGAAATTTTGCCGGGAGGAAATTGATCTTAAGAGAAAAGGGGTCGCCTCTCCCGTCAAAATAGACGTCTCTAGGTGGACGCTTTTCAGTTTGCCAAAGCTGGTGTTGTGGCTTTGTCACCGACCCGAGGCCGCTAGTTGCGGCGACGGTCAATAGATGGCGTCTGGTTATAGACGTCTATTTTGACGGGAGAGGCGACCCTTTTCACTTAAGATCAATTTCCTCCCGGCAAAATTTCCATCAATATTATGGCGAATACTATTGTTATTTCAATTTTTGCAAGTGTTTACAACTTTTGGGACAACTTTGTAATATAAAGACACGCACAAATATATTTGTTATGTTTATCCTTGTCATATCTTTCTGGTTAGTTTAATATTTAAACATGTTCATGATATAAAATGGAGCTCTTATACTTGATGTTTGTTGGTGAAAAACTAACGGTGTTTGAAGCAATTGGCGAAAATTTAACGGTGTTTGAAGCTGTTGGCGAAAATTTAACGGTGTTTGAGCTGTTGGTGAAAGATTAACGGTGTCTGAAGCAGTTGGTGAAATAGTAACAGTGTTTGAAGCTGTTGTTTAAAAATTAACGGTGTTTGAATAGTTGGTGAAAAATTAACTGGTTTGAAGCAGTTGGTGAAAATTAACGGTATTTTAGCTGTTGGTGAAAATTAACGGTATTTTAGCTGTTGGTGAAAATTAACGGTATTTTAGCTGTTGGTGAAAATTTAACGGTGTTTGAAGTTGTTGCTGGAAGATATATCACTCTTAATACTGCTCAAATATCAATATAAAATTTTCATATAATAAAAGTGTTATTACCTAAAATAAAAAAATAAAATATAATGTTTCTGAAAATAGGCAAATTTCAAATAGAAATAATAAATTAACAAAATATTTGCATAATCAATTATTTTTCATCTCTATAAATATAACTGGAGGTGTCGAAAGGAAATTTGTAGAAGTTTTGAAAACTAAACTCTCTTAATCATTTCTTACTCAACAAAATCAAATATCTAACCAAGAATCCCCAACTCGATTTTCATCTAAATAGCTATAAATGCAAGGAACTAACGAACTCTTCTAAGAATTCGACCATCCAAGAACCATTCAAATAATCTCTCAAGAAACCCAGCTCTTACATTCTACAGCCAGTAGATTCTATAACCAATCAGCTTGGGCTATTATTGCATCTATTGACCAGGAAACCTGAAGTTATACTGTCCTCAGCATGAACCTTCTCAGTGAAGATACATTTAATCTAGGATATAGTACTAAAATTTCGAGAAAGACTTCCGCCATATTATCTAGAAATTCTTTCGACGCTTTCTTTTTCAGAGATAATCCTGTGTTAAAAGGACGTTATAATAAACATTTGGAAAACTTGAATAAATTCCTAGATGAGAATCGGGAAATAAATATTTCTCAACGTTTTCAAAATGAATTTCGTAGAATTATATGTCTAATAGACGAAATTTACGACACCTGTTCATATCTCAAAAATCCTATTAACACAAATCGTACTATAAATCAAGAAAGGCTGGTTAATTTGATCTTGCAAATGCATTCTTCTTCTAACAGACTTGGACACATTGCTTATTGTTTCAGACAAATAGAACTTGATATTAACTATAGGCGATGTGATTTAATCCTATTTCAGGAAGAAACTACTCGATTCTGTGAATCTACGGATTGGTACATACATATGTCCAACAATATCTATCGGGATTTGCTCTATTTGGCAGAAGATTCATATATAGCCTCAAGAGATACAATAAATAAATATAACATATGAGTAATGGTTAGAAACTGAAGCTTTGGTGGAAAAAAAAGTGAAAATTCAAAGATAAAATATTTGCAAATATTTTCCAAATAACTTGTTTTTTTTTTTTTTTTTTTTTAAATGTTTATTTCAACCTTTTGAAACCATTAAATCAAAGTAATTTCAAAATGTTTGTATATTTTTCGTAGATATTACATTTTCTTAAAGGTAGAATATCTAGTAAGAGAAATAACTTTTTTAATATGAAGGATTTGGTCAGTACACATATAAATACCCAAATCGACACATTTTGAAAAGTATCCTTATAACTACAAAACGAATTGACGATGGACTCTGACAATGTCTGGCCAGGAACTCCAATACGTTGCGCAGGATTAGCTGTTTACAATATAGGAAGCTAGAAGACATTTGAAAATTATCCCGCATGTGTGTCTTATGAACGAAAAATAGATATTTTAAGGAGAAATAACTATTTTTAACCTTAAGGATGAACTATGAAAGGATGAATTGTGAAGGGTATTGATAAACGGAAAAATAAGTGTCCATAGACCCCATTCCCATCGCTGGACACTCTATTTTTCCGTGTATCATTGCTCTTCACAATTCCTTTTCATACTTCATCTTTAAGGTTAGAAATAATCGTTATTTCTTCTTAAAATAAATTTCGAATTTTCGTTCAAAAGAAACACATGCGGGATAATTTTCAAATGTCGTTCTACAATCATAAGCCGCCTTATATTGTATTATAATGTAGGAAGCTGTTGGAATGATCCATTGAACGAATGTTAGGGTGTGTGTTGGCTTAAAACTTTGTTTTCTTCAAGGTTGTCCAAAAGGTTCGTAAAAACTTGGCAAAAAAATTGAAATATCAATATTTTTCGCAATATTATACGCCTTTATGCATAATGTCTTTGCAGTATATATAAAGTAATTATGTATTCGCCAAAAAATATATATATATATATATAATAATTTTATTATTCGCCATGTAATAAGAAAAATGCTTTAATAACAAATCTACAGGGTGGCTCATATTATATAAGTCCCGAAAATTAATTTAAATTTAAAAAATAAAAGGGTTCGCGACTTGTGGGTCACCCAGTGTATATTGTTATATATTGTTATTTGTATATTGTTACATGGTCCTATGTGGGTATTTTGGGAATTTTATTGAACGATATATTAGAACTTGAAAAAATATGAATAGCATATATTGTATATATTATTATATATACCTATTTTAATCTGATTGGTATATATGTTCATATTTTTTAATATTGAAGTTTCGTGAAATTATTTAAAAGATACTTCTATTTAATTAAAAAGGCATATATTGGATCAAAAAATATTTATTTTACCAATATCTCGGTTGGCTGAACGCCACCCTTACCCTTTAAAAAGGTTGGCGTTCAGCCGACTGAAATATTGGTAAAATAAATGATTTTTTGATCCAATAAATGCCTTTTTAATTAAAGATTTATGGATTTCTCTTATTTTCAAAAAGATACTTCTATAAAAAGATAGATTTTCAGGTTGCCCTGGTTTATAATCTGTCAATACCTATATGGAAGTAATTTTGAAAATGTATATTTCTTTGCTTGATATATTTATTAATAGCATGAAACTGGTTTCATATTCTAACATTAGGTATTAGAAGACAAAATTGCTATAAAGTATAAAATTGTAGAACAACGTTTGACAATTATCCCCCGCATGTGTTTCTTTTGAACGAAAAATAGAAATTTATTTTAAAGAAATATAGGTTAGCCTAGGGATGAAGTATAAAAGGATGATATGTGAAGAGTAATGATAAACGGAAAAATAAAGTGTGCAGGGATGGGAATCGAACCCACAGTGTTCCGCTTACCGGGCAGATGCCATGTCCACTAGGCTACTCTGGACATATTTTTCCGTTCGTAATAATATATAAAGTAATTTATAATACAATTTAATGCGGCTTATGATTGTAGAACGGCGTTTGACAATTATCCCGCAAATGTTTCATTACTCTTCACAATTCATCCTTTCATACTTCATCACTAAGGTTAGAAATAATCGTTATTTCTACTTAAAATAAATTTCCATTTTTCGTTCAAAAGAAACATTTGCGGGATAATTGTCAAAGGTCGTACTACAATCCGCATTATATTGTATTAAAAGGTATAAGAATATAAACAGTACCAATGCTTTTCTTCATACCCATAGCCCTATTTAAATTTAATTATTTGTTTTTTACGTATTGAGGTTTTTATGTTTATATCATTCGAATATTATATATGTAGATGTCCTATAGTTTTATGAAATATTTATGCAAATTTAAATTTGTTTTGTTTTTATATGTAAATAATATTGAATATTTATATATACAGTAGAACTTGGATAATTCGAAAACGTCTTTAATTACAATATTTATCTTGGTCCCTAGAATTTCCTATAAATAAAATTTCCGTTTTTAATTCGAATTTTTGGATAAATCGAGGTTTTTATTGGCCCCTTAGGGTTCGAATTATCCAAATTCGACAGTATCCTCATGTTCTCAACTTTTAAAATAAAGAAACGCATTGCTACTTTTCGTATTCATATTTTAAACATTAGGTATATATTTTCTCAAGCGAACGCCTGTGTCTAATTGTTACAAGAGCTGATTAGAGAAAGTTCATCCCACCAACTTACTTGATTCCTTTAGTTTCGATCTATAACGGTCTCCAAAGTTCCTTGGTGCGGACAATTAAGTTGGCATCGCTCTTTGAATTCACCTGTTTTACGAGCTCGAATTTATTCGTTTTATGCAAATTTCCGTTGTTGGTCGTATTGTTAATCCGTCCAAATAAGTACATAAAGCTATTTCTCTCTGAACAGGTTCGGTAGAGGAGTGGTTTAAACTGTTGGTTTTTCAACCGCTACGACCCGGGATCAAATCCCGCATTGCGCACTTTTGTATTCAGCCTTATATATTCTTTTATAGACATTGTAATAAATTAGTTTCAATATCTCTCGTGTAGTTAATAAGTTTAATAATATCATGAAGAGAGGGAGATTGAAATATGGTTATATGGATAATTGAATAAATAAGGATAAATATACAATATAAATGTGGGAAATATAAAATTAATAAATATAAATAATGAAAGCATATCCTGACCAGAAGCACATCTGCTTTTTAGATGGCACAGCGCCATCTGTGGAATAGATATCAATTAAACATTGATTTAACCTGTTCCCTGATATTTGGCCAACCCATTTTCTATAAAAATCGAGAAAAGCCATTTTTCTATTTTTTTTTTCATATACATATGTTAGATAATAAAAATGCATATATTGGATTTAATAAAATATTTATTTTGCCAGTATACAAATATGTAATGCCTCGATAAAGGTTGGGGTTCGGCCAGCCGAAATTTTGGCAAAATAAATATTTTATTAAATCCAATATATGCATTTTTATTATCTAATAAATTAAATATGGATTGCTCTATTTTCAAAACAAAATATACATATATATAAAATATATACAAGGTCTTCATTGGTGGCGCCCACCACGGGAAAGACTCCGCCACCGATGAATTGCGAGAGTTCTTTCATGGTGAGGGAGAGAAAGGTAATAAGATATAATCGTCTTCAAAGTAACACACGGTCTTCTGCAGTCTGGATGGAGTCTTAATTATGGCATTGGACTCAATTCTTGACCATAAATGCAATTAAAATTTATAAGACTTCTTCATATCATCGTGCGAAGTGGATGACTCTCTCGCAAGCTGCTCTCTACAACTCTCTGAATGATTGTTTGTCACTAGGACTTTAGGGATATCGTCATAGACAACACATCTTTTGAATGGCTGTTGGAGTGGTCTACCTCCCTGCCTTTAAAAACTTCTATAAAATTTCATGGATCTCTGTGAATCGCTGTACGGCTGAAAGAGATAATAAAATGGTTTATCTAATTCCATTCCGTTCGTAGGGATCATAGAGTCTCTAGAGATGATGTGTTTATTGACAGCTCCAAATAGTTCCTAAAATTTCATTTAGTAGTTAAATCTGTAGGGGGAACCGGAGAGTATTCACAATTAATAATATACAACGTAAAGTTGAAGGAGGATGGTACTATGTACTAAAAGTAACCTTTCTACCTTTAAAAGTGCATTGAATTACGTATATTGTTTATCACCCCAATAAAAAAACCTAAAGGTTGTTATAAAAGAATACGCAACAACACCAGATTTGGCAAATTCAGACAAAAGCCAACAACCGGTATACCATAGTTATATACCATTGTTTATATACATCTTGTGTAAATAGTAGTTGTTTATCCTGTTGGATGACTGTAGTGTGGCATGTTAGTTGCAATCGTGGTGGCCACAATGTTTAGAGTGGGTTCAGGCGTGATTGGGATGACACAAAAGAACAATGTCACCACAGAGATGGCGAGAAAGTAAGTTAAGCCAACCACAGTTAAGGCAGATCTTTGTAGGAGGTCTGTCAATAATCATCGTTCAAGCGGACTGATCTGTTTGAGCAAGAAGGGGGTACAACTGGTACCTCGACATGCCTTTCGGGCCTTTTTCCTCTCCTGGCGCCGGCTGTCGCTCAATATAATTTTATTTTTGTTTGTTGGTAATTACACTATAACTATAAAACACATGGGGATATATGTATAATGTATAGTGTATAAAATGTCAAAAGTAAACAGCTAAATATACTATCCGTCATTATATTCGATCCTTTCTATCCTCATCGGCCGGACCTGCAATCCTGCTGGATCTTTCTAGTTGATTTCGAAGACCACGCCATCTCCTCAGCGGCGAAACATGCGATCCACGTTTTCTTCATAGACCAAGAAATACGTGGTGTCGCCGGAGACCTGCTGGCGATTCTCCACCAAACTCTGCAGCAGTGGCAGAGGCGCCATATTCATTGTACATAGCATCATGCACATATATATGGTAATTTAACCAGCAACCTCATATTGTATAATACTTATAACAAACTTTTCATGTTGTATAATAGAAACACATCTGTAAATGATTATACGCATGATTGACGTGTCATTATATCATCATAAGTAATGTACTTTGTGCAAATTGAGGATAAATAAATAAAACTCTGTAATAGATTAAGAGTTGAGCTGAAGCAAGAGATAGAAGTCAAAAACGTCTAAAATCGAGATGTAGAAATCCAACGAGGCCTAAAGATAGCAAGATCACGGGGGTTGCCAGAGTGTACAATTTCGCTTCCGATCCACGCTCTTGTTGCACACACACATCCGCTGAAATTCAATACTTCCTCTCTCGGCAAAGATATTCAAGACCTCCGCCCTAGCCGAAAATATAGTCACTTCACCATCAGCGGGAGCCCTCGTCACTTCATCTTCTGATTTTCGAACATGCTGTAGATCAGTAAGAAAACTTCTTATCTCTCCATCTTTCGCTGCTTAGCTCGACTCCTCTCTGTTCACGGAACTTTTCTAATACAACTGTGTCTCTTCGTTTTTGTGTGGACATTCCCAAGCTTTCCACTCTGCCTCGACAACGACTGCCTGTACTCTGTGATAACTGTTAAAGGTCCTCCAAGGTGCAGAGAGGTACTGGATAACTCTCCACGCTCTGTCTGTCCCTCTCGGTTACTACAGGTTTACCCATCTCGGTTACCACACCACAGCGAGAGACCCTCGGTTACCACATATATATATGAAAAAATGAAAGAAAAAATAAAAGATAAAAATATCAGGTGTTGAAAACAAAAATAAAAATGGCATATCCTGAACAGGAGCACATGTGCTTTACAGAAGGCAGAACGCCATCTGGTGGAACAGAAATCAACTAATCATTGATTTAGCCTGTTCCCTGATATTTGGCCAACCCAATTTCTTGATTGAAGTTAGAAAGAGATTCTATTGGCCTGGACTTTACGAGGTCATTTATAGGACAGTTTCCCAATATATTACTCACTGTAAAGAATGCCAGCAAAGAAAGGGCGTACCTCAGAAACTTCCTGGACTACTGGTCCCAATACCACCAACTACCTCGCCTTTTCAAAAGATAGGAATTGATTATCTGGGAAGATTCCCCATATCTCACACGGGAAATAGATGGATAATAGTCGCGACTGATTATCTCACCAGATTTGCGATAACAAAGGCCGCGACAACAGCGGAAGCTACTGAATTAGCAACCTTCCTTATTGAAGACGTCATACTCAAGCACGACGCTCCTCGGGAAATTATCACGGACAGAGGAAGAAATTTCATGTCTCAGACCATACGAGAAATAAATACTCTAAATGGAACAATTCACAGATTCACCACGGCGTACCACCCTCAAACGAATGGTTTGACAGAAAGACTTAACAAGACCCTAACTGACATTATCTCGATGTATGTTGACGTTGATCAAAAAAATTGGGACAGCATCCTACCATATGTGACCTTCGCCTACAATACCGCTCGACAAGAGACAACAGTATACAGCCCGTTCTTCCTCGTCCACGGCCGGGAAGTTGAAACACCGCTGGATTCTATACTGCCGTACCAGCCGGCAGGAACTGCAGAAGATTATGTGGTGACCAACGCTGAGGACGCACGGATGTTAGCCCGTCTTAACATCCTGCAGGCTCAGAGCAAAGACAAAGAACGCTACGACAAGAAGCATCAGGAGGTGTACAAGGAAGGTGATTTGGTGTGGGTGTTCACCCCATTCCATACCGTTGGCTTGTCGGAGAAGTTATTGAAGAGATATTTCAGACCCTATCGAGTGATCAGAAAAATATCGAGTGTAAATTATCAAGTAGAAGGCGTGACGAACACTAGGAGAAGACGAAAAACCCAAGATATCGTCCATGTAGTGAGAATGAAGCCCTACCACGACCCCGAAGTCCAAGAACAGATTGCCCAGGGTCATGTGGCCGACTAGTAAACAGCGGGACGCTGTTTCTTTTGTGGAGGGAGTGATGTCAGGAGGACAGAGTTTCCTGGTATTCCCTCTTATCTTGACTGGACCTACCGGTCGGGGTGAACAGTGGCGCCACGGAAAAGGAGGGAAAACTCAGTTCTCCCCTCTTGCTCCAACTGCTGGGTCGATTTGGCTCATTTAAATAGTAACTCTTATTTTATATTTAAAATCTCTCATATAACTCCTTAAAGGCCAACTCGAAGGCCTAGTTAATTATTTTTCCTCGCGACAATATACATCAAAATAAAAAAATCCACTTATAATTTAATAAATGTATATTTGTTAGAAACCTTACAAAAACGGCTCACACCAAATTTATATTTTGCAGAAGAAAAAAAATTAAAAAGGAACATTTTACATAAACGAAATTTTGATAATACATAATATATACGATTCAAACATTTGCAAATATATATATAAATATTCTCTTTTTCATATACTGTGTATTAAAATAAGTATTTTTTCATATCATAACAAAATATTTCCTTCTAATTCTATTTAAAAACAAATATTTGCATAATACCTATATATATCTATATTGAAAAAATATATATTTTCAAATTTTTGCATAAACTTCGTAAATTTTATTTCAACTATAAAAAGGAACAACAAATTAGTTGTCAGAAAGGTGTTGTTTAGGTTTATTGTAATTTATTTATTATAAAAGAATAAATAATTTCTATAACGTTAAATCTTAGGAATATATATAGTAGGATAAATTCAATCTTTTTTTTTAACATTATGAATCAAGAAGAAAATAATCCAAAACTATTGCCTGACTTTATTCTAGATAGATATGAAAAAAATTTCCAACTCGGAAGAAATATTTCGAGCTATATGAATAGACGAGGAGAATTCGCGCTGAAATTTGGGCATGATCTTGTAGCATTTAGAGAAGCTTTCACAAAAATGAACAGAACCACTCAACTCCAACTTCCAGTAAAAGCTAGAATAGCTGAAATTGTTGATCTCTTTAGGGATTTATCATTAATCGTTGATAATCATGAAAATTCGTTTGATTATGAAAATGAAGAAAGGAGACAGTATAGATATTCTATGCTTAACATTATAAGAATGAAATCTTGTAATATTTGCGAAAAAGTATTCACTTTTCTTCGAGAGGCTATATTGGAGCTAAGTGACTCTTCTCGATTTCAAGCTGAACGGACCTACTTGGAAACGTATAGAAGTAACCTAAATGAGAATCAGGAACTGATTAGAATGTCCATACGAGATATCGAACAAATGAGATTTGAATGTTTATCAATTGTTCGAGAAGTCTGCAACAGTGGATTAATTCCTCTAACCCATATACCTATACACCTGATTTAGTCTTGCAAATATTTGATGGAAGGATTGTTTAACATCCTTCTGATTAGTTTTCAGAAAAATAATTCTAAGAGAAAACAATTCATTTGGTAAATTCTTGTAAATAATTTTGAATAAAGGTTTGTTGATGCAAATTAGTTGTTTTTTTTTTTTATTTGAAAACCAAAGCACTATGTCCCTTAAGCGATACTTGCGCCCACTAGAACTTGAGTTGCATAACCTAATTCACTTTTTTTTTTTTGCTTATCCCTAGTACACGTGGTACAGGCCATGATAATCATGGTGGGTAGTTAGCGACTGTTTTTTAACTGTAAGCGCACCACATGTCTACACATGTGAAAGCAGTTCGACTTTGCACTTACAAATGTGCCAGAGCCCCGTTTGGTTACTTGCACTCGATGGTAGGGTTAGACTTTTGCAAGAATCGGTGGGCCATTGGAGCATTTTTTTTTTAACAAAAAAAAGTGTTCAATGCGGGAATCGAACCCGGGTCGTAGTGGTCGAAAACCAAACTGTTTAACAAGCCTTCCACCGACCCCCCCTAATTCACATAATGAACAACAATGAGATTTTCTCTCATTTCACAGACGATTTACGAATGTGTTTGAACAAGACTAACCTTGGTAGATCTAAATTTTGATTTACTCGAGTAGACAATTGACAATTAAAAAAAGGATTTATTGACATCTTGTCGATAAATGCAGAAGTGCACAGTCTGCACTATTTAAAAAAAAAAAAATATATATATATATATATAAAAGGCATATCCTGAACAGGAGCACATGTGCTTTACAGAAGGCAGAACGCCATCTGGTGGAACAGAAATCAACTAATCATGCTACAATTATTTCCCAGATAAGTAAATACTTTTTCTTCTTATTATTCTTTATCTATGTAATATTGGAATTTATTTCTAACTTGTTGGATTATATCAGATAGGTTCTGGTAAAACTGCTTAAAATGAAATTTTTATTTTTTGGTAGCCATAATTTGCATAGTTATGAAGACAAAAGAAAGTAGTTTCATTGTTAGTTATGCAAATTTTAAGACGCAAATTCTCCCGGCAAAAATCCCTAATATGAAAGACCTTGCTTTTGTTGCAAAAACTAATCGAAGATCTATCATTCTTATGTTATTGATAATTTCAGGAATAGAGCAAAACCCTGGCCCTAGGTCAGCTAAACAAATGACAATGGAATCTTATAGAGAGAAAGATCTAGCTGAAATGATAGCAACTTTAACAACTAAAATAGACGATCTAGGTCAGAGATTGGAAACCCGACTATCTTCGCTGGAAAGCGGGATGGAGGAATTAAATCATCGTTTCCAACATATTGAGACATCCCTTGAGAAAACTGCTAAAGCAGTGAGAATTAACTCGGAGAGGATAGACGGTTTTGAAAGAAGACTAGATCTTTGCGAGATGAAGCAAAGAGAAAATAATTTGATTTTCTACGGAATTGAGGGAAAGGAAGGCGAGGCTCCAACGGATACTCGCGCTATAATCATGAACCTGATTTCTGAGAAAATGCAAATTCAAGAAAACATCACGATCCAGCAATGTCGCAGATTGACAAAAAACGCAAACTCGCCGATTCTGATTGAAGTGCCGGAACACAACGAGCGTATCATTCTCTTTAAAAACATGTTTAGACTAAAAAAACACCAGGATCTATTTGAATAAAGATTATTCGGTGAAGATTAGAGAACAACGGAAACTACTTATCACAAAAAGGAAAGAACTCATTGGAAACGGTATTGCCACGAAACTACGGGATAATAGGTTCATAGTTGGTGGGATTGATTATTACGTTACAAATGGTAGAATAATGGGCCAAAGTGGCGACAATGCTTTATAGCCACTGACAAATCCCCAATCCTCTGTAAATAAAAATACTTATGGGCAAACTACTGTAAATAGACAATCTCTGGTTTTTCGTTCAAAGACGACACACAAGTGCTGTGTTGGAATGTTAATGGTTTGGAAAGGATGTTGCTGCAATTCGACCTATTCACACATTTAGAAAAGTGCAGCATTTTTGCACTCACAGTAACATGGAAGGATCAACAACTGAAGAATAAACCAACAGGATTTCATCTGTATGAATCACTTGCTCAGAGAGACCACAAGAGGGCTAGATCATCGGGGGGAATTATTGATGGGATTCGAGAAGCTATAAAAGACAAGATTGAAAGGACTGAAATTGAAAAACAATGGATTATGATCTGTCTGAGGTTGGACGGTGAAATGCGAGTGTGTATGATCTTTGCTTACTTGCCACCAAACGAAAACTATTTGACCAACTGCAAAAATTTACTCGACCAAATAGAAGGGAAAATAGTTGAAGCATATGAAGTTTTACTGGCTGGTGACTTGAATACACGAACGGGTGCAATGGGAATTCTTCATAATACATTATACCTTCCTTGCTGCTTGACTACTAGACGCACTTCTAAAGATCCTGTAATATCTACGCACTCAGAACAATTCATATATAGATTGGATAATAATACTCTTACAATTTTGAACGGCAGAACAAGGGGTGACAGAAGTGGTAACTACACATATATATCAGCACGGGGATCCTCGGTGGTAGATTACTGTATTGTCTCCCATGGGCTGTTAGGTTACGTACATGACCTATACATCGAGGGATTACCACACTCAGATCACTTACCTCTAATTATAAAAATGGATATGAGTTGGGGACCGAAACAAGTGATGAACCCGACTTCACGGGTAAAGAAAAAATATATATGGTTACCCGAAAGAGTAACGCTATTTGTAGAGGACTTAGGAGGAGCTTATGGATTTTGGAATAACTCGATTGAGAATATAATGAACAACATGGTTAATCAGATCAAAAGCGCAATGGTACAAAATGGTATGCAAATTGAAATAAAAGCGAATAACTCACTGTCGAAGCCTTGGTTTGATCATGAGTGCTACATAGCGAAAAAGATTATGAAAGCAACTCTGACAAAATTTATTAAATCTAAAAGGGATCTAGATCGTTTGGAATATGTTAAAACAAGGAACAAATACACATCAATTATTAACAATAAAAAGAAAAAATATTTCTGTGAAATACAAGAAAAAATAAATAATACATACGATTCAAGTGAATTCTGGAAAACAATAGCTCGCTTCAGAAAAATAAACTATACACAGGGCAATATCTCAATATCGGACTGGCAGCAATTTTACAATAAACTCCTGGATACAGAACCAATACCAGATTACGAACCCGTTACTATGACCCTCCTAAATACAGATAATGAGCTAACTAAATGCATAACTCTTAACGAAATAAACAAAGAAATTTATCGAATAAGGCATGGCAAGGCGACTGGTTTTGACGACATAATGAATGAAGCATTAAAGGCCCTCCCAAAAGATTATCTAATTTCCTTAAAGGATATATTCAATAGAATTTTGAGAACGTCTGAATTTCCGACAACATGGTTGAAATCTGTTATTCAACCAATTTTTAAGAATGGTGATCCAGACGCTCCCTCTAACTATCGAGGCATAGCGCTCTTAAGCAATATAGCAAAATTATTTACATCAATACTCAAATCTCGTCTAGGCAGTTGGATCGAAAGGAGAAATATAGTTCCTGAGAACCAGGCGGGATTCAGGGCCGGCCACTCTTGTCAGGACCATATATTCACTCTATCATCCCTGATTCAAATGACTCTAAGCCGAAAGAGAAGAAAATGCTACATGTTCTTCGTGGATTTGAAAAAAGCCTTCGACACAGTGCCCCACTCATTATTATGGAGAAAACTGGTAGATGCAGGTCTCAACCACCGTTTTGTTAACTTAATTAAAGATTATTACACAAATATGACAGCGGTAGTGCGATGGAACAATTCATTCACTGCGCCAATAAAGGTGCGTTCGGGAGTTTTACAAGGGGAGCCGATGTCACCTTATTTATTTATACTTTTTATAAATGATTTAATCGGTCTCTACAATAATTCAGATTTACCGTGAATATATCTCCTAAATTATGGATATGTTCATATTCTACTATACGCAGACGATATTGTCTTGATTGGAGAATCCAAAAATAACCTTCAAATAAAAATCAATATGCTAAGAAAATATTTTGAAACAAATTTATTAACCCTGAAGTCAAAAATTGTAGTTTTCAGAAACGGCGGTCGATTAGCACAAAATGACAAATGGTTTTGGGGTGAGCGGCAACTGTCGGTTACTACGAAATATCTATACTTGGGATATCCGCTTACAAGTGCAAATTCACTAAACAAGGTAGCGTCACACTACAAGGGCAAAGCCCTGGCAGCAATTGGCGCTGTGTGGCAAGTTCTGACAAAATCCAAGATGAACTCTCTAAATGCGGCAATGAGATTACTTGATTCGACGGTCTTGCCTCACATGCTATACGCCGCACCCTGCTGGGCACTCAACCAAGTAAAGGTAGTTGACCAGGTTCAGAATATTTTCCTAAGACGCTACCTAAATTAACCAAAGTATACTCCGGGCTTTATGCTAAGAATGGAGTGTGGACGAGAATCACAGGAAGTTATTATAACTAAACAGTTCCTGAGATTTTGGGTGAAGATTATGAAAATGGAAGAGAGTAGGTTGCCCCGGGCATGTTTGTCACACCTCTGGACATTACACAGCAATCAAAGGGCTGGTTTAACCTTTGTCGAAAACCTGTCAACCATTTTAGACTCAAATGGTTTTTCGTTCCTGAAGGGTTGTCCGGATTACACTGCAATACTGACTGAAATCCCTGCTATAATTCGAATAGCAACCGAACAAAGCATCCAAAACGACATGGCGAAAATTCTAAATACTTCACATTACAGTCACTTCAAATACCTAAAAAACTCAATAACAGCAGAACGATATTTATTCACAACTATTCCTCTAGCAATTAAAATATTTTTTGCACAACTGAGACTCCTTTGGACGATCTTCCCAGAAAATCGTTCAAAGCGCTGGAAGATTGATTTGACTCTAACTTGCGATCTGTGTAAAAACAGAATCCAAGACGAAATTATGCATATAATATTTGGATGCTCTTGCTTAGAGAAACAGAGGAAAGAAATTTTGGGTGACTTACCCTGGTCTCAACCTGACTGCCAACAAATTTGCAGCTGGATGAACACACTGATGGTTGATCAGGGTCTCTCCCTCGGTTTATATAGATTCTACAAGGCCGCAGTCAATGTCCGTTGGAGAATGATGGATTCGCCGAATGTCGTGGTTTGCTTGGAGGAGGAAAGCGAAGATTGAATGCGGCTGATTCCACACTAGCCCTCTCAATGATATCTTAACCTTGACATATTCTAAACATTGGTACTTTAATTTAAATATTTAATCATGTAAGGTTCCTTTTTTTTTTTTTTTTTTGCTCTGTATGTTTATTTTTTGTATATATGGTTATATTTCTTTTGTTTGGTTTTTCTTTCTTCTCTCTTTCCTTATTACTTCTTGTATTCTAGTTTTTACTTTTGAAATATCTTCCTTTCCTAAATCCCGTAGAGGGGGATCATGTATAGGGCTGGATGCCCCAATAAAAAGGCTTATGTGTGTGTGTGTGATAAATCAAGAAAATAGGTCTTGGCAAACCCCAAATGACCGGCCATTGGAGTGTCGTGGACATCTTTAAGAATTTCGTGCCTCATCTGTTTTGGGACTACTAGCAGCCATGGTTTGCCCTCAGGGTCGTAATTTTTCTTATAGAGAACGCCTCCAATCATCTGATACCCTTTTAAATTTTCATTGGCAAGTTTTTCACGGATCCCAACCAAATGAGGGTCTTTACTTTGTTCTTCTGCAACGTCTTGGATAGAAATAATGTGCCCTTATATCTCCGCGGTATCAGCCAATGGGCTTCTTGACAAACAGTCAGCCTCTTTATGCTTCCGTCCGCTTTTGTAAACGATGTTTATGTCGTATTCTTGTAGTTTGAGAGCCCAACGGGCTAAGCGGCCGAATGGATCTTTCAAGCCTACCAGCCAACATAGCGAGGGATGGTCGGTAACCACAGTAAAGGGTCTGCCATATAGGTACGGGCGGAATTTACCAAGGGCCCAAACAACTGCGAGGCATTCCTTTTCTGTAGTGGAATAATTCTTTTCCGCTTTGGTTAGTGTTCGCGAGGCATAGGCTATAGGTCTCTCCGCGTCATTCTGGATTTGAACAAGAACTGCCCCTAAACCATAACCGCTGGAAATCAGTATGGACATTAGTTTCCGCACCTTCTACGAAATGTCCTAACACAGGCGAAGATCCCAATTCCTGTTTAAGAATCCGGAAAGGTTCATCTTGTTCTTCGCCCCAAATGGATTTTTCGTATTTCTTTAAAAGGCTATTCAAGGGTCGAGACTTGTTAGCATAACTTTTAATGAAGCGTCTATAGTACGAACTTAACCCAAGAAAACTTCTGGTCTCACTGATATTACGGGGCTTTGGAAAGTGGACAATGGCTTTCAATTTTTCTGGGTCTGGCTGCGTTCCAAATTCATTAACGACGTGCCCGAGGATAGTTATTTGTCTCGAGGCGAAATGAATTTTTTTATAATTCAGGCACAGCCCGGCCTGCTGAATGCATCTCAAAACTTTGTATAAACGTGTTAAATGTTCTTTAAAGGTCGATCCATAGACTACAATGTCGTCTAAGTAGCAAAAACACATGTCCCATTTCAATCCCCGTAGGACGTTGTCTATCATTCGCTCGAAAGCTGCTGGTGCGTTGCATAGAAGGAATGGCATTACATTAAATTCATAAAGCCCATCTGGAGTGATAAATGCCGTTTTCTCCCGGTCCTTATCGTCTACTTCGATTTTCCAGTAACCCGATCTCAAATTCATAGTGGAGAAGTACCTGGATCCAGAGAGGGTGTCCCGCGCGTCATCGATACGAGGAAGAGGGTAAACATCTTTCTTTGTAATTTTGTTTAGACGACGATAGTCGACACAGAATCTCAACGAGCCGTCCTTCTTCCTCACTAATATAACGGGAGAGGCCCATGGACTTGATAATGGCCGGATGATTTTAGGCTCCATCATTTTCTCCACTTCACTCTGAATGACACGTCTTTCGGCGGGAGACACTCTATAAGGACTCTGTCTGGCAGGCGGATAATCACTCGTATCGATTTTGTTTTATTTCGCTAAAGACAGGGAAGCTCTTTTTCTCAAAGTCGAATATATCAGCAAACTCATTTAGGCACGTGAGTAATATGTTTTTCTTTGTTTCCTCCAAATCAGTAGAAATCATTGAAATTAAACATTCTCTCACATCTGGGGAAGTTACTTCGTCTTTTCCAGCTATTTCAGAACAAGCGTCAAGATTAGATATGCTCCCTACTTCTAGATCTTGCATTGTTCCTACCTTCATGTCCGAAGGTATCACTTGAGACTGGTGAGTACTGTTAGTCACCCATAACACCGCTCTCCCATGTAAGAACCTAACGAGGGAAGAGGGAATAAAAAGTCCTTTTTCCAACTGCAGGCGTTTGGAACCTGTAACGACTACATCTCTGCTGCCAAATACATCCTGGTTGGTGACAACTATCTTGGCAAAAGATTTCAGCGGTATGATACAGTCCATAGCAGCACAAAGTTTCAGGTCTTTCCATTCGTAGGATTTTTCAGCTTCGCTTAAATACAATTTGTTTTACCACAATCTATAATGGCATCTGTGGCTCTGAAGAAATCCCAGCCCAGTATAACATCGTGGCTAAATTCAGCGGCTACTACAAAATAAAAAATAATATCGAGTACCCCCTTTGATTTGAACTTCTAAAGAGCACTTACCAAGGGTCCCGATAGGCTTCTTGTACGCGGCTCTCTTAGAAGCGGTCTATTTTCTTTAAAAACTGGAGCCTTTATAGAACGTCTGAAAGCTTCGGAAATTACCGAGTAATCAGCGCCGGAGTCCACAAGAGCTTGTACATTTCTTCCTTGTGTGTTGACAGATATTCAGTTCTTTTCCATTTTAGCGGCTATACGGCAGGGAGGATTTTCGTCTGTGACGGCCATACCTCCAGAGGGCGCGCCATTTAGTTTTCCTCACTGCGGCGACTGGGTGAGCGGCTGGGACGGCGAGCAGGGGATTGTGAGGTTCTTCTGGGGGCTTGAAATCTTCCGCGGTGGGGATATGGCGACGGGTTTCTAAATCTTCCTTGGGATAGTTCGCTTCCTGATTCGCCCATGGTGTAATTTTCCGTTCTTGGCCTTCCGAAATCGACTGTTTCTCTTCCAAGTCTGGCATCCGCAATAGCTTGGCGTCTGTCTCTGCAATAACGTGCAACGTGACCAGGGCGCCCACAGTGGAAGCAGATCGGTCTGTCATCTTCAGTACGCCACTGAGTCCTTTGATTAATTGTTGGCGCTTCGGTTCTTCGTCGATAACCTTGATCGTTCTGGGGGAGGTATTGTCGCCGAGGGCGGAAACTCTCGGGCTAACGAGGGGCAGAGATAGGAGCCAATGTTTGCTGGATTTCACTACGGATGACATCCCGTAGGTCGGGAGGTGGAGTGTCGATATCCTGGGCGGCAAATGTAGAAGGAGGAGCCATAAACTTCTGAACCTCCTCTCTTACTATTCTTCTAATCAGGGCTTCTAGGTTCTCAGGTTCAGCGGTCGAGATGGTGGTCACATTGGGCAGTCGGTTGAACCTGGGCAGTGCAACACGCATCCTCTTGAATGCCTCGAATCGGCGGCAGAACGCAACAAATTGGTCCACCGTGCTGATGTCTTTCCCAACAAGTGCCTGATACACTTCCTCCGCTACGCCTTTAATCAGGTGGCTCACCTTTTCTCTTTCCGGCCTTCTGGGGTTGCTCTGTTTACAAAGAAGGAGGACTTTTTGTATGTAGCTCTCGACGTTTTCCCCACTCGTCTGCGCTCTAGTTCGAAAAATGTTCTCGGCTTTTCTAGCCGTGTCTTCCTTGTTCCCAAATATTTCACAAAACTTTATCTTAAATTCTTCCCACGAATTCAATATTTCCTCGAAGTTTTCGAACCAGCACTTCGCTGTGCCAGTGAGGTAGAAGATGACGTTGGCCAGGCACATGGAGTCATCCCACTTGTTGTATCGCGCCACACGCTGGAAGTCGTTCAGCCAACGCTGCGAATCTTCCCCACGTTCTCCCGAGAAGACAATAGGGACTCTCCACCGATGGCAGAATGGTCGGTTTTCTTCTCTCTCCATTTTCTTCCAAGCAGGAAAAGCAAGCACTGTAGAAAGCTCTGGTTGCAATCCTTGAAGGCGACGACTTCGTCTGGTGACTGTCTCGCACCCCGGCGTCTCCACCACAATTGTCGCGAGGAAATATAATTAACTAGGCCTTCGAATTACTTTAAATATTTATTTAATGAGTTATATGAGAGATTTTAAATATAAAATAAGAGTTACTATATACATGAGCCAAATCAACCCAGCTGTTAGAGCAAGAGGGGAGAACTGAGATCTTTCCTCCTTTTCCGTGGCGCCACTGTTTACCCCGACCGGTTGGTCCAGCCAAGATAAGAGGGAATACCAGGAAACTCTGTCCTCCTGACAATATGTTACCGTGAGAGTCCAAACTAGGAAGGATGCCGACTTTTTTAGTGAACTAGCCGAATGACCCGGGCAACGCCCGGGTTTTACCATATTAAATGTTTTTATTCACATACTATTCGTTATAATTATAAATTTGCGCCGTGGATGTCACTCTTGTGAAACGTACCGCTCTAAACTTTACATGTACATTAGGTCAGATGATATAACCTCCCATCTTCACCGCTAGGGGCGCTGCTCGTGAGCGAAAGGGCAAATTTGCAAATAACTCAACGAATATTCGGGATAGAGACCTGAAATATACACTATAAATTTTTACCGATTCTACTATATATACTGTTGAGATTTCAGTCATATTAGTTACGTATTGTTGACTTGTATAACCGACAAACATACACACATACATAATAAAACCGAAAAATCATGAAACGGGTAGTTAAGGCAGGAATTGCGTGAGAACGCGAAACAATGTGAAAAATAGTACAAATGTGATATTAGGCAACTTATTAGGCAACTAAAAGTTGCTGATGACTTGCACCAATTCTGGAATAAATAAAAATCAACGAATAATTGATATTGAATCCGATAGATGCCCCAAGCCATCAGCAACTTTTACTTGCCCGATAAGGAGGGGCCTTTTTTTTTTTCTTTTCTAAACATTTTTATATTATACAACACCTCCTATCAACAACTTTCCATTTCTTGTGATGGAAGTTTTGATTGTTTATATTTTAGAAAAGGTTATTATGTTTTGCAAACATTTCCTCTCTCTTATTTGCATTTCTCAAAAATATATTAACTAATGTTTATTTCAAAATCGTAAAATTAATTGAACAAGAGAGAGTTTAAAGTTTGTTTCCAAGTTGATTTATGAACTTCGAAAAATAAACTTGCTATCAAAACATAAAAGGTTGTCCCAAAAGTTCGCAAACACTTGCCAAAAAAATTGAAATACCAAAATTATTCACCATAATATTATTCGCCGTTATGTATAATGCATTTGTATTATGCATAAAGTAATTGTATTATTATGTATTCGCTGTAATAATATTATTCGCCAAGTAATAAGAAAAACAACGTTTTAAGAAAAACAAGAACTTTTGGGACAACCTTATATTTACCTAACCTCGGTTTAAAATAGCTTTATATGAAGAATCATGCTTAATCAGTTAAATTAACATTCATATATACTGAACATATTTGCATAAACATTTTAAAGGTTCAATTGAAATATTAATAAATAATTTAAGATAGTATTTCATTACTTGATATATTATAACTTTAATCTAAAAACTTCTAATCTAACTTCCTCCACCGTCAATGCCTTCCTCTACTGAGGGTGGGCCACATGGTCCCTCCATACTTCCTCCTTCAATGCATTCCTCTACTGAGGGTGGGTCACATGGTCCCTCCATACTTTCTCCTTCAATGCCTTCCTCTACTGAGGGTGGGCCACATGGTCCCTCCATACTTCCTCCTTCAATGCCTTCCTCTACTGTGGGTGGGCCACATGGTCTCTCCATACTTCCTCCTTCAATGTATTCCTCTACACGAGGGCGGACCACATGGTCTCTCCATACTTCCTCCTTCAATGCCTTCCTCTACTGAGGGTGGGCCACATGGTCTCTCCATACTTTCTCCTTCAATGCTTTCCTCTACTGAGGGTGGGCCACATGGTCTCTCCATACTTCCTCCTTCAATGCCTTCCTCTACTGAGGGTGGGCCACATGGTCCCTCCATACTTCCTCCTTCAATGTCTTCCTTTACTGAGGGTGGGCCTCATGGTCTTTCCATACTTCCTCCTTCAATGTATTCCTCTACTGAGGGCGGACCACATGGTCCCTCCATACTTTCTCCTTCAATGTCTTCCTCTATTGAGGGCGGACCACATGGTCTCTCCATACTTTCTCCTTCAATGTCTTCCTCTACTGAGGGTGGGCTACATGATCTCTCCATACTTCCTTCTTTAATGTCTTCCTCTACTGAGGGCGGACCACATGGTCTCTTCATACTTCCTTCTTCAATGCCTTCCTCTACTGAGGGCGGACCACATGGTCTCTTCAAACTTCCCTCTACTGAGGGCGGACCACATGGTCTCTTCATACTTCCTCCTTCAATGTCTTCCTCTACTGAGGGCGACCCACATGGTCTTTCCATACTTCCTCCTTCAATGTCTTCCTCTACTGAGGGCGGACCACATGGTCTCTTCATACTTCCTCCTACAATGTCTTCCTCTACTGGGGGTGGGCCACATGGTCTCTCCATACTTTCTCCTTCAATGCCTTCTTCTACTGAGGGTGGACCACAAGGTCTCTCCATACTTCCTCCTTCAATTCCTTCCTCTACTGAGGGTGGGCCACATGGTCTCTTCATACTTCCTCCTTCAATGTCTTCCTCTATTGAGGGTGGGCCACATGGTCTCTCCATACTTTCTCCTTCAATGCCTTCCTCTACTGAGGGTGGGCCACATGGTCTCTCCATACTTCCTCCTTCAATGTATTTCTCTACTGAGGGCGGACCACATGGTCCCTCCATACTTTCTCCTTCAATGCCTTCCTCTACTGAGGGTGGGCCACATGGTCCCTCCATACTTCCTCCTTCAATGCCTTCCTCTACTGAGGGTGGGCCACATGGTCTCTCCATACTTCCTCCTTCAATGTATTCCTCTACTGAGGGCGGACCACATGGTTCCTCCATACTTCCTCCTTCAATGTCTTCCTCTACTGAGGGTAGGCCACATGGTCTCTCCATACTTCCTCCTTCAATGCCTTCCTCTACTGAGGGTGGGCCACATGGTCTCTCCATACTTTCTCCTTCAATGCTTTCCTCTACTGAGGGTGGGCCACATGGTCTCTCCATACTTCCTCCTTCAATGCCTTCCTCTACTGAGGGTGGGCCACATGGTCCCTCCATACTTCCTCCTTCAATGTCTTCCTCTACTGAGGGTGGGCCACATGGTCTTTCCATACTTCCTCCTTCAATGTATTCCTCTACTGAGGGCGGACCCCATGGTCCCTCCATACTTTCTCCTTCAATGTCTTCCTCTACTGAGGGCGGACCACATGGTCTCTCCATACTTTCTCCTTCAATGTCTTCCTCTACTGAGGGTGGGCTACATGGTCTCTCCATACTTCCTTCTTTAATGTCTTCCTCTACTGAGGGCGGACCACATGGTCTCTTCATACTTCCTTCTTCAATGTCTTCCTCTACTGAGGGCGAACCACATGGTCTCTTCATACTTCCCTCTACTGAGGGCGAACCACATGGTCTCTTCATACTTCCTCCTTCAATGTCTTCCTCTACTGAGGGCGACTCACATGGTCTTTCCATACTTACTCCTTCAATGTCTTCCTCTACTGAGGGCGGACCACATGGTCTCTCCATACTTCCTTCTTTAATGTCTTCCTCTACTGAGGGCGGACCACATGGTCTCTCCATACTTTCTCCTTCAATGTCTTCCTCTACTGAGAGCGGATCCCATGGTCTCTCCATACTTCCTCCTTCAATGCCTTCCTCTACTGAGGGCGGACCACATGTTCTCTCCATACTTCCTTCTTTAATGCCTTCTTCTACTGAGGGTAGGCCACATGGTCCCTCCATACTTCCTCCTTCAATGCCTTCCTCTACTGAGGGTGGGCCATATGGTTTCTCCATACTTCCTTCTTCAATGCCTTCCTCTACTGAGGGTGGGCCACATAGTCTCTCCATACTTCCTCCTTCAATGTCTTCCTCTACTGAGGGCGGACCCCATGGTCTCTCCATACTTCCTCCTTCAATGTCTTCCTCTACTGAGGGCGGACCCCATGGTCCCTCCATACTTCCTCCTTCAATGTCTTCCTCTACTGAGGGCGGACCCCATGGTCTCTCCATACTTCCTCCTTCAATGTCTTCCTCTACTGAGGGCGGACCCCATGGTCTCTCCATACTTCCTCCTTCAATGTCTTCCTCTACTGAGAGCGGACCCCATGGTCTCTCCATACTTCCTCCTTCAATGCCTTCCTCTACTGAGGGTGGGCCACATGGTTTCTCCATACTTCCTTCTTCAATGCCTTCCTCTACTAAGGGTGGGCCACATGATCTCTCCATACTTCCTTCTTCAATGCCTTCCTCTACTGAGGGTGGGCCACATTGTCTTTATACTTCCTCCACCATCCTCTTCATCTCTTCGTAGGTGTGTGGTCCAGTCCATTGTTTATATTGTGTGTGTAGCGAACTATTTATAATTTAATTAACAGAGTATCATTTTATGCTTATATTTTTCTACTCTTCCCTCATTGCTTTTTTTATCATTCATAGTTTGTTTTTGCCTTAAATAAATTGCTGTTTCATCCTGAAGTTTGTCTTTCTTAATATTCCAGGTGAAATTTTGTTGATGCTGGGTATATTAGGGAAGACAAACTGAAGATCGCCGAGAAGACCTAGAGGCCATGGGTGCTGTGATCTACATTTTTAGATACTGGCTCCAGGATTCCACCCCCGTGTCAGAGCCAAGACTTCCTTCCAAGATGACGATGTTCCTATAGACGACGATAGGATGACAAAGCCGTTTTTCACGCGGAAAGAAAAGGACCGCAAAGGTACTAGGGACAAAGTTCCAAGACTTCGAAGAAATCATTGGCAGCAGCACGTCTGATCCAAGTCAGTAACCACAATAATTACAAGTTGTGGGTCACAGCTCCCATAGGGAAGGAGCAATGTAGCAAATTATTTATTATTTTATTAACAGAGTATCATTTTTATGTTTATATTATGCTATAATCTGTATACTTCCCTCTTTGCTTACTTTTTGTTTATCATTCATAGTTTGTTCCTTCCTTAAATAAATTGCTGTGGTATCTTAAGTTTGTCTTTCCTAATTTTCCACGTAGAATAATTGTCGCGTTGAAAAATAGACCCGAGGAGAGGTAAACCCGAACGAACTTTATTCTCTGTATCAACGGTCTACTTCAAAATTGTACCTACGCGCATTTATATAGCAATGACGCAATTCAAAACTATGTAAATTAATACAATCTAAAAAACTATGTAAATAAACTATGCTACAATATGGATAAATATAGTAAAGAATAAAACATAGAAAGTTAAATATATTTATTAAGTATTTTCTTCGCGAATAAAGTTTTCATATTTAGTAACTCTTCTCTCTACAAAGAAGAAATGATAGAAGAATTTAAAAGATTCTTTCTATATATATATACACTTTTAAAATTATACAAAAATTATATTTATTGATAAAAAAAATGTAATATTATTTATTTATAGACGTGCGTTTATACGTGTCAGAAGACTGCTAATATTTCTTATTAGTTTTTTATTTCTTTTAATATCACACCGTAGTTGCATCATTGATGTAAATAAATTTCTCATATTTAATTTCAACATGTTCAATCGGATATCCAAGATTTCTTCAAACTTTTCCGATTTTGTAAGTTGATCGTCAAGTGAAGCAGAAATGCCGTCTGACAGATCTTCAAGCAAATTATCATTAGAAACTATCGACTGAGTAATTTCTTGGCACAATATTGTCTCCATTCTAGCATACGATGATTTTGACGCAAAGATTTCGAAATTGAAAAAATAACACTAAAATTTCGTTTTTTTCGGTTACGTTTATGATAAACAAATAAAATTTGCATACCCATTTTAAAACAAATGTTTAGATATTTTTTTCTTATATTTGAATAATGAAAAAAATATATATAAGTGAAAACATTTTATATGTATAATTACAATTTTAAAAATGTAAGAATTGTTGCAAATAAAGATATGTCGGTTAAATTCTTTCTAGTATGAAAACATCAAACATTTTAAAATGATTTAAATTATTTAAATCAATTTAATGATTCTATTTAGATATTAAATAGTTTTTATACAAAATAAAAACGTTATTATGCCTCGACTAAGGTTGGCGTTCAACCAACCGAAATATATATATGTGGAAGGGTGCAACCGTTATGCATCTACACCTCAAAGAAAAGTTTCAGCCAAGTGAGCGCGCACAGGCGGCGTGCAGTAGAATTCGCCCGCGCTGGCTCTCACGTTTATTTTGTACAGTGTATTTATATAGATGGAAATTTTCACGGGAAGATATTGATCTAAAAAGACAAAGGCCGCCTCTCCCGTCAAAATAGACGTCAAAACTAGACGCCATCTATTGACCGTCGCCGCAAACTTGCGACCTCGGGTCGGTAACAAAGCCACAACACCAGCTTTGGCAAACTGAAAAGCGTGTGGACGCTTTTTTGGCGAAAATAAATTTTACCTCTTGGGTATTATTCAAATTATGACATATATATATATGAAAAAACAATAGAAAAAATAAAAGATAAGTGGGTCAGGTGTTGATATTAAAAATAAATAAGGCATCTCCTGACCACGAGCACATGTGCTTTTTAGATGGCAGAGCGCCATCTAGTGGAGCAACGCGTTCGTGGATGACTTTTCTTGAATCATCAAGAAATTGGGTTGGCCAAATATAACGGAGCAAGCTAAATAAACGTTTAGTTTATTCTTGCTCCACTAGATTGCGCTCTGCCATTTAAAAAGCACATGTGCTCGTGGTCAGGAGATACCTTATTTATTTTTAATATATATATATATATATATATGTAATATTGTTGCAAATGTCGACGTATGGATAAGCTGGCAGTAGTGTACGTGAGGCGAGTGTTGATGTTCTTCCCACACGCGGACAACAAGAAGCAGAGGCAGGGCTAGATGTTAGCACAAAGAGGGATCGGGGACAGCCCACGGGACAGAGGTAGAGGCCATGACACAAACTTGGATGCTTATCCCCGAGACATAGAGGGAGAGAGTGTGTGAGACAGACAGGCTGAAGCGAACTGCCGAGAAACATCCCCTAGAACATCTGCCGACCCCCTGCCAAAACTTGTCCTGTTTACAGGGAGGTCGTCAATAAGAATGTCCCTCGGGACCGGCCCCACATGGGCGTTGGCATTTTCCTCCCCTCTGTCCCTGCCAACAGCTGACCGCTTTCTCTTTGGATCTTTATTTTGACGTCACCAATTTTAGTTTATATACAAAAATGGGTTTAAAATACAAATAATTTATATACAAAACATCGGGTGGTAGTAAATAGAAAGTGTCATTATTATACAGTTTAAAATATACGATAGAATGGGCCCCCGGTGATGAAGGTTTGTTTGGGGGAAAATGAAATAACATGAATGATGACCTAACAAACCTATTAAAAAATCAAAAGAAATAATTTGGGCACAAATTAGTTAAAATTATTATAAGTATAGGATAATAATAAAGGACGATAATGATGACGTCTCAATAAGATATAGAATATGATGAAAGAAAAATACATAAGAATAAATGATAAAATTGAGAAAATATGCAAAATAAAATTAGAAATGCCGTAAAAGTAATTTACTTATAGAAAAAAAAGAGAACATATTAAATGAAAAAATAACTAAAATAAAAGCATAAAGCTCTTAAGTTGAACTAAGATTATAAGTTGACGCAGAGGGTTGATAAGAGTATATGGGATGTCTGAGTATGTTCCTGCAAAGAAATAGCTTAATGAGTTCTGCAATGTAGTACGAACTTGTGTTAGTGAGGTACTGTTTTCATTAACAGAACGTTCAAGATGTTCCGTTTGCATCATTAGTCAGACTAGCAGGGAGAGGTATATAGGTTGAGGAATGTGGAAAGGGAAAGGTAAACGCAAGAGATGTACTGCTGCCAATAATGATGGTACCCGGCTTGTATGATTGGAAAAAAAGATAAAAATGATAAAATGATAAAAATGATGAACCGGGTATTAAAAAAAAAAGGAATTTAACTGGGTATCCTGAACTCACTATTGGGAACGATATAGCGAGGAAGGATGTTTCCAGTTGGATTAAAAAAATACTCGCGAGCAAGAATCTCTTGAGGGGAATATATGAGATTGGGGAATGAAGAAAGGGAAGGTAGTTGCAAGGGTTGTTCTGTTGCCCATGATGATTTCACCCGACTTGAATGGTAATAAAAAAAATGATGATTGGTAATGATGAGCCGGGTGATAAAAAAAATAATCTAGCTGGGTATCCTGAACTCACTATTGGGAATGATATAGCGAGGAAAGATTTCTCAGTTGGATTAATCAATGAAAAAAAAAATTGACGAACAGGAAGCCTTTGGGGTAATGCATGAGAATGTATGGGCAGGGGAGGTTAGGAGACGTCAACGATGAAAATTAGAAAAAATAAATAGTTAAAATATATAAATTCAAAAATATTTTAAACTATTAAAAAATATTATTAACGTTGTCAATATATTAAAAGTTTTAAAATAATTAGAAAGATGGGTGAATTTATAATATGTGTGTAATAAGCATAGAGATGATGAAAAATACGATTTGAAGAAAAAAAAAGATATAATCATTTGTTAATGGCTGACGGCATTGCTAATGATGGTTAAATGAAACACAGAATAATAATAAAGATTTATATAATTGATTAATGTTAAAATGTTTATACATATCTAAAGTTGTATTAATTGAAATTGTAATGGGGCAGATAAAATAATGAACTTGATGGATTTATAATAATAATGTTATTGCTATAAAAATGGTATCGAATGAGTATTCAGAGCAAAAAAAAAAACGGAACTAGTGTTACATTAAGAAAGTTCTGTAGAGAAAATTCTCCTACCAGATGGATGATGTCTTGGATGGGTCTTGTGGAGTGGGCTGCGATGAGGCTTGGTGATCACTTTTTGCGGTGGTTGCCATGGGACATTGTCGATGCTGGTAAGCGAGGCAATGCGAGGATTTCTCGACGAATCTTGTCTGTCTGTTCAAGCCGATGGAGGAAGATGTTCGTGGCGCAGGAGCTGTCGATGGGGGCGATGATGACCTGCTCGATGCGTGGTACAGCTAGTCCTCGCATGGCATCTTTGAGATGGTCCACTGGATCGTCAAGGTGGAGGACAAGTAGAAGGAGCATCCATACGAATGCGCCGTTGACCACCGGTGCCTCTGTCATCCTCTGCATGTCGCTGTCCACAGTTTTTCTGTCGAATTTCTGTAATATTGTTGCAAATGTCGACGTATGGATAAGCTGGCAGTCGTGCACGTGAGGCGAGTGTTGATGTTCTTCCCACACGCGGACAACAAGAAGCAGAGGCAGGGCTAGATGTTAGCAAATAGAGGGATCGGGAACAGCCCACGGGACAGAGGTAGAGGCCATGACACAAACTTGGATGCTTATCCCCGAGACATAGAGGGAGAAAGTGTGTGTGAGACAGACAGGCTGAAGCGAACTGCCGAGAAACACCCCCTAGAACATCTGCCGACCCCCTGCCAAAACTTGTCCTGTTTACAGGGAGGTCGTCAATAAGAATGTCCCTCGGGACCGGCCCCACATGGGCGTTGGCATTTTCCTCCCCTCTGTCCCTGCCACCAGCTGACCGCTCTCTCTTTGGATCTTTATTTTGACGTCACCAATTTTAGTTTATATACAAAAAGGGGTTTAAAATACAAATAGTTTATATACAAAACATCGGGTGGTAGTAAATAGAAAGTGTCATTATTACACAGTGTAAAATATACGATATATATTTGGAAATAAATTCTTTTTTTTTCAATCCTATATATGTATTTTTATTATATAAATATATAAGTATATTCAATAACGACAAAAACTATCTTTATTGCGACTTTAAAACATTACATCAATTGGTTAGTGGGAGGGGGTACATCAATGTCTCGATTAAAAAAAATGTAAATGTCGTACGTGCTTTATACAGGGGACGTCGTAATTCCGCGATGAAATTGACAGTGCTGAATTTTTAAGTCGGGTCGGAGTTCTTTTGTTTCTTCAAGCATACTGGAACTGTTCTTTGAAGTGTACATGCATAACGGTTGCCCCCTTCTATTCGATCACGACATATATATATTTCGGTTGGGTGAACGCCAACCTTAGTCAAAGCATAATACCGTTTTTATTTTGTATAAACAAAATAAAGCGTATAAAATGTTTTCACTAATACATTTTTTTTCAATATTAAAATATAAAATATAAGAGAAATATCTAAATATTTGTTTTAAAATGAATATGCAATTTTTTTATAAAGAACTCTGTAAAAACCCCAGGACTATAATAGAAAAGCTGAGACAATGGAACCTAATGGAGATCGTTTAAACGACTTGAGGAATAAGCAATAACAACAACATGTGTTTTATAGCCGGACATTCAATATAGCGATGTATGTTCTCCGGGGGTAAAGTCGAATTTTAAGACGCCACGCGATGTCGTCGTATATCTTTCATTTTTTTGTGTCTGCAGGGCGCGGAACTGAGTAGCCATTTAGATGTTTTCTGTTTTGCATGGTCGGTATTTATTGATAAATATTAATTTTTATGCTATATATGGTGATTTGTGAAGCAATCGTGGGTTGTGGGGCAAGTGGTTGGACGACCACAGGAGTCAGGAGCGTGAAGAGTAGGTTGGAGAGGAAAAGAAGCAGGTCCGAAGACTACCCTGAGAACTCCCAAGTGGACGCCACCTCCGTGAGAACTGTTACTTAATCACTAATCCAGGTACTTTAAAACTGATCTCGATATGATAAATTAATCTAAATCACGAGGTGGGTTTTATGTCACCTCAGAAAGAGGCCAGCGCCGAAGATTTTCAGAAAATGATAGCAATCATAAAATATTATGAATAATTTTATAATACAATATATTACGACTTATGATTGTAGAATGACATTTGAAAATTATCCCGCTTGTGTTTCTTTTGAACGAAAAATCGAAATTTATTTTAAGGAGAAATAACGATTATTTCTAACCTTAGAGATGAAGTATGAAAGGATGAATTGGGAAGAGTAATGATAAACGGAAAAATAAAGTGTCCAGGGATGGGAACACTTTATCTTTCCGTTTATCATTAGTCTTCACAATTCATCCTTTCATACTTCATCTCTAAGGTTAGAAATAATCGTTATTTCTCCTTAAAATAAATTTCAATTTTTCGTTCAAAAGAAACACATGCAGGATAATTTTCAAATGTCGTTCTACAATTAATTTTATAATTTTATAAAAATAACTTTCACACAAAGAGGAAATAGAGAATTAACAAACAACTTAATTGATATGAGGCACTCAAACACATGACCAATACTTCTTTGTATAGCGGATATAAGAGGTATCGGGCTACCTTTATATTATTTAGATTAATATTTGAATAATTTCTACATTTCCTTATTTTCTGTTTTGGAGTATAGCTGTATTAACGGTGGATTACATTATCTTCTTCTTTCTTATCTCCACTTAATCATATTAGGGTATCAAGCTTGAGACTTGACAACCATCATGACTGGGTGAAGTAGAATGCGTCTGCCTTTGTCATTAATACTGGGAGCATTACTCAGTGGCAGGCCGACTTAGCTCCAAAATAAATGGCCGCCTCTGACATGAGGAACAGACGCCATGTGCAGCCGCTCCTAACATGGAGTACAAACGCTGCTCATCCTGTATCCCTGGATTAGGAGCCCTTACAGGATACTATCAGCCGGGCCAGCTGAGCCCAGATTTTTTAGTGAGCTTGTTACTGCTTCCCCTCCTCCTTTTTCACCCGGGCTTGGGACTGGCAAAGGCGGAGTTGGATTACATTATAACCGAGAGAAGCGAACATTTTTTTCTGATTCACTTTTCAATCGGTCCAATATTTAGGTGGATCCCGGCATTAAACAATATATCTAAATTAGTCTAGATATCTCCTATTTTCATTCCTATAGTCTTATTTTTGGTCGAAGAGGTAAGGTAGTCATGTAAGCCAACGTGGCCGAAACTACCGCTCAGGTTTTCATCTGAAGAGGCCCTACTGAGTACCATGCTTTTTTCAATTGATTTGACCCTTATAGTTTTCATTCTTTATTTTAATTAATATAATAATATTAAAACATGTATATACATTGTATTAATTAATAGTTACAAAGACCTAGGGAAAAGTGACATTAATCGTTAAAAGAAACACATGCAGTGTAACTTCAAGTGTCGTTTTACAATCACAGGCCGCATTGCATTAATATTGTATTATAAGTTACTTTATGTATCATTTACGAACGGAAAAATACATCCAGGGTAGCCTAGTGGACATGGCATCTGCCCGGTAAGCGGAACATTGTGGGTTCGATTCCCATTCCTGGACACTTTTATTTTTCCGTTCGTCAGTACTCTTCATAATTCATTTTATCTCCTCTCTAATTGTAAATACGCTGCTGTATCACCTCATAAGCATAAATAAATAAATTCATCCTTTCATACCTCATCCAAAAAGGTTAGAAATAGTCGATATTTCACCTTTAAAATTAAATATATATATATATATATTCATCGTTAAAATAAACTCATGCGGTGTAACTTCAAGTGTCGTTTTACATTAATAGGTTTGCAAGTTTGGATCAGTGCGACTCCTCGCTGGGATTTCTCTCTTAAATTTTCTTATACTTAGTACTTTCTCTATTCATATTTTATATAGTGTAAATATTTTAGGCTCATTTGATTGACATTTTGTCTTGTATCCTCTATTATCACACTAGATTGACATTAAAATAGGCTCCATAAAAAATCACAAAAATAAATTTTATAAAAATAAAAACCGTATCATCTTTCTTCAAGTGAGAAGCTAAGAAGAAAAAACTTCTCTCTCTCTCTCTTCAGCTTAATTTTAATTATTGGAATATTATCATGGTTCTGTCTTTGCTCTTTTATACAAAACTATCTCTTCGTTTATTCCTTATTCTACCCAGCCCATGACGTGTAACGGCCGAAGCTAATGCTGGAGTTTTCTCTTTTTTTTAAATCTTATTATATCCTTCTCTATTTATTTATTATATATATAAACCTCTTATGCTTAGTTTAACTAACAAATATATTAAAAATTTATTTGTTTAATCTATATATAAATATATAAATGAATGTATGTGTGTGTCTGTCCTTTATGCCTGACCAAACCACTCATTGGAACGCCATGAAGCTTTGGAAAGTTATTTATTATAGTACTGGGAAGGTTTCTGAAAATTAATTTCTTGAATATCTTGAATATATTTAGTTATTTGCAGATTTGTATATTTAACTCGCAAGCAGCGCCCCCATTGCGACGATGATAACAAGTTTTTTATCTAAAGTTTTATTATCACTAAGTTTATTATCTTGAAGATTATTTATCAAAAGTAAGATTTTATACCTATTAATTGCGCACAAGTCAAAGTTAGTTATCGAGTATTTTTCAAGGGACCGGGAAAAAATGTTCACTAGATAAAACGCTGATTTTGTAATGTAGAAAATTAGGAAAGACAAAATTCAGGATGACACGGCAATTTATTTGAGACAAGAATAATGATACAATTCCAAGGCAAGATACTATTCCTTTAACTTACAAATACCGAGGGAACCAATTAATATTGATTTATTCAACTTATCGGGAAACGGGGACCGGGAAAAAAATTTCACTTTTTCGAGATACTCAAATTTACGAGTTTCAAATTATCAAAATATATCTATTATTTTTTTAAATAAGTTTATAGAGAATTGTTTTAACAAATGTTCGTTAGACAAACCTTTACTCGGGTAAAACCCGGGCGAAGCCGGGTATACATCCGCTAGTGTTATATATATGGTAATTTAAACCAACAACCTCATATTGTATATAATTTAACAAGATTTTCATATAGTATAATAGAAACACATCTATACATAATTATACGCATGATTGACATGTGTCATTACATTACCATATGTGATAGATTAAGAGCTGAGCTAAAGCAAAAGATTGAGATAGAAGTCCAACAAGATAGGAAACTGTCAGGTCATTGACAGAGTGCACAATATCGCTTCCGATCCACGCTCTTGTTGCATCCGCTGGAATTCAATACTTCCTCTCTCGGCAAAATATATAAGACCTCCGCCCTAGCCGAAAATATTGTCACTTCACCATCAGCGGGAGCCCTCGTCACTTCATCTTCTGATGTTCGACCATGCCGTAGACCAGTAAGAAAGTTTCTTATCTCTTCATCTTTCGCTCCTTAGCTCGCCTCCTATCGGTTCACAGAACTTTCCTACTACATCTGTGTCTCTTCGTTCTTTGTGTGTGGACATTCCCAAGCTTTCCACTCTGTCTCGACCACGACTGCCTTTAGTATTACCAAATATTTATTTGTTGTCAAAAATCACTTCAATTCTTCATTATTATTACTTTTATGTATTGATTGTTTGATTTTGTCCACTTAAATTTCATTCACCCACAATCATATTACTAGATTTTTATTCATTTTATACTTGTTCATACCTTTATATATGACAATGTTTATCATTAACTATCGGGCATACAACAATCGCCTACAACAATCTATTTCTCTAACCACTTCCCAATACTTTTCATTACTATCTTTTTCAGCCATTGTTTCAAATCAACGTAGAAAAACGACAGTACTGCTTGACAATTTTTTTTTTCATTTCGTAATTTCAACAAACTCTTTGAACACAGTTACCAAGATTTAAAAATCCCAACTTCTGGCTTGAAAACGTTTCAAAAGTTTATTTCAATCACATCCGCAGAGCACAATCACCAACGCATTCACAAAGCGTTCACTTTTTCAACTTTCAACTTTTTTTTCAGCTCTAGCGGACCACAATCAACCTTTGATTTCAAGTCAAGTCAGATCACCTACTGTTGCTACAGCAATTCTACCTATCGCATGGCTCTATTTCACCCCTTTCACAATCGTATTAATGAACAACTTTTTCTTCAAAAACGTTTTAAACCCAATACAGTGGTACCTCGACATACGAGCGCCCCAACATACGAGTTTTTCGAGATACGAGCCGACGAGCAAGTGATTTTTTGCTTTTAGTTACGAGCGAAATTCGAGATACGAGTTCGGTTCGGTAGTAACACGCAGTCGCGCCATCACGATCAGTTAGCAGCGTGCTTCCGCTGTGATAAGTTGTGTTTTGTGTTGCGTTTACATTTACAATTTTAGTTCATTTATTTTTATAACCATGGATCGGAAGAAAGTTTGTAAAAAGTCAAGTGCTAAGAAAAAGATGATGAGTATTGAATTAAAACGTGAAATTTCTACAAGTGAGATAAAGGAGATCTTAGGAATGTGGGAGAGAGTTTCACAGTTCGTGGGAAAAAAACACCCAGAAAAAGTTGCAACAGGTCGTGCATCTGACCTTTTTAATGACACTTGCCTAACACATTTCCGGAACATTCTGAGAGGGAGGAAGAAACAAACCTCCTTGGACATGTTTTTTTTTTTTTCTAAACGGCCTACAGGTGAAAGCGAGAAAAATGTAGCGAAAAAGGCAAAGACCAGTGAGGATATCTAATTTATTTCTTTACATTCTCTTTTTTGTTTTGTGCAATAAATATTTGATATTTATAAATACGTTTTTATTATTTAAAACCACGTAACAAAAATAACTGGGGTGTGACATTTTGGAGGTTGGAACGGATTAATGGTAGTTCAATTGTTTTGTATGGGGAAATTTGCTTCGAGATACGAGTAATTCAAGATACGAGCAAGGTTGCGGAACGAATTAAACTCGTATGTCGAGGTACCACTGAACTATAAAATTGTGACAAAGCACTGTAACCCTTATACAGGTCGCAAGTGAACCATCGCCTAGGAAGACGCTCAAGTCTATATCCGATAGAGAGGGATGTTTGCTCATAAAATATTCTTATCAAATATTTATTAGGTAAACTTTCATTCTGGCAAAAGCCGGTACATCCCCGCTAGGATATATATATATTAAGATTAGAATTATTTTTGTGTTTTGTTGTTGAAAAGTAAAGATAATTATTTACCTTTCAAGCAGATTTTTATTTTTAATCACTTGAAGCAATTTACACATAAAATTATTTATCACAGGAGTATAGAATTTATATAATGAATTCTATAATCGTGATTTTATTTAGAAAAGGTAGGGTTAACTATACATATTTACAACAATAATAATTAAAGTGGTATGTTCTACATCTATGGTCAAAAATATGTAAAACAGTCAATGAATGAAAATAAAATATATGTTTTTAAAAAAATAAAATAATTGTATTTTAGATTATATAATATATATATAATGCTGCACAATTATTGTTCAGTTATAGCTTTCTATTCTATTCACACACATTTCAATATACATATAAATAAACACATTAATCAACATAAAAAACATGGTATATATTCCTGTTTCCAAATAACTAGTGATGAGGTTTTGTGTGTAATAAAGTTATCTTATATAGCATCAAAATATATCCAGATTTTTTAAATAAAATATTTTATTTGAATATCTGACAAAAATTTTATTTTTACAATTTTCAAAATTCTGGTGAATGCTAAAATTATATTTTTTTTATTATAATAGCCCTTTATTCACAGTCACTGGAGTTTAGCTATATAGTGGAGATGTTCGAAGCAGAATCTCTATATTCATTAGAAACATAATTTTTCGATGAATTTTGTTATTCAAGATAATAAAATTCCTAGTTTGTTATGCAGTTTAAATAATTTTAAGGCAATGAATATTATTTTGAAAATTTCTATCTTTTTGTGTTCAAACATATGTAATATCAGATGATTGTTTGATATTAATTTATCATCTATTCTTTGGTGATTTATCTATTCCGAGATAAGTTTGATCATATTTTGGTGCAATTATTTAATTACTATAAAATAGTTTGCCGAGGTACATAATATGTGTGAATACATTTTTTAAATTTTTTTGATATCTTAAATAAACGAATCATTTAATATTTGCTTGGTTAAATACATTTTATAATATTCATTATGCCTATTGAAGTTTATTGAAATTTTTCATGAAATTTGAGTTTTCGTGGCTCTCTGACAAATATTTAAAACAAATTTTAAGTAGCGAATACTTCTTCACTCTTTTCGAATTCTAGAGATATTTTATAAGAATTATTTGAAATGATTCCTAAAAATCATTTATTACTTCAGAATCATTTTATTCTAAATCTTATTTTTCTTCTGCCTCGCAGCATGACTAACAAATATTTTCAAGTTTTCTTATATTTTTTCTTATATCCATTTTGGCATCTTCGATATTTCGTATTTCATACTGGAAAAGATCCGCATTATTTTCGATTTGAGCAAGAAAATTTGAAAGTTCTTCCATATCAATTCGCATTTGATTTTCAACTTGGGATATTTCAGTATTTTGCCCTTCGATATGTATTGTCATTGAGTTATGTGTATTTGCATCAAAGTCTAAATCTTCGGATAATCTTCCCGATTCAAGATCATCCACAGATGTTCTAAGAAGAGTTGAGAAAAATCCACTTACAAACCTTGTTATTCTTCTAAAGGTATTATTGATAAATGCCTCTACGCCTGACCTTTCTTGACAATTCCTTTCGTCGTTAACATCAATCGTTACGGATTCTTCGGAATATTCCATTTTTCCCCTTTTTATAATCTATTGTTTTGAAAAGTATGTTCGATTAGTAAGAAAACTGTTTCTCTTTAGTTATATTTAGTTAACTTGATCTCTTTTTATATAGCGCCTAATCTTACAAAATTATTTTTACATAATTATTACAACTAAATTTGCATATCTTTCTCTTCTAAAATAGGTTTCTTTCTCTATAATATTTTAATATAGATAGTAGTAAATATTGATGCTCCTATTATTTTTATTTAACAACTTTTTATTTTTTAGAATGATGATATGTATATGTGGTAACACCGAGAGGACACGCAGGTATGGAGAGCTTTCCAAAACCTCTCTGTACCTTGAAAGATCTTTCACAGCTCTCACAGAGTACTGGCAGTCATGGTTGAGGCAGAATGGAAGACTTGGGATGGTCAACACAAAGAATGAAGGACACAATTGCACTGGGAAAGTTCTGTGAACAGAAAGAGTTGAGCCAAGCAGAAATATGGAGAGAATTAAGTGGAGGTTTCTTATTGCTCTATGGTGACATAAAAATGGAGGATTGACAAACGTTCCCGCGGACTTGGAAGTGGCGATCAATTTCCGAGTTTTTAGGGGTTTTTATAGTCGAAAATACGGAAATACTGGGCATTCGTCTAACGTATTACCTGAGTTGTCCAAGATAAAGAGGTCATTGTACTCTATGACCTGGAAACTTCTGACATCTTTAAGCCTCGTTCCTACACGCTGTTGGACTTCTATAATTCACTTTCGGCTATTTAACTCAACTCTTCTTCTATTACACAGTTTTACTTTATTATCTCCAGTTTGTACAGAGTACATTACATATTGTGATACAATGGTTCATGTAAAACATGCGTAGAATTAGTTACAGATGTGTTTATATTATACAACACGTTTTTCATCATATAATCTTGTTATATTACACCAATATGGGGTTGTTGGTGCAAACTCTATCATATATATGTTATTTAATAAAGAGCAATATATAAAAATGTATATCCTATACAAATATGTTTTAAATAAAAATAGTCTGTGATGAAGGAGAGAGAAAGTTGGCTAGTAAGACTAGGCCTAGACAACCACGTTGTCTTGCCTTCATAATGGTCGTTATATTCTGACAACTCGGGTGTTATTGTCCCGTCCCGCTCGGGGAAGAATTCCCTGGATTCGTTTATCTGCGGGAAGATTTAAACGAGGCCGTCTTCATGGTCTCTTTGGTGGACCTCGTACTTTCTCTCTGGACTCACGTATTCTTCCTGTGTGCGTCACTCTCACCAGGCCTGATCAAAATATTAATCTTGTATGTTAACTTTAAAGTCGTTAAAGTATATATAATATATATGTCATAATATCCGAAAATATATAAATAAAATGTCCTGTGTGGGAGTACGAGGATAGAGGGAAGATAGCCCCGTTAAAAAACAACTCCCTTTGTGAACAAGTGTCAAGTCTTCAATCTCCCCTAGGGGATTTATCTTAGTTAAAGCGGCTTAAAAGCGGCTAGACGTGATGATCAAGAGACAGTTCTCACCGAGGTGGTCTCGACGCCAGTTGTTCTAGGGGTTGTTCTCGGATATTCTATCTTTCCTCCCCGATCTATTTCCTTACAGGTGTTTGCCCCTGGATCCTGTCTCCTGTGTGTCCTTACCACCCATCACTCAACCACCACGACTGCTTCTAACTAGCATGCCACACTGCATTCATCCTACAGAATAAATTACATTACTATATATATACTAGCGGATGTGTACCCGGCTTCGCCCGGGTTTTATCCGAGTGAAAATTTGCCTAACGAATATTATTGATAATAATATTCCGGAACACACACAGAATATTATGATAATAATATTCGTTACATTATATATTTATATAATGTATAAAATATATTTTTCGAGAAAACATATCCTCTCTCTCTCTACTGAATAGATTTTTAAAAAAATATATATATATATTTATAAATAAAAATATCTAGAGATATACTACATGATCTTAGCCAAAAAGCAAAGAAACGATATTTTATATAGAGAGATGACCTGGCTTCGTGTGTCTTCTGCTCGAGTGAATGTTTCGCTGATAGAATTTTGTTCCTGCCTACTAAAAATTATTATCTGGCTTTGCCCGTGGTCTGCTTTAGTGAATATTACCCTAAAGAATTTTGTTTATATCAATCAAGCATGATACAGCAATATTGTCATAATCATTTCTGACTAAAAAAAATATTGTTGCTCAGTACCTGGTTAATTATAATTTTTCTTGGTTGAAAGTGCGACAAAAAGCTCTTCCAGATTTAACTCTCTGTCCTGTTCAAATTTTAGCGAGATTAGTTATATATTAAGGGCTTGCATAGCCGACAAACAAATATATGTTCCCAGCTTCGCCCGGTTTTTACCCGAGTAAAAGTTTGCCTAACGAACATTTGTTAAAACGATTCTAGAAAACATCCAATCCACCTATATATTGATTTATAAACGTATATAAATATAAATATTTTTATATGTGTTTTAATATATTTTTGAAACATATACATTTTTTAATATTTATTAAATTTTAAATAATATATTGTCACGTTTGTGGATTTATAATTAACTAGCCGAATGACCCGGGCAACGCCCGGGTTTTAGCCGATTAAATGTTTTTATTCAAATACTATTCGTAACAATTATAAATTGGCGCCGTGGATGTCACTCTTGTGAAACGTCCCGCTCCAAACTTTGTGTCGGATAAGCGATATTTTTATAGAGATGATCTGGCTTTGTATCTTCTGCTCGAATGAATGTATTTTTTCTGTTAGAATTTTGTCCCTGCATACTAAAAATAAACTGGCTTCACCCGTGGCCTCTGCTTTTTGGAATTTTTCCCGATATGATTTTGTTTCTGATAATAAAATATGATACAGAAATATTGTCATCATCATTTTTTAACTAAAAAACATCTATTTATGCCCAGAACCTGTCAATTTCAATTTTTCTTGGTTAAAAATCCGATAAATATCTCTTCCAGATTTTTCTTTACGTCCTGTTAAAACCAGTTTTACATGTACATTAGGTCAGCTGATATTATCTCCCATCTTCACCGCTAGAGGCGCTGCTTGCGAGCGAAATGGCAAATTTGCAACGCAATTTGCAAATAACTCGAAGAATTTTCGGGATAGAGGCCTGATATGTTCACTATAAGTTTTTCCAGATTTTACTCTATATACTGTTAAAATTTCAGTCAGATTAGTTACGGATTGTGGACGTGTATAGCCGACATAGGAACAAACACACATACATACATACATGCATACACTGACTTTTATATATATAGGGATTATTTCTTTTTTTTCTCAATGAATTATGTATATTTATTTAAAAATTCATTTTTGTTATCATCATCACATACAATGTAATTTTTTTTATATAAACAAACGATAATAAACAACAACAACAACGTAATTTGAATCTTCATTATTATAAAATAACAAAAAAAATAAATTTAAAATGTAAAAATATATTACAATATTTTAGCATTTAACACAAAAACGTTACAAGATTTTATTTAAATATATATTAATATTGAAATGCCAAGTCTTTTTACAACGTCTTTGGAATATTATATTTCTAATTAAATTTATTATACTTGGAACACATTTTGGCATTTTTACAATTTATAAATGTAATTTCACCAGATGCCGCGAGAGGCACTGCTTGCGAATGAAAGTAGAAATTTTTAAAATATAATTGCAGAGAGAGAGAGAGCAAATATTTATTTCAAATCAAATTCACACCAGTAACCTTCCCAGTAGTATAGTAAATATATATAACTTCCCAAAGTTCCACGGCGATTGAATAATCTTACCTTTTAAAAGCATTCATCGTGTGAACAAACTAACATTCATCGTTTAAAAAAACCACGTATTAATTATTAACCAATCTAATTCATTTATCGTCGCGACCAGTGCTGCGCCCAAGCGGTAAAAGGCTGGAACTAACGCTTTTTGGTTTTAAATTTATAAAAAAAAGCACATTTACTTTTTTAGTTTTTTGAATAGCTTATATGTTAAACGAAATCTTCAGCTACCTACATGCGAAATTTCATAATGATTGATTCTGTAGATTTTGCGCAACGCGCGATAGTATCGTTATGAGAATTTCAAGATTTATAAAATTTGTTATTCAGAGAGTTTAATTTACAATAATTTTAAAATAATTACAAAAAATAAAAAACGTCACATGTTTAAAATATATAAATAACAAATTTTATAAATCTTGAAATTCTCATAACGATACTATATATATAATGGCACGGAAAGAGCTTAGAGAGAACCACCCAAATAAACAGGATGCAGCAATTAAGGGAGCTGTCCACATGTCAACCGGAGGGGGCGAGTTTTACCCTCAGATGGCTGACGCCGCGGGTGACATAGAATAAGAAAGATAGCTCCCTTCTCTCTAGAATTAGAGTTCGTGTCCGGTTTACCCAGTTGAATCCGACTCGTCCTTTCCAAGCTTCACCTGTGTCACCTCTCACAACACCCCGCCATATTGACTGTCAAGTTATCCAAGCATATTTTTCACAACACACACATATATATTAAAAATAAAAAAGGCATATCCTGACCAGGAGCACATGTGCTTTTCATAAGGCAGAGCGCCATCTGGTGGAACAGAAATCAAATAAACATTGACTTAGCCTGTTCCCTGATATTTGGCCAACACAATTTCTTGATAAATCAAGAAAAGCCATCCACGAACGCGTTTCGCGCTGTTGGCGCTCGTCAGCGTGGAATAGGCTGTACCACTGTGACCAAAAAGATTTTTGGTCCCATATATCAAAATATATTCATCATTGTAATTTGCTTGAAACTAATAAAGTTGAAAAAAGGCTGACGTCCCTTAGAGATAGCCCTTACAAAACCTGGCGCCATATAACTTCAAAAACAGGATAAAAGGGAACAGGGAAAGTCCCCGGTAGAGGATAACTCTAGAGCAGGGACTGTTAGAAGACAGTTGGGAGGAAAGGTTAAAAGGGGATGTGGCCATAGTGGGCCCTAGTCTCATTGCTGGAGCCATTTCAGTATGTCTGTTTCTAGGGACGTTATCTTCTTATCGCCAGTGACTTCTGGAGTGTCTATATTCCCATAACCATTTACATTATTCAATATATCTAATATTCGGCGGAGAGAGAAACCGACGCTGTTCGATGTGCTATCGAATTCTCTAGTATTTGGGAGCCGGTGTCACTGCTTGCACAAACCTCAGGCACAAGTAGATGCATCAGGCAGTCGCAGTTTGTAGGCAAGTAGAAGGAAGGATGTAGT
>CP092866.1:98489451-98526518 GCA_030710605.1 Cordylochernes scorpioides | reverse complement strand
CTCTTTGCTTTTGCCAGTATATCTCGAATCTCTTTAGTAGATGATGAGACAGACTTAAAAAATGCATTTAACTCTTTTACTTGATCATCATATCGCTTTAGTTGAGTGCGGTAAACCTCAATCAAGATAGAAGAATGGTGTGCCCAAGTTTCAACTTTCTCCATGGGATTTGGCTCATTATCTAATATAGCATCTATATCCATCCTACAATTCACCAAAAATTTTGGACTACTTGTCTTTATAGATGGACAAAGGTTTTGGTCCGCAAATATTGGTTTATCTTCGACTTGTCCTTTGTAGATTTCTAATGTTATTAATAAATGTTTCAATTTAATTGCTTTAGTTTGTTGAATCAAATACGATTCACCGATTTCCTGTGCTTTTAGTTTTATTCTCCGTTCTAATTGCTTATAATTCCTTAGCCGTGTTTCGATTTCTTTTAATTCTTTTTCCTGTATTTTTTCAAAATTTTCAATAGCTTCTTTTATATCATTTTCTTCAACTTCTTCTTCATCATCATCATCATCTTTGGCTTCAACTTCTTTGGCTTCAACTTCTTTGGCTTTATCTTCTTTGGCTTTATCTTCTTTGGCTTTATCTTCTTTGGCTTTATCTTCTTTGACTTTATCTTCTTGATCTTTAACTTCTTTAGCTTTATCTTCAACCTTATCTTCTTTAGCTTTGTCTTGAACTTTCTTAGCAGTTTTCGATTTACGTCTTCGACCCATCACAATTTTTCTTTTCAGTATTTAATTCTTAGATAGAAATTATGTTAAAAGGGAATTACAAAAGATGCTTTCACAAACAATAGTTAAAATTCCATTTAGATATTCTAACAAATTTTTTTTTTACCTCCATAATATATAAGATCGATTCAGTTTATCGTATGTAAATTTTACAATTTATATTATGAAATATGTAGCAAAAATATATTTTATCTATAATTTGAATATACTCATTCAGTTTTGGCCTGATAAAAAATATGCAAAAATAGCTTATTTTCAACCTTTATAATTTTATTGAGAGAGAGAATATATACGATAAAAAATTATTTAATATCAATATGTTAATATTTCCTTACGGTGAAACATTTTCAGCTATAAAATAAAGGAATTCATCTTCTAAGATACTAATTGAATGATGATATGATTGTATGGTGTAAAACGGAATTGTTTGAGATTCTTCGGTCACATCGCGCGACGCAGGGGAATGGAGTACACCATACTGACCGGAAAGACGTCTGGGCGACACATTCCTGGACGTCCAACGACACGCTTCGTGGACCAATTAAAGAAACTCACTGGCTTAATAGTCGCCGAGATGGTACATTGAGCTCAAGACAGAGATGGCTGGCGTCGCATCGTGTTTAGGATGTAATACGTACAATGGGCCACAACGTTCGATAGCGAATAAAATAATATACGTATGAACGTATATCTTCTAACAGGTTGTAAAATGAGCTGGTAGATTAGATAAAACTATTTTTAATAGATTATTGCAGTTCAAACCTACCTCGAAGGACATGCCATTAGAACGTTATATAATTTGACCAATGTGTAAATTTTTAGTTTTTTTTTTTTTTTGTTGTTGGGGAGACGAACAGTGTAAAGTTGGGACTATTCGGCAACACATAAAACTCATCTTATAAACAATCTCGTTAATATTTTTTCACAGTTTCGTTTTTAAATAAAAGAAATCCATTGTGGAAATACAAGGTTGTCCCAAAAATTCATAAACATATTAGTATTTATATTTTACAAGTATTTACGAACTTTTGGGACAATCTTGGTAATATTGGTAACCTTGGTAAAATTACAACAGAATTCTTATAAAAGAATGATTTAATCTCTGATATTCTATATCAAGGTTGGCCAATCAGCAGGTGGGTCAAGTTTCAGAATTACAAGGTTGTCCCAAAAGTTCGTAAACACTTGCAAAATATAAATCATGATAACGAACTTTTGAGACAACCTTATATATATTTTGTAGTTTTCATATATGAACGTTTTTCACATTTTATCTTGAATCACATTAATAATCATAAAGTAGTTGTTCTTGCACGATGTTTTCACCAACATATTGGGAATTTTGAATATATGAAAATCTTTATTTTTGCTCATCAATGATCACAAATAGGTCAGAAACGGAACGTTGAATTTTGTAAACTTTACCTTATAAATTTTCCCATGAATGATAATATACATCTTGGTGAATCTTTTCAGGTTTGTTTGTGATCGAAATATTGTATTTCTGTAGCCTAAAAGCCAATCTGGAAAATGTTCCTGATTGGCTTAACCAACACAAAATTCGGCGATCAGTTATCAGGGTGAATGGACGTCCAAAAATTATTTTTCAGTGGCCAGGTTTTCTGCTCGGCATTGGCGTTTGCCTTTTCTTTTAATTTTGTATTTACATTAAAATTCCACTTATCCCTGTATCTACAGCAGTCATTGTATACTTCTGTAGGCTCATCAAAATCCCGAGTCTAGGTTTCTTTGCAAGATCAGCGTTAAATCTCAAAGAATCCTTCTCTTTATTGTTCCTAATTGAATGTAGATTTCTTTCGGACACAAAGGTTCTTTAAATGTTAGTACAATATCAGAATTGTTTTTATGAATCGTCTATAATAATATGATAAACATAAAAAGTTTTTTACTTGTTGCAAATTTGGAAATTAAGCAATGACCTTTAATATAGCATAATGGAATATATTATTCTTTTTGATCTACTTGGTGTCTACCAATATTTAATATTTAGTCTGAAGTGTCAAATATTTTAGAATTGTCTCAATTCAGCAATTTGAGGCTGTCCATAAAATTGCGAAAGCGTGATTGTACCTTTGTAATGGTATCAGAATAAACAAAGCGGTCGTATAACATAAGCATGTTTCCTCAGTCTTCACCAGGCTTTCAATTCTTCTTTCAAAGGTTCAAAGTATCTTATAAAATCAAGTGACGACATGGTAATTATGTTTTTGTACTCCTCCATTTTCCAGTAGCTCTGAAAATTTTAAATACATCGTGGAATATATATTTGTCATTATTTTTGGAAATATGTAAATAAAATGCTTGTGTAGGAGTACGAGAAAAGAGGGGAGATAGCCGGGTTAAAACAATCTCCATGGTAAGCAAGTGTCAAGTCTTCACTCCCCTATGGGATTTATCTTATGACAAGCGGCTGCATGGTGGTCTCCACACCAGTTGTTCTAAGGGTTGTTATCGGACCTTCTATCTTTCCTCCCCGATCTACTCCCCATGGGGCCTCTGGATCCTGTCTCCTGTGTGTCCTAACCACTCATTACACAGCCATCACGACTGCCTCACAAATCACCATATATTTGCTCTTCAAAAACTTCCAAAGGCATTGTAAGTGCAAGGTAGGGGTATACATTTCCTTTGCTGTTTTTGTCCAAGCCCCAGTAGTCAACGCAGACTTTTCATTAGGAGACTAATGTGGAGGTCCACGGACTTTCTGACGGCTAGATGACATTGAGTAGTGCTCCCAGTCTTAATGACAAAGGCAGACACATTCTACTTCACCCAATTATTATGGTTGTCGAATCTCTTTTGATGATATCTACTCATATCCAGCAGACACCATTAAAAATCTCAAGCTCTACAGGTTTGATGCCCTAATGTGATTGAGTGGAGATAAGAAAGAAGTAGATATCAATTTTGATACTGGGTGGTTTCATACTGGGAGCAATACACAATCCAAAAAAAGATCAAATTAGTTTGTTTGTTAAAAATTATTAACCAAAGCACCTTTTGCCATGCGATACAGTGATTTTTCACCTTCGTCTCTATTGTCATTTTGACACCTGAAATTTGAACTTGGAAGCCATCATTATTTTACTCAATTTTTAGATGGTACTCCATAATCATTCTCTATAAAAATGTGTCTCAAAACTTACTATCTTATTATTATTTGTTACTAATAAAAAAATGTCCACAATACTTTATTGCTTCTTATGTGGCCAAGATATTCTATTTTAAAAATAGTTCGTGACTACATTTGGCAGTGAAAGGAAATCAAAATGATGTAAAAATATTTATTTAAAATTTCAATTCGAAAGATATTTCCTATTCTGAATGTGTAAATTATAACCATAGAATAAGTTTTAACCAATTTTTTTAAATCGGAAAAAAATGACACGTGGGCAATGGCCCTCATCAGTATAGGGCGGCACGGGACAAGAGACTTCCATTTAAAATATTGCAGAGATCACATCATTGCTGATACTTATGGAAACAGTTCAGTACTTTTAATGTTTCAAGATGATTAACGGAGTCGTGGAATATAGTTTAGTAAAGATTATAAAGCTATATATATATATATATATATATATATATATATATATGATTGCAATTTTTGTCGTATACAGTGGTACCTCGACATACGAGTTTAATTCGTTCCGCAACCTTGCTCGTATCTTGAATTACTCGTATCTCAAAGCAAATTTCCCCATACAAAACAATTGAACTACCATTAATTCGTTCCAACCTCCAAAATGTCACCCCAGTTATTTTTGTTACGTGGTTTTAAATAATAAAAACGTATTTATAAATATCAAATATTTATTGCACAAAACAAAAAAGAGAATGTAAAGAAATAAATTAGATATCCTCACTGGTCTTTGCCTTTTTCGCTACATTTTTCTCGCTTTCACCTGTAGGCCGTTTAAAAAAAAACATGTCCAAGGAGGTTTGTTTCTTCCTCCCTCTCAGAATGTTCCGGAAATGAGTTAGGCAAGTGTCATTAAAAAGGTCAGGTGCACGACCTGTTGCAACTTTTTCGGGTGTTTTTTTTTTTAACTTTTTACAAACTTTCTTCCGATCCATGGTTATAAAAATAAATGAACTAAAACTGTAAATGTAAACGCAACACAAAACGCGAACACAATACACAACTTATCACAGCGGAAGCACGCTGCTAACTGATCGTGATGGCGCGACTGCGTGTTACTACCTGTTGTGTTTTGACTTTAAAAGCACACAAAAATATAATAAACTTGAATTTGTTTATTCAAGTCTCAAAAAACAAAGCTTTGCATATAGAACAAATATAAATGAAGAAGAAGAAAAAAACATTTTAGGAAAAGCAAAAACAAAACAAAAGTACAGGTCAAAAAGAAACATTTAAAATCACAGATTAATATCTTCAACACTACCGAACCGAACTCGTATCTCGAATTTCGCTCGTAACTAAAAGCAAAAAATCACTTGCTCGTCGGCTCGTATCTCGAAAAACTCGTATGTTGGGGCGCTCGTATGTCGAGGTACCACTGTAAATGGAAATATCTTTATTTACGGGGCTGCTAACCAAAATAAAATGATTTTTGAGCCCCAATGGCCGCGTAAAGCGGAATATATACAAACCACTATGACCAGGCTGGGGAAGCTAAGGACAGGATCTTCGTCAGGGAAGAGGCAGGTTAGGCTAGATTGGGTCCGCGGAGGTCAGGAGGCAGGAAGAGGACGGGAGGACTAGAACTTTGCAGCTCTAGCTCTGGCAGTTGGGCAAGACATTGATCTTGCCTCGTGGTCGGCAGAGAAGCCCTTGGCTGAGCAGTTGGCGCATTTGGCCGTGCGTGGGTTGGCGAGAGTTGGACAGCTTTGATTGTCGTATATATATTTTACTAGCCGAATGACCCGGGCAACGCCCGGGGTTAACCCGATTAAATGCTTTTATTAAAATACTATTCGTTACAATTATAAATTGGCGCCGTGGATGTCATTCTTGTATAATATATAAATGAGTTTTAAAAATTGTGAAAAATAAAAATGCATCGGCCGGGAATCGAACCCGGGGCGCCCGCGTGGCAGGCGAGCATTCTACCACTGAACCAAAAGCAAACGGTGACAGAAGTGTCTCGCGCATTGGCGGCGCCATCGTAGAGAACCAATAAGAGAGCGCCATTCCAAAAAAAAAAAAAAGCGAGTGGGGGGGGGGGGGGGGGGGGCATGATGGGGGGCAGTGTTGGGCAAATATTAATTAAAATGATTTATTAAAGATTAACAATTGATTAATTGTTAATTGTATTTTTCACAATTAACAATTAATCAATTGTTAATTGCACTTTTCTAATTAACAATTAATTAATTGTTAATTGCACTTCAATTTAATTGAAAAATAATTTTTTAATGCCCAACACTGCATTTCAGTACCACTCTCTTCTCGAACATGCTGTCCGACAATTTGTGACTCTTTGGCAGATTTGTCATTGTCGCAAAAGAAAAAAGGCGTTCAACTGCAGCTAACGATGGTAGAGGTGTGTTGTATTTAATAAAAACACTTTTTATCTCAGGCAGTGTTGGGCAAATATTAATTAAAATGATTTATTAAAGTTTAACAATTGATTAATTGTTAATTGCACTTTTCTAATTAACAATTAATTAATTGTTAATTGCACTTCAATTTAATTGAAAAATTATTTTTTAATTTTCAACACTGATGGGAGGGAGGGGGGGCAAAGGTGGCGTGATTGTAGCCAACCAATAGGAGGGCGCCATTCCAAAAAAAAAAAAGCAAACCGTGACAGAGATGAAGAATGACGCTCGTAACTGTATATAGAATGTTTAATTTAATAATTGTTCCCACAGAGTATGTATGTAAGATCACAAGTAAATAGACGCCAACTATAAGAAGACTTTTTCTCTTTGTTTACTTTGTTATAAGTTTTGTTTTGTTCTCTCTCTTGTAAATCAATAATGTTTAATTAATATTTTTGGAATACGGTTCTTTAAAATTTCTAAGCAAAGCCAACACTTATTTTGCACTAATATTTCTTTTTTTTTAAGTCTAAAAATATCTATGGGTAATATTTTTAGACGTAGTTTTAAGCGTTTATTGTAAAAGAAATATTAATGCTAAAAGGTGTTAAGTTCATTTTCTAGATTACCTTTAAAATTTAGTCCAAGTATATTTTTAAAATTTGTGTTTAAAGGTACAGTAATTAATGCTCGATGATATAAACCAATCGAATTTTCCTAGAAATTTTTGGAAGGGATCCGTGTCGATAAAGGGTGGCTAGAACCAATTACATGGTCTGATGATACTCATTTTGGCGCCCATAATGGTATAGTCAATTCACAAAATTGTCGAATATGGAGCTCTCCAATGATCCATAAGCCTATGGGAGAGAGGGGTAATATATGGTTGGCTTCACTCCGAATTTTATCATTGAATCGATTTTGCATTTTTTTCATCACATGCACAAAGTATGCCGATATTGCGCGACTAATTAACGAGATTTATTCCAAGGAAATGGGAAGTAAAGGAATAAGGCTCAATTTGAAAACTTAAATATGAATATAACATTGAAAGCCTAAATCTGGATCTTACATTGATAGCCTAAATCTGTCTCTTCCATTGAAAACCTAAATCTGGATCTTACATTGATAGCCTAAATCTGTCTCTTTCATTGAAAACCTAAATCTGGATCTAACATTGATAGCCTAAATCTGGATCTTACATTGATAGCCTAAATCTGGATCTTACATTGATAGCCTAAATCTGGATCTAACATTGATAGCCTAAATCTGGATCTTACATTGAAAACCTAAATCTGGATCTTACATTGATAGCCTAAATCTGTCTCTTCCATTGAAAACCTAAATCTGGATCTAACATTGAAAGCCTAAATCTGGATCTTACATTGATAGCCTAAATCTGTCTCTTTCATTGAAAACCTAAATCTGGATCTTACATTGAAAACCAAAATCTGGATCTAACATTGATAGCCTAAATCTGGATCTTACATTGATAGCCTAAATCTGTCTCTTCCATTGAAAACCTAAATCTGGATCTAACATTGAAAACCTAAATATGGATCTTACATTGATAGCCTAAATCTGTCTCTTCCATTGAAAACCTAAATCTGGATCTAACATTAATAGCCTAAATCTGGATCTTACATTGATAGCCTAAATCTGTCTCTTCCATTGAAAACCTAAATCTGGATCTAACATTGATAGCCTAAATCTGGATCTTACATTGAAAACCTAAATCTGGATCAAACATTGTTAGCCTAAATCTGGATCTTACATTGATGGCCTAAATCTGTCTCTTCCATTGAAAACCTAAATCTGGATCTTACATTGAAAACCTAAATCTGGATCTTACATTGATAGCCTAAATCTGTCTCTTCCATTGAAAACCTAAATCTGGATCTAACATTGATAGCCTAAATCTGGATCTTACATTGAAAACCTAAATCTGGATCTAACATTGATAGCCTAAATCTGGATCTTACATTGAAAACCTAAATCTGGATCTAACATTAATAGCCTAAATCTGGATCTTACATTGATAGCCTAAATCTGTCTCTTCCATTGAAAACCTAAATCTGGATCTAACATTGATAGCCTAAATCTGGATCTTACATTGAAATCCTAAATCTGGATCTAACATTGATAGCCTAAATCTGGATCTAACATTGATAGCCTAAATCTGTCTCTTCCATTGAAAACCTAAATCTGGGTCTAACATTGATAGCCTAAATCTGTCTCTTCCATTGAAAACCTAAATTTGGATCTAACATTGATAGCCTAAATCTGGATCTTACATTGATAGCCTAAATCTGTCTCTTCCATTGAAAACCTAAATCTGGATCTAACATTGATAGCCTAAATCTGGATCTTACATTGAAAACCTAAATCTGTATCTAACATTGATAGTCTAAATCTGGATCTTCCATTGAAATCCTAAATCTGGATTATCCATTGAAATTTATACTCGGACATTTTAACGAGAACGTGCCAGCACAAGTACTCAGCGACGTTAAAAGCCGGATAAAAGCCATTTTGGTACGAATACGAAAAGGGCAAGAAAAGTAAGCGCCTAAGCCTCTCGCACAAAAGCAGAGCCGAAAATTCGACCACTGGAAGATAATTTTTGACTGTCAAATAAACGATTGGTTAGCTTCGATAAATAATTGGATGTCTATTGAAAGCAATTACTAATCAGCATGCCTTGTGTTGGTAAAAAAAGCTGAAAGACTCCTCTAGGTCCATTAGCTTGATGGGCTGTTCTACCACAGGAATATGCCTATTTCTATCTATACAAAACTGGAAAGACACATCAAGTTTTTGTTATCTTTCGAGAAATCCTTTGAAAGACTTAATTGACAAAATTTATGATTCTTTTCCGTTTCTAACAACTTTCAGGAATATTATTGATGGACAAAAAAGGATCCGTAATCATTAAAATTCAGAGTTGGCCGAACCGTCTTACAAGAAAAGCAGCTTTAAGATTAAGAAATACGTACGTTGTTAGCTTTTCTTGATTAATCGAGAATAGGTATTAGTCCAATTATGGAATAATAAAAATCAACAAATAATTGATATTTATTCCGATAGATGGCACAAGCCATTATCAACTTTTAGTTGCACGAGATAGAGAGATGCTTTTTCTTAATTAATCCACCTTATTCCAGTACAATTTCACATTTGTACTTTTTTTCAAGCTTTAAGATTGTTAATAAGAATGTTTATAAGAAGATATTTTACCGATCGAGCCATCTGTATTACTGAACATTCCCAAACCAAAAATATCTGGCTAGGTAAGTGAAAGAAGTGCATGGCGCTCGCAAGGTAGTTTGTGTTTTGCGTCAAGCTTTTAGAAATGATGTACTGAATCAACGCACCATAAGGCACTGGTTTCAAAAGTTCAGATTTGAAGCTTTTTTTTTATTTGTGGTAAAGCATGCAGTGGCCGGTTACCGGCACTTGATGAAGTAATGAATAATGAAGCAATAAAGGCAGATGAGGAAATCAGTCTATCATGGGGTAAGATTGACAAACTCTTCAAAGTTTCTAATGAGGCAAACAAAGCTCGCCCTACATTATATAGGAAAGTTTTGCCCTACAGACTATCAACTAACAACGAGTATAAACCAGTTTTCGATGCTCCCTTGACAGTCTATATGGGGTAAGATTGACGCAATCGTCAAAGTTTCTGATGAGGCAAACAAAGCTCGCCTACATTATATAGGAAAGTTTTGCCCTACAGACTATCGACTAACAACGAGAAGAAACCAGTTTTCGAAGCTCCCTTGACAGTCTATCATGGGGTAAGATTGACACAATCGTCAAAGTTTCTGATGAGGCAAACAAAGCTCGCCTACATTATATAGGAAAGTTTTGCCCTACAGACTATCAACTAACAACGAGCAGAAACCAGTTTTCGATGCTCCCTTGACAGTCTATCATGGGATAAGATTGACACACTCTTCAAAGTTTCTGATGAGGCAAACAAAGCTCGCCTACATTATATAGGGAAGTTTTGCCCTACAGACTATCAACTAACAATGAGAAGAAACCAGTTTTCATTGATTCCTCGACATATTAACCATATTAAAAGGAGTTTTCTCTGGTGATGAAAGGTGAATCCGCTGTGATAAAAATCCTAAGGGTCCTCACCCCTGGACGCTGTGACTCACACAGCCACATCCACACGACAACTATATCTGGTTGACACCAACTGTAGGTTGATCCCAGATATGTCATCCATCAATGGACATCTGTACCCACGGCAGTTGGAACGTGTACAATAGAAATTCAGTTTTTTTAAATTATTATCCCTAGAACATGTTGTACAGGCCATGATAATCATGGTGGGTAGAAGTTGGCGACTGCATTTACTGTATGTGCATCCCATGTCTATACCTGGACGCCCGCCGACACGCTTCGTCGAACAATTAAAGGAACTCGCTGGCTTGACAGTCGCTGAGATGGTACATCGAACTCAAGAAAGAGATGGCTGGCGTCGTGTTTGGGATGTAACACATACAATGGGCCACAACGTTCGATCGCGAATAAAATGATATTACTACTGCACCTTATGTCTACACATGTGAAAATCAGTTCGACTTTTGCACTAACAAAGGTTCCAGAAAGCCCCGTTTGGTTACATGTACTCGTTGGTGGTGGTGGACTTTTGCAAGAATAGGGGGCCATTGGGATTTTTTTTTTTCAATTAGAAAAAAGGTGCCCAATGCGGGATTCGATCCCGGATCGTAGCGGTCGAAAACCAACGGTTCAGACCATCCTTCCACCGACCCCCTAGAAATTAAAGAAGATAGCATTGGTTAATATCAAGGGTGTACTGTTCCTTCAAAACAATGCCAGACTAAATGTGGCAATGGTCATAAGAGGTACCTTACAGCGATTTGGCTTGGAAGTTCTAAATCATACTCCTTAAAACTTGCACCAACAGATTACCACCTCTCTTATTGTTGTAGATAGATGATAAAATTAGCTTTTACTTGTGCTTAAGAAATAGATAAACATTCTTTAAGATAGTAAAACTTGGTGATAATAAAACTTATAGATAATAAAAATTATTTTCATTCAAACTTATAGATAATAAAACTTAGAGGTAATAAAACTTAGAGGTAAATAAACAAACACTATTTATAAATTTTGGTAGAAAACTTCTTAAATTATATGTTTAAAATAGTGTACTTAACTTGGATGATTGAAGACTGACATTGGATTAAATTTTAGTACTTTAATTAGAACATAAAGATTTAATATAAAAGTTTGACGCACGTTTTAATGGCGTCGCTTCCTTTATTTTTGATACAAAGTTCTTCTTCTTCTTGGTCGCCGACCGCGCATGCGCACCTCTTCTCACCGGCGGTAGCGCCGCCAGGCGAGCTTAGGTAGATTTGGTTAATCTAACCTCTCCACTATTATTTGGACAACCAGATTCTTGTAATATCTCCCATAAATGAGAACTGTGGATCACACTCAGACTTCTTCGACTCCAAATCTACTGAATTTTACCTGTAAGGCATTGTCAATCTGAAAGAACGTTGGCAAAAGGTGTTGTATTCAGATAGAAATGAATTCAGTCAATGAGGGTGTGTAACATTTGATTTTTAATTTAGCAATAAAAAAATGGAAAGAACCTTTTTGGTTACCTTTTATATGGTTCCGGAAAATAATAATTGGAATGAAAGTTTTCCGGTTATCACTCCCGCTTGAATTGCCCAGAAACATGATGTAACAGGCTTCACGCCATTCTAATTGACCCATGGTAAGAAAACTGAAACCTCACTTGATACTTTGATACTAGAACTCACCCAGATGACATCGAATTTATTCAGGAGGTAAAAATAGAATAGGAGCGACCTGGAAGATGGTTTCACATCCTAAAATCCCAAGAATCCAATGAAATGAACTAAGAATCCAGGCACAGAGAAACAAAATATCTTTCTGGTGATTTGACATGGATTTACATTCCAGTATGATGTCTAGGATGTGTGAAAATTTTCTAATTAGTACTATAATTCTTTCACAGGTCACCAAGATACTATTCAATCTAACGAATGAGGTATACAAACGTTTGGGGAAGAGCGTGTACATTTATCATTTATTCTTTTTTTTTTTTTCAAATTTTAAATAAGTCTATTTTCATATTGTCATATAGATCATGTTTAATTATATTTACAATACAATATAGTGTTGTGTGTCACCCAGTAGCCGACCGATAGTACACGCGACCAATCAAGATATTTTCATATTGTCATATAGATCATGTTTAATTATATTTACAATACAATATAGTGTCGTGTGTCACCCAGTAGCCGACCGATAGTACACGCGACCAATCAAGATATTTTCATATTGTCATATAGATCATGTTTAATTATATTTACAATACAATATAGTGTTGTGTGTCACCCAGTAGCCGACCGATAGTACACGCGACCAATCAAGATATTTTCATATTGTCATATAGATCATGTTTAATTATATTTACAATACAATATAGTGTTGTGTGTCACCCAGTAGCCGACCGATAGTACACGCGACCAATCAAGATATTTTCATATTGTCATATAGATCATGTTTAATTATATTTACAATACAATATAGTGTTGGGTGTCACCAAGTCGCCGACCGATAGTACACGCGACCAATAAAGATATTTTCATTTTTGTTTAGTTTCTATTTAATTATATTTTATCTCTCAGAGAAATGGTACCACAGAGATGACGGGTATAAATTGTATTTGCCCATTGACAATCGTTTCGTGGCAATGTGTTATATACAACGTGCCAGGGAATAAATTAATCTTCTTCCTGTTTGAATTTTGACCCGGCGATTTAGAAATTTCCAGCTACAGCTCCAACCCCTCCTACAACCGTCCTGGCGAGACCCCGAACATCATGACCGTCCTGGACTGGACCACGAGCCCAGCACTGCACCCAATAAACCTTCTGAGTTGTACATCCCCGCCTTTGTCTCTTCAATAGTAAAATTTGCCATTACAGATAGTATGTAGGGCATGGATATGTCTGGTTTCTTGAAATGACCTTTCTCCGGAATGTCAATAATCATTTGTTTTAGAGAAGTCATCATATAGAGTTTTTTAAAGGAGTAGAAGTAGGTAAATATAACGCCCTTATCAACATATGGCTCAAATATCACTCATTTATTTATTTCAATTTGAAGCGCTATGTCACCTTAGGGACACTTGCGCTGTCATACATGTATGCTTTTACAATTGTCTATATATATTTACAGTAATTTTATGCCGTAAAGAATATTCATATGATATTAACAAGGAGAAAGAGAGAGAGAGAGAGAGAAAGAAAAAAACATTGCCCTCAAGCATTTACATTAAAATTGTTCATTTATCATTATTATCATTATACCCATTACTACAAGGTTTCAAGGATCTGTACATTTTTCTGATGTGAGATTGACTGTTTTATTCCTATATAATTCAAACAGGTTTCTTTGCAGGATCAGAGCTGAATAGTCAAATACTAATCAAAGAGCCAAAAACATTACTCGAATAGCATTGGTGTTCTTTTAAAAATAATGTGTCGATAAAATTTGCCAACCCAACTTCACAGTATGATGCCCATTTTTGCCACAATGGTGTTTTCAACACATAATTCTCAAATAGGAAGTTTTACGACAAACTATATGTCTCTCATGAAATCTCACCTCACTTGTAGAAGGAACGTCCTCACCGCCAATTTTATCTTTGAATCCATATACAGTAGAACTTTGGATAATTCGAACGTCTTCAATTCGAAAACGTCTTTAATTGGAATATTTATCTTGGTCCCTTGAATTTCCTATAAATAGAACATCCAAGTTCGACTGTATTTTAGAATTATTAATAGTGACAGGCGCGCGACCAACACATCCAAGTCTTTACAATATTTATTTCCTATATCAGAGAACACGATGAGAACATCATAGAACATAGTGTTACGTCGTACCCAGACGCTATTCGTGTTCTTTGTGTGATCAGGATGTCAAAAAGATACACACGTGAGTTCGATGGGACGCAGATAAAGTTAGCTCTTTGTTATACCCCACTTAACAGAAGGAATGTAATGAGTGACTTGCCTTCAACCTCCCCTCGTCATAAGAATCCTTGGCGCCGTGGATGTCACTCTTGTGAAACCTTCCGCTCCACACTATACATGTCCAGCCTGAACTAAACCGACTTGTAGGCCGCTCCGATGTCAGTCTCTCCTGGCACCGCCTCTCAGTATCATCCACACGCCCGGAGGCAAGTCGCCACGTCTTCTCCTCGCCGCAGATGTCACCAGACTCTGTCCTCCCCCACAGGAATGTTGTTTTTGGCGCCTGCCACATGGAGTCCACCCCTCTTTCCCCAACTTTACTCTGATATCTTGTCATCCATGTTACAATAGGATAGTATACATTTTCAACATAAAGTTGAACCACCACGTAACTAAATTTGGTAAACATCTTTTGTTGAATGTTTTCTTCAAAAACAGGTTAATTTGAATAAACTTCCAAAATATGCACTTCTAGATCGCAAGACTTTGAAACCTGTGACTGTTTTAGAAATTTCTCAAAATATATATATAGGGTCTAGAGCCAATCTGCCCGCTATTTAGGAATTCATCTAATCCTACATTGGATATCACAACCTATTCCTTTAGATAACGTCGTATCAGAATTAGGGTCTTAGAAAATATTTATCGCCATATCTACTGCATATAAATGCTTCAATAAAGATTTGAATTCTTTATTTCACATTTTTTATAGCTGCAAACATTTTCACTTTATGTAAATATTAACACGTTAATATTAAATAACATTTGATCATCATAATAATAATTATAAGCATATAAAAGAAAACATTTCATATATTTTTATTTAGGTAAAAAAAAAAAAACGAAAATTTGTATATTAAAAAAATATAGACAAAATAATTTTTTGTCATATTTTTCATAATGTAAATAGTAAAATTTACATACGATAAATTGATTCGTTCTTATATATTTTGGGGAAAAATATTTCTATCTCTAAATGGAATTTCAAATATTGTTTGTGTAAAAGAGTTTCTCGCACATACATATAATTTAACTGAAGAATTAAATAGTAAAGATTGTGATGGGTCGAAGAAAAAAGAAAACTGTTTGGAAAGTTGAAGACAAAGCTCAAAATAAACCTGAAGACAAAGCTAAACCCGAAGACAAAGCTAAAAATAAACCTGAAGACAAAGCTAAACCCGAAGACAAAGCTAAAAATAAACCCGAAGACAAATCTAAAAATAAACCTGAAGACAAAGCTAAACCCGAAGACAAAGCTAAAAATAAACCTGAAGACAATGCTAAAGCTGTAGATAAAGTTGGAGATAAACCTGAAGCTAGAGCTGAAGCTAAACCTGAAGATGTAAAAGAAGCTTTTGAAGATCTTAGAAATCTGGATGATGAATTCATAAGAGAAATCGAAGAAAGATTTAGAAATTGTGAAATGTTGGAAGAAAAAATGAGACGAAATGCACAAATAATCCTTGAAAACTATTTAATTCAACAAGCTAGAGCAATTAAACTGAAACATTTCTTACTATCAATGGAATTCTACAAAATACAAGTGCAAAATGAACCAATCTTTGAGAATCGAACTCTGCTTGAATCTATAAAAACGTGTAAACGAGAACTTTTGATGAATTGTAGGGAGGATATAGATGCTATATTAGCTGGCGAGCAAAATCCGGTGGAAAAAATTGAAAAATCCATAAGCCAATTTTCTAATGTTATAGTGGCTTACCGTGAATTAATAAACCATTATGCTGATAAGCTAGCACAAATAAATGCATCTTTAGAGGCGGCCACAGCATCTAATAAAGTTCTTAGAGAAATGGTGGCAAAAGTTGCAAAACAATACCGTGAAGTCTCGCATGAGGTATGCAAGAAAATGAAAATGTACATTTGAAAGATCGATAATCTTGGTAAAAAAAGGTTGAGAGCTCTTTTTAAGAATTGTTAATTTCTCTGTAGGTTTTGTAATATTTATAGAATGTTTAAATGCCTTATATAGAGACAAAGAGTACTTCTCTCAGTTTTAGGATTTCGATGATTTCAGGAATTTTATAAATATTCAAAAGTACATTCAGATAATCAAAAAAAGCTAATGAATATTAAGGCTCTATTGAAAGATTTTGAATACTTTGAGATAATTCAGGATAATACTTTTTTTTTTTTACAATTTCTTTCCTTTGTTTTCTAAATTGCTTATGTTTAGTGAAATGCTTTGATCAATAAAATATGTTGACCATGTTATGACCCTATAATTGCTTTTTTGACAAATTATAGGAACCTGGGTGAACAAAAACATTTTGATTCTAAGGGATAAACCTATTGGGATAGTTTTCAAAGTATTATGCATATTTATGTAGTTTTATTTGAATTATATAAAACAAATAATATAGTTAAAAATGTAATTAGCCTATCAATTCTACATCTGAACTCTTTGGGAAATTGAAAATATTCATAGTTCTTCAAATTAAAGATGCTTCGGCCAGTAAATATTTTTTATTGTCTAAACGTCGAGACAATAAAAAAGATTTACTGGCTGAAGTATCTTTAATTTGAAGAACTATGAATGCCGGCCAGGCAGCCTCTATATTTACCATGAAAATATTAAAATGATCAAAATGAAGTCAATGTCAGTTCGTGACTATCTTGAGTCATACTTCACTACAGTATTGATTTCCTGGTAGGCTTTTTGCATTTTCTAACTAGTGCGCTTTTATCAATGTCTTGAATCTTCTACGCTATAGAGGCGGTCAATATGATACATAATTTTGTTTGCGTCTTAATTTGAAAAAAGAGTTAGCGTATTGATGTATTTTATATAGTTATAAGGTTGTCCCAAAAGTTCGTAAACATGATTTATATTTTGCAAGTGTTAACTTTTGGGACAACCTTGGTAATATTGGTAACCTTGATAAAATTAATATTCATATAGAAGAATGATTTAAGCTCTGATTTTCTATATCAAGGGTGGCCAATTAGCAGGTGGGCCAAGTTTCAGAATTACATGGTTGTCCCAAAAGTTCGTTAAAATTTGTAAAATATAAATCGTAATATGTTTACGAACTTTTGTGATAACCTTGTATTTGATATAATGTCCTGAAGTTGTACTAGGTAGAGAAGCCTATAATCGCACATTTTCAATTCCCATTAAGTCCCGAGAGAATCGATTCTAAACTTTAAAGTAAATTCCATTATTCATAGTTCTTGGGGAAACATTTCTTATCCCGGCCCTGGGAGCCGGTACCTGTGTAACGCCATATTTGCATAAATAAACTTAGCGCAAATCTGGTTGTTTCTAGATAGGTAATAATATACTACTAGGGAAACCTTATAGCATAGAACATGATATTGGGACCAGTAAAAAACGCTATATTATAAAAAGTGATCACGCATTATTTCATATTCGTAACCAAACTTGTTAAACGCTGCACGACAACAAAATAAAATCAGCATATATGTACCTCTCTCTTAAATGGTATTGGGAGTATAAATAAGTTCGTGCGGTTTTGATAAAGATGGCGCTACTAGTTTATTATTCCATTGTTTCGTCTAGCAATACCATTATTTTGAAGCATCATCATAAGGCTTTCTTTTTCAGTAACCGTCATTTCTCTGAAGTATAAACAACCTAGTTTCTGTTTGCTCCTAAAATGTCAACTTTTGTATCAAATGATGTGTTTTTGCGGGGACATTACTTCAATATGAAGAAAAAGGCTGCTGAGAATCATCGTAGTTAATGGTGACCATGCTCTATCTGAACCAACGTGTCAGAAGTGGTTTACACGGTTTAAAAGTGGAAATTTTGATTTGTAAGACGAAGAAAGACCCGGAGCGCCACCAATGTTTGAGGGTGAATAATAGAGGCAAGCTCGATGAAGATCCAACACAAACGCAGAAGGAACTCACAAAAACACTAGGAGTCACTCAACCAGTCATTTTTCATCGCTTAAAGGAAATAGGAATGATCCGAGAAGTCGGAAATTGGGTGCCGTATGAACTGAAGCCAAGAGACGTCGAACGCCGTTTTTTCACGTGTGAACAACAGCTCCAACGTTAAAAAAAAAAGAAAGTTTTTTTTTTACATCGAAATGTAATTGGTGATGAAAGGTCTATCACGATTATCCAAAACGTCGGGCAACGTATGGATACCCTGGCCGTGCCTCATCATCGACGGCCAAGCCGAATATTCATGGCGGGAAGATTATACTGTGTATTTGGTTGGACCGGCTAGGAGTGGGCATATTATGAGCTGCTACAACCAAACAAAAGTATCACAGGGTAGGTCTACTGAAGACAATTGATACGTTTGAGCCGAGTATTGCAAGAAAAAAAGCTACAATACGCCAATAGACACGACAATGTTATTTTGCAACATGAAAATGCTCGGCCACTAGCTGCAGCACCCGTTAAAACGTACTTAAAAACGCTCAAATGGGAAGTCCTACTCCACCCGCCATATAGCCCAGACATTGCTCCTTCCGATTATTATCTCTTCCAATCAATGCAACATGGCCTGACTGACCAGCACTTCTCCAACTACGATGAAGTCAAAAAATAGATCGATGAATGGATAGCGGCCAAAGAGCCGGCCTTTTTCCGTGATGGGATCTGTCAATTTCCAGAAAGATGACAAAATGTAGTGGCTAGCGACGGAATGTTAAACGTTGAACGTTAAATTTCTAACCTATTTTTCACAATAATTCTCCAAGTTATACTCCTAATAAAATACGTTAAGTAGCCAAGAAATATGCAAAAGGTTGACAAATAGGTAACGCAGAAAAAGAGCATGCACAATGTTTTATTTTTCGAATAAATAAATAGTATATATATATGCTTTTTAAAAATAGAGCAATCCATAAATAGATCTATAATTAAAAAATCATATATTTTGTATCAAAATATAATTTATTTCATCAATATTTCAGTTGGCTGAAGGCCAACCTTTTTCAAGGTATTGATCACACACACACACACACATTAATATGTTATAATATCTTGAGAGAGGTTTTCGTTCAGCCAACTGAAATATATATACTAGCCGAATGACCCGGGCAACGCCCGGGTTTTACCCGATTAAATGCTTTTATTCAAATACTATTCGTTACAATTATAAATTGGCGCCGTGGATGTCATTCTTGTGAAACGTCCCGCTCCAAACTTTGTGTCTGAGAAGCGATATTTTTATAAAGAGATGATCTGGCTCTGTGTCTTCTGCTCGAATGAATGTTTTTCTGTTAGAATTTTGTTCCTTCATACTAAAAATGAACTGGTCTCACCCGTGGTCTCTGCTTTTTGGAATTTTTCCGGATATAATTTTGTATCTGATAATCAACTATGATACAGCAATATTGTCTTAATCATTTTCTGACTAAAAAAACAACTATTTTTGCCCAGAACCTGTCAATTTCAAATTTTCTTGGCTAAAAATGCGACAATGCTCCCTTGAAGGATTGCACCACGCTTGAACAACGTGCAGTTATTCGTTTCTTGAATGCAGAAGGTATTCAAACATATCAAATATGCCAAAGAATGAAAAATATCTAAGGTGAGTCTTGTTTTTCTAAAAAAAAAAAAACATTTATAAATGGGCTAACGAGTTCAAAAATGGACGAATTACATGTACCGATATTGAGCGACTTGGACGACCAAGTGTTACAGCGACGCCAAGCACGATAAATGCGGTTGAAAACTTAATTTTGGAGGATAGAAAAATATCCATTTTTACCATGGCCGACAATTTGAATATAAGCTATGGAACTGTGCACACCATTATTAAAGAACAATTGCAATTTAGAAAAATATGCTGCAGATGGATTCCACATTTCCTTAATTTGGACCAAAAACTTAGCCGTATTCGGGTTTCAAAGACTCTGTTAAAGCGGTATGAAGAGGAAGGTGATCATTTCCTTGACCAAATTGTAACTGGAGATGAGAGTTGGTGTTTTCATTATGATCCTTCGACAAAACGTGCATCTATGGAATGGAAACGAGGCGACTCACCAAGACCAAAAAAAAAAATAAAATAAAATCAGGTCTCAACGTTCGGCCGGTAAAGTTTTGTTAACAATTTTTTGGGATGTTGATGGACCAATCTGTCTTTATTTTTTATCCTCAAGGCAACGTATGAACAGCGACCTTTATTGTGACATTCTTGTAAATAAGCTAAAGCCCGGTATAAGAAACAAAAGAAGAGGGAAGCGTAGTAAAGGTGTTCTCTTCCTTCATGATAATGCAAGGCAGCATACATCATGTAAAACTGTATCTACAATCATTAAATTAGGTTTTGAAGTTTTAGAACATTCTGCATATAGTCCAGACCTAGCCCCCTCTGACTATTTCCTTTTTGGACTACTAAAGAAGGAGTTAAAGGGAAAGCGATTTGACTCGGATGAAGATGTCCAGAAAGTGGTGCAAGATTTTTTTTTACACGCTTCCTAAGAGTGCCTATAAAGAGGGTATTTACAAGTTGCCAGAACAATGAAGACGATGTATAGAAAGCCAAGGTGATTATTTTGAATAAATAAAGTCCTAATTTTTAATATCGTTCTTATTCTTTTTCAATAAATTATAATTCACCTTAATTTATTGATCCCACCTTGTATTAAAAAAAAAAACCTTTAGATTTCGTTTTTTATTCAAATATTTATTTGCACCTTTATGCTAGTATATTTAACTAATTTTAGCATCATAATACTAACTCAGCGATATACAATTTTATTGTCATACGAGTTTATATTTTAGCTGCTCTCATAACTCTAAGTTATTATTTTGGTGTCACTTAAAAAACTATATATCGATTTTAGTAATTTTCCCAATTAATTTAGAAAGTCTGAAGAATGTTAGCATTTTTTCAGAGATTCTTAAAATGCTCTTTTACATCGCATTTGATATATATTTAGATAATCTGGGGTACTTAGTCAATCAGAGCCTCCGCCAAGATAATCAGAACCTAGTGTTCAGCTGATGGTAAGACATTATCTCTCTCTTTCTCTCTTCAGTTAGCTCATTAACGTAGAACATGGTGCTTTCGAAGTATTCCTCAATCAACTTTTTCAGTAGGCTATTAAGTCTTAGTATATGTGTGTCCTATTTGTTTCTATTTTCTTAGTAATTAACATATCTTCTTTCCCACTATTGATAAAATATTGTAATATGAGCCGTTCTCGTGGGGGATTTAACAAATGTCCTAACATTCCATCTCTAAAGCACAAAAATCTGACGTTCTTGGTTGATGGCGCGTCTATATATGTTTCGTCACTGTATTATTTTTTCACATCAAATCTACATGTTTATTTTCATTATTCTCTCAAAAATATATGAATATATTTATAACCCAGGTTCTCCTACAGCGCAGAACGCCAACTACCCGGGAAGTCCAGCTCACTAGTATGGACTGGCGTTAAGCGCTTTTACTCTCGTCCTGTTTTGATTGCTGAGTTGAACCGGTTGACCAGAAATTTCCATGCTGAGGTTGAGTGCTGGGAGGTTGGCCATACGAGTATACGAGTAGGATTGAGGTCAGTCCAAGCAGGATAGCTGTTTGTATTCTATGTCTCAGGAAAGCCGGACAGCTGAAGAGGAGATGATCAACTGTCTGTGGCTCTTCTGAACAGTGGATGCAGGTAAGGTCTGTTTCGGGATGCACACGTGTAATGTCTGCCAGAACATGGCTCGAGAGGATGGCGGTGGGGGCCTGCTGGGGGGGCTGCTAAAGTTGATCTACAGTCCGAGACAATGGTCTCTCTTGCTTTGGTTGGACTTATCTCCGTAAATTGAGCTGGCCATAGAATTTCTATGAGTTCAGCTTGAAAGGCAGTGCAGTCTGGGTGAAGCCCTAGGAGAACTGGATGATGTTCTTAGGAAAGGAAGATGCAGCACCAATGCCTGAATCAATTTTTGATCCATCTGTGAAAATTAGTGGCGTTGTTACCTCTTCTAGGTTCAAACTGAAGGAAAGGGGTCGTCTGAATGGGGGGTATGGCAGCGCAGCAGGTCCTGGCTTCGATTTGTAGTTCCCCTACTTGATCTCCTTTAGGAAAGGCACCGCCGGGCCTGGAAGATGATGTCAAGAGGGAGACTGCCTGTCAGGGATATGACTGGTATGGTTGGAGTACAAGGGCCCCCTCTCAATGTTTGCTTTACAAACGTGTAGTGGATGGCCCAGAGCTGACGAACACCCTCCTTTGAGGAAGCTCGACGACTCCATCAATATCTACTAATTTCGTTTTTGAAGGTCTAATAAACGTTGAATATGAGACATATTGAAATAGATTTGTTTTGAGTCTTTCGATTTTATCTTTATTCAAGAAAAATTAAAATCTAACCAACGCCAAAAAACAAAAACTGCCTGTCTTCTATAGTAAAAAAATATATTTAAAAAAATAATATTCGCAATTTTGGAATTATATAGAAGCCTCTTCTCACTTTTGAGGGGTGACCAAATATTACGCTAAGATCCAAGGTTCCCAATAGGCACTAGGGAATTTTAGCGATTTTTCAACATTTTGAGAAGTTTTCAGAAATTAATTCCAACAGTATTTTTGATGCTCAATAATAGTCTGGTTATGAATGGTAGATTGAACACACCAAATATTTATTAGATGAATATCACAAACAAATTAAACTCCGCCTTTGCCCGGATGAAAAAGGAGGAGGGGGAGCAGTAACAAGCTCACTGAAAAACCTGGGCTCAGCTGGCCCGGCTGATAGTACACTGTAAGGGCTCCTAATCCTGGGATACAGGATGAGCAGCGTTTGTACTCCATGTTAGGAGCAGCTGCACATGGTGTCTGTTCCTCATGTCAGAGGCGGCCATTTCTTTTGAAGCTAAGCCGTCTTGCCACTGAGTAGTGCTCCCAGTCTTAATGGCAAAGGCAGACGCATTCTACTTCACTCAATCATGATGGTTGTCAAGTCTCAAGCTCTACAAGCTTGATACCCTAATATGATTGAGCGATGATAAGAAAGAAGAAGAAGACAAACAAATTATCAGATTTAAAAAATGTATTTGCTTCAGAATGATGGCAAAGGGTAGACAAAATGTTGGATAACAAAATAAGTAAGCTATCCATATAAATTGTAAATATTCTATTTTCTATAATTGCAATTATTTTTCTACAAATTTCTTATATAAATAAAATGTTTATAGAATTTGAACCCAAATCCATATATAGTATCTAGCTTTATATGTTTCTAATCATAGTGGGTTGTTAGACAATGCAAACAATTTTATTGATTCTTCTAATCAATTTTTACAAAGGTGGAAAAATATAAAATAAAACAGTAAATAAAGGGTAAATAAAATGTAGGAGAATATATATAGTTGTATATGTGTACAAATTTCTTCAGCAAGGAAGGCTTCCCCACCTTGAGAGAGTTCTCCTCCAGACAAGGTCTTCTTGAACACTCCTCAGTTTCACACCGAGGAAGTACCTATAGATGTGTGTCTTGGCAGACGCCAAGATGGCCAGGGCGTCATCGTCTAGGCCATGCCCGAAGACCCAGCTCTACAGGTCAGGGGGGATGATGGTAAATGCCTCCCGGATGAGAGGCCTGATGTGGGTAGTGTGAAGTTTGTTTGACAGTCTTCACTTTAAGTACATGTCTTTATTTATAAGGAATAAGCTCAACTTTGCATCTTCCAAGTTGTAAGAGCGTTATTTATGATTGCATTCTTCCATTCACTTCTCGATACCGAATCCTGATAGTTACTGTGCAAAACTACTGGTGCACTTCTTGTGACAAAGGTAATGAGAATTTATTAGATCTAGTTCACAAATGATGAACCTCCTCAACGGATTCCTCAGTTCCAACTTTAAAATATTACACTATAGACTTTGAAGTGAAGCATTTTTTTTTTTAGATTTCAGAAAAGATTTTTTCTTGGGTGCCCCCATTATATTCATGGAAATTATTCCATATGATAGAATTTTGAATTAGTTTACCTTTTCGATATTTCAGAAATGTGTGTGAAGACGTTAGCTTAAAACTTTCTTCTTTCCCAAAGTTGCCGAACAATGCCTTTGAATAAGACCTACAACTATCTACATGATATGATCCAAAAGAATTGTTATACAAAAATAGAAATCCTTCAATTTTATTTAAACAATTATAGAAGATAGTAAAGGTAGTATCTATCTTGCCATGCTTAGTTTTCCTCAGCCACAGTATTGACGAAGTTGGGCTAGTCTCGTAATATTATCAATAATAAAGACAAAATAGTAAGATGGAAAATGTTTCATTTATTTATTTACATTTCATCTTTGTTGATTCATTTTTTTCTATATAATATATTCACATAAAAGATAAATACAGAATATATATGCAAAATATATTTTCCTCAGCCTTTCTAATTACTGAATTTTTACATATAAGAATCCAAGTATATTACTCTATATAAATAATCAGAAGAAATGGAAAAAAAGCTTCAAATTGATATATTATTCGAAATGAATACCTTTTAATAGAAATTATCTTTCCTAAATCTTTGTTTTCAATATCTTTAGGAATTTTATTAATATTGTGAAAGAGAATATAATGGCTACCAGAAGACAAGGAAGAATCGCTGAGAAAGAAATATCCATAGCTGAAACTATTGAAGAACTTAATAAAATTCATGAAGATGATATAAAAGCACGCGAAAAATTGATAGCTGGATTTAAAGAACAGGAAAACCAAATGAAACGATCTTTAGAAGATATCGCTAAATCTCTTCTTCATCGAGGTAGTGAGGCAACTAACCTGAAACGCTCTATTTCAGCAATGGAACGCAAGGTAAATGGATCACTAAGAGAAGAATCAACAGAAGAAGTAGAATATACTATGGATTATGCCATTTTAGAGGAATGCTATACAGATTTAGCAAAAGTGCTGATAGATTCTCGAATATATAATGCATTTCTCAAAATTATATCTGTTAAGACTGACCATTACACTAATCGAATGAAGCAATATGCTGAGGTCAGAAATAAATTGAGGATAGACCTAAGATTAATGGATAACGCTACCTGGCAATATAGAGATATGCTTGATAAAGTCAGAGTGTCGGATCAAATTCGTAGAATCACACTCAAAGCATTCAAAATTATCAAAGCAGAAGCTGAATTGAAATCACCCTTTAAAAGAATTTGAAATTTTTTAGTTTTTGGAAGATCAAAAGAATATTTTCGACTTGGAAACTCTATTACAGAAATACCATTATCTCCAAGGTTTTTTTTTATTGAATATTGAGAATATTTTGAGTAGTTTAGTAGTTGCAAAGAATTTTGAAATATATTTTTTGAAGTCTTTGACTTGTTTGATTATAAATAACCTTGTTTTTTTATTTGATGGTAATAAACATTTTCTTCTATATTGACTTTTCCAATATATTCTTAAATTATGTCTTAATTATAGGTTTCCGTGGTGTAGCGCTTCACACGCGCAAGGTCCCTGGTTCGATCCCAGGCGTGAACACTTTTTAACACCTACCCACATATTCTCATGTCCAGCAAGGGCGCAGCCTTGCAGAAAATTGACATAGACCCAGAACAGCAGCTTTACACACCCAAGATAGTGAACATTGCTGCTGCTGTGATAGAGATGCATTGAGACATCTGAGGCTCTTCATTGGACACGACAACAACAACATGTCTTAATTATTTACACAATGTATATACATACATTGAAGTTAATTCTTTTTAAGAATTTTACCATAATCATTTTATAATATAATTTGAATTTTTGAGGCAAAAACATCGGGCTCCCTGGGATTTCTTAAATAAAAGGTTGTCTCAAAAGTTCGTAAACATATTACGATTTATATTTTAAAAGTGTTCACGAAATTTTGGAACAACCTTGGTAATATTGGTAAACTTGGTAAAATTATAACAAATTTATTATAGAAGAATGATTGATCTACGATTGATCTATCAAGGATGGCCAATCAGCAGGTGGGCCAAGTTGCAGAATTACAAGGTTGTCCCAAAAATTCGTAATCACTTGTAAAATATAAATCGTAATGTGTTTACAAACTTTTAGGACAACCTTAAATAATCCGATTCAGGTAAAATTAAATTACACTCTTAACGATAAATTATCTTTTTAACTCTGTTCACAAATCAATAACTCTTTGTATTAAGGTGAATATATCGTGATAATGGAGATGTTTTTTCTGTTTAGTAACCTACAATAGCAGATGGTCTAACACTTCTTCTAGAGTTCGGGATTTAAGCACAGTTAGTTGAAATGGTCTCTAATATATAAATATTAATAATCTTAATTGCGATTATCTCAAGACTGTTAAAAACTGTAGATTTCGAGATGTTATAGGCAATGGTTAATTGTGTGTTTTATAAAACCTATTTTAAAAAATATTATATATATATAGGCCAGCACTTAGTAAATAATCTAAAGTACAAATCAAGAGTATACCATCCAAAGAGCATATCTGATAAGTGACCATCTTTCAGAACGATGAAACTTTGTTAAAGGAAATGACCTAAAATAAACAAAACCTCCAATGACCGACCACTTTCCAGAAGGTCTGACCTGTCTCTCATTGCAGGGTCAACTATCTTATTTTCTTATAAGGTTGTCCCAAAAGTTTGTGTTTTTCTTAAAACGTTTTCTTATTACTTGGCCAATAATATTATTACGGAGAATATATAATAACACATAATAAAATTACTTTATACATAATACAAACACATTATACATAACGGTGAATAATAGTATGGCGAATAATTTTAGTATTTCCATTTTTTTTGCAAGTGTTTGCGAACTTTTGGGATAACCTTGTATATATACCATTAAATTATGTAGAATTTCTGAAACTATCTAGACAATGAATTACAGCGAGGTATATTGTAACATTTTATCCATCATTGGGTACATTATTTAATATAAGCATAGGGAATTTTAAAAGAGCAAATTTTTGCCTTTGCCCTTTGTTTATGTAAATTTACTTGGCTATGGATATGCTTCAGGAGCCTGGCTTACTCATATGTGATGGATTATGTTGAATATTAATCATTATCCTTGCAGTTGAAAGTACCTTTTATTGATAGGTAATATTTAATTGTTCCTCTTACGACCTATGTAAATCTTACAAAGTAAGATCGAGAAGGGCGTTCAATATAAAAATCAGGTTGTCCCAAAAGTTCGTAAAACTTGCAAAAAAAAAAAAATTGAAATACCTATATAATTTACCATAATATTATATGCCGTTATGTATAATGTATTTTTATTATGTATAGAGTAATTGTATTATGTATTATTATGTATTCGCCGTAATGATATTATTTGCCAATTAAAAAGAAAAACAACGTTTTAAGAAAAACGCACTTTTGGGAGAACCTTATAACAGGAGCTAACATATTGTCTGGAGATTCGGTGGAAATGTTTCAACAATTGAAGAGGGCAATCACAAGATAGACTATTTCAGCAGTTGCTAGAGACAAATTGAATAAAATTCTTATGATATCTCCCTTCTTCAGTCTCTTTTGCCGGTAATCCTCTAAAATGTTTTTTTTTTCTTATAAATTACACGAGTTTTTAACGATATTCTTCGGGTAGTTTAGATTATCAGAGAAAACACTTGATTATTAATTAAAATATTTAAAAGCACAATAATTAATTAATAAATTCACATAAACCATTTTACATATAACTCAGGCTACTGAAATGTATCCATAGACCAAAACTACTTGGAAAATTTACAAAATCTGCGCAACTACAAATATTCCTATTTATACAAAAATCAAATATGCTCAGATTCAAAGACAAAAGTTAACACTAATAAATTGTTACCACATTGATCATTTTCAAAATAATGTACTTTTTTGTAATCATTTTTAGATAGTATCAAACTTTGCATACTTTTATTGATGAATATGTTAAAAAGATACGATCTACCATGAGACGGTTTATAATCCTTTTCTCGCTAGGTGGTCTGGTCACTCAAGAGTTTGGCTTATATCAATTCATTTTCATTTTAAAAAGGTTTTTTTTTTCTCTGGGGAGGCTAGGCGCTTAAGGAAGTAGAATTATGGATGTTCATTTTCCTTAAACAAAGGTGTATCGTTCCATAATCTCTAGAATAGATTTTATGATATTTGACAAGTTTTATTTTGACTTTTTCTTCCAAAGTGCTTATCTGATAAAAGTTTTCCACTAACCAATTAACGTTTGAAATTATGATCCTTAGTATTTTTCTCAGAGTTTATTCTATTTTTTTTTTCTCTAAAAGGTAAACTGACCTAAACGACACACATATCAAGATTCTTTCAAATATATGCTAGACATTATTAATATTTCATTTCAATCAGGGATTCTACAAATGGGAGGTTAGAAGATAAAAGAAAAATAGAATTTTAATCCTGTAAAGGTGGTTCCCGTATTGGAAGCTAAATATGAATAGGACAATTTTTTTACACTTGAACAATCTCAACACATTTTAATGCATTTCTTCAACATTTTAATTATATCTACAGAAAGTGTAGTTGCAAAATACACATACACAATAAAATTTTGAAAATTTAATAGCAAATGTTTATTGCCAACAACAACAAAACAATTTATCAAGAAAGGAAAATAAAGTCTTCATGATTATTTCAAATTCTTTAGATCTACTTTCCCTTTCAATACCCCAAGAGTATTTATTAATATTAAAGATTCAGCCTAATATACTTGTCTTTTCATTCCAAGATTTTATTTTTGATGTATTTCTATAATATAAAGTGAAAAAAAAAAAATATTTTGGAAGCCCTTTTAAGTTGTTAAATATCATTCAAATTCCATTTAGGAACATCAATTTGAATCCCCTCTTGTAAAATTTTGCTAAATGCTTCTATTGTGGATCCACTAATTTGCTTCTCTATTTTTTCTTTTTCAAGAATTTCTCTAAAATTCCTTGTAGCAATTGTCATTGCTTCCAAGTCTATCGACAATTTATACCTTTTATCAGCAAATTGATTTTGTCGATGACTATAGGCATCATTCATCACAGATACAATATCGATAATTGCACTAATGGCTCTCATTGAATTTAACATTTGAGGTTTATTTAGCATTTTCCCTACATTTCTAACGCAATTCTTTAAAAGGATTTGATCCATGACATATGAGTCTTCTTCTGCTAGTTCTTCTATAAATGATCTGTTGATATTGAATTCTATAGATGATATATAGTGTTTCAGACTATTTGCCTCAGTAATATGGTAAAGAATAGATTCAGCGATATTTTTTAAAGATTGTTTCAATTTGTTTTCCTGTTTTTCATATGTGCCTATCAATTCTTCGCGTGCTTTTAAATCGCTTTCAGAAATGTTATTAAGTTCTTCAATAGCTTCTGCTAAGGAGATTTCTTTCACAGCAATTATTCCGTGTCTTCTTGAATCCATTATGTCCTATTTAACAATATTTTATAATAAAAAAAATCTTAGAAGATATATAAAAAGAACAATAATTTAGAAACCAAATGGAGAAATTCTAACAAAAGGATTCACAATTCAAAGGAATGCTAATTTGATTTTTAAAATTTTTCTTTCTTTATATATATATATAGTATTATATTTGAATTGTCATATGTAAATTTTGTATTTGAAAATGTTTTCAATGAAAATAATTTTACATATACAACAACTGCTTTATTAGGACATTTACCTCCTGTAAGGACTCGCCATACATCATTTTCATGAATAATTTTGCATATATATTCATCATATATTAATTTTTTTTAATATATATTTTTATAATTTGAAAATAGAGATGTCACAAAGATGAAATGTAAAATAAAGAAATTTAAAAAATACTTTCTACTTTTTCGCGAGAATATTTCCTTAATATATGTAGTCTTCAAATTAAAGATACTTCGGCCAGTAAATCTTTTTTATTGTCTCGACAAAAATCTTTTGTCCTCGTCAGGAGCGAACAAAAATTAAAACATTTGGCAAAGCGTTTAAATTTTTTAAAGGACAATTTTTGACGCTTTTCCATATATTTTAATTTTTATTCGCTCCTGACGAGGACAAAAGATTTTTGTCGAAACTTCGAGACAATAAAAAAGATTTACTGGCCGAAGTATCTTTAATTTGAAGAACTATTAATGCCGGCCAGGCAGCCTCTATCTTTACGTCAATATACATAATAACAAGAAGAGATTGTGATGAGTGGTGCTATATATAAGATTGATATAATATACTAAGATATAAAACTAGAAAATATATAAGGAATGACGTGATTAACTATTCTTTCAAGGTAGATATAAAAATTGATGAGATAAAGATTTCTCCTTTATCTCATGAATTCATAGTCGCTCTGAAATTAAAAAGGTCATATCCCAAAACCATGATCTAAGCTGGTGTTGTTAACCGACCAAAGTCATTACAGAAACTGTCAACATGTATTGTGTCCATTTGGATTGGAGAGAAATTTTTACCATTTTGAAACCATTGCTCCAGGAAAGGTTTGCCTCAGAATTATATATATAGTAGCCGTATATAGATATAAATTCATTGGTCGAATAAATTGGTATGGGAGTCAGGCAATAAGGTTGAAACTCCCGCCGGGTTTGCTTTTGATGTTTCAAGAAATTGGGTTGGCTAAATATCAGGGAACAGGCTAAATCAATGTTTAAATGAATTCTGTTCCCCCAGATGGCGCTCTGCCTTCTGAAACCACATGTGCTCCTGGTCAGGATATGCCTACTTTGTTTTTAAATCAACACCTGACCTTTTTATTTTTTCTATTGTTTTTTCATATATATATAGTAGTTAAAGGATTAAAAGTATGAGAGATATATTTTTCATATATTATGAAAAGGGAATTCTCTATGTGGCAGCTTTGGGTATTAAGAAGGAAATAAATAGTTTATGAATTCGACTGGTGTTTGTACAGTTAAGATACAGTTTCATAAATTCTACTGATGTTAGTACAGTTGAGAAACTGCTTCAGGAATTCTACTGGTGTTTGTACAGTTGAGAAACAGTTTCAGGAATTCTACTGGTGTTTGTACAGTTGAGAAACAGTTTCAGGAATTCTACTGGTGTTTGTACAGTTGAGATACAGTTTCATAAATTCTACTGGTGTTTGTACAGTTGAGAAACAGTTTCATAAATTCTACTGGTGTTTGTACAGTTGAGAAACAGTTTCATAAATTCTACTGGTGTTTGTACAGTTGAGAAACAGTTTCATAAATTCTACTGGTGTTTGTACAGTTGAGAAACAGTTTCAGGAAATCTACTGGTGTTAGTACAGTTGAGAAACAGTTTCAGGAATTCTACTGGTGTTAGTACAGTTGAGAAACAGTTTCATAAATTCTACTAGTGTTTGTACAGTTGAGAAACAGTTTAAAAAATTCTACTGGTGTTTGTACAGTTGAGAAACAGTTTAATAAATTCTACTGGTGTTTGTACAGTTTGAGAAACAGTTTCCGGAATTCTACTGGTGTTTGTACAGTTGAGAAACAGTTTAATGAATTCTACTGGTGTTTGTACAGTTGAGAAACAGTTTAATAAATTCTACTGGTGTTTGAACAGTTGAGAAACAGTTTCAGGAATTCTACTGATGTTTGTACCGTGAAAAACAGTTTAATGAATTCTACTAGTGTTTGTACAGTTGAGAAACAGTTTCAGGAATTCTACTGGTGTTTGTACAGTTGAGAAACATTTTCAGGAATTCTACTGGTGTTTGTACAGTTGAGAAACAGTTTCATAAATTCTACTGGTGTTTGTACAGTTGAGAAAAGGTTTAATGAATTCTACTGGTGTTAGTAGAGTTGAGAAACAGTTTCAGGAATTCTACTGGTGTTAGTACAGTTGAGAAGAAGTTTAATGAATTCTACTGGTGTTAGTAGAGTTGAGAAACAGTTTAATATAATTCTACTGGTGTTTGTACAGTTGAGAAAAGGTTTAATGAATTCTACTGGTGTTTGTACAGTTGAGAAACAATTTCATAAATTCTACTAGTGTTAGTACAGTTGAGAAACAGTTTAATGAATTCTACGGGCTTCAAGGGGTTTCCGATATCTACGGAATAGTTTTTTATAATAGAGGATTGATTATATTTTCCTAAATTACCGGAGATTAAACGTGTGAATAGGCAAGCAAGTTTCATCGTTTACACACATTTACTGAATAATTCAAATCAATTATATACACCAAAGACCAATATCCCAAAAAGAAATCAAAAAACAAAATCTATCAATTTGAAAGTAAATATCCTTTCTTTGAAAGTAATTTATCTCCGTATTAACTCACCGATTTTAACTATAGATATTTCTGTAGTTATTTTAAAAATGTTTTTACCAATATTTTAATCTTCATTTTAGAAAATTTGAAGATTGACATACCAGTAACGATACTTGTTTTTTAACAGGATTCACCCTGGTACTCAGAGGGTGAGAGTCTCTGGCCAATGCCGATATTTTCTGTAATTTTTCATCATTATTTGCTGAATTCACAAAAATCATAGCCCTCCTTGTTTTTATGTTCTCTCTCTCTGACTTCCTACAAATTTATATAAGGGAATAATGAGATAAATCTACTTTATGTAGCCTCCAGAATAATTTATTTATTTCTCACATCAAAGAGAGCAGTGAAGTCACACAATGTACCAAAATACACATGGCGATTCTATAATACATATATTCTGTTTAATAAAATAAATAAATATAAAATATAAATTTGAATTTGAAATATATGAAAAATAATATTACAAATTAAAATAAAATAGGTTCATTAGCCATGATGCAACACTATTATAACACGAACAACTCAATTGGCATGGTTTCGATCCATATTATAAATGATTCTGTCTCCAGTACAATTGACTAGAATCCAAAATAGGAAGAAGTTTGCATTTAATTGTCATGTTCACCGTAATGAATAGATCTTAAAATTAAAGATACTTCGGCTAGTATAAATATATTTATTATCTCGACGTTTAGACAAAAATCTTTTATCCTCGTCAGGAGCGAATAAAAATTAAAGCATTAGGCAAGGCCTTAAAATTTATTTTATTTTGACAAAATATTTTGTCGTAACGTCGAGATAATAAAAAGGTTTATACTGACCGAAGTATCCTCAATTTTAAGAGCTATGAATGCAGTCAAGCAGCCTTTATCTTCACGGCAATAAATTGAATTAACGATTGAAATTTAGATACTCGTATAATATTTTGAATGCTCTATATATGATAGGAGGAATATGATCCTCATTTGGTTTGAGAATTCCAAGGACTGATAAAATCTGTACTGCAGAAATAATCCAGCTTGTCAATACTGTGCCAGAGGAGAAGTAGGCATGGCAGATGTTAGTTTTTCTATTGACCTTCTAATATTGCTCTAGTTAGTACACTAGTACACAAACCTTTTCCTTCTTAATATTTGAAAGTTATTTCTAATAATCCGTAGATCATGAATATAACCTTCATTTTTCAAAATTAGCTCAATTTTTTGAAAAATATTTGAAAATATTTAATTTTATAAAGAAGTTGATGTCATCGAAATATTTTGAAGATATTGACTTTGTAAGCATAAAATATAATCATCAATTAGATGAAATGCATACCATTGCAATTTTATATCAAGAAAATCTTTAACGATACATTTTCATAAATATTTTTATATATATAAATAATGCCGCGTAAATGCAAAGCTAATCCAGAAATGTTCTGCTACATTTGTGGGATATTTACAATTCCCAAACAGAGGAAACGTATAGAAATGGTATATTAAACATAATAATGTGGTATAAATCATGTATCATAAGACAAAAATCCAACTCCACCAGCGAGTGTAAGTAACCAAATGGCACATTTGTAAGTTCAAAGTCGAACTGTTTTTCACATGTGTAGACATGTGGTGCACTTACAGTAAAAGTAGTCGCCAATTTCAACCCACCATGATTATTATGGCCTGCACTACGTGTATTTGGGATAATAAAAAAAAGTATCATAAGAAAACCAAAGCATTAGTGTTTTTTTTTTTTAATATAAAAATATTTCTTCTGTCCTTATTGCGATGAAAAATATATTGGAAAGCCTTGGAAAATCATGAACTGTTGAGAAACAGTTTCGCCAATTTAATCTATCATAGATTAATCTTTTAGTTTAAAGGGTAGTGAAAGGGCTCTCTAATAGAGGGAAGTATTCATTCCTGCCTCTAGAAGTTCCTCAAAAATAAGAAATAAATCTGCGATACTAGTAGCAAAAGAAGCAGTCAATTTTGCAATCGATCGTCGATAACAAGTTATCCACAACATTCAATTTCATGGTAAAAAAAGTACTTGTTTTAGAGTACAAATTATGAATAGGAAATAGTTTTAACATAATATTGAAAAATACTAATTTATTTTATTTTTAACTTATTTTATTTTAACAATAATTAAACAAATTTCAGATTAAACAAAAAAAAATTCAGGGTTCCAAATATTTAATTGCTTAAATGTTCATTGTTTGAATAGCTTCATGAACTTTGATGCTAATGAATTTGATTCTTTTTTAGCTTGCAATTTACACTTTTCCTTATGAATCTTAATTTCCTTTTCAATCTTCACTCTCAATTCCTTCAAATCCTTTTCAAACTCTTCTCTTTCTTTTTGTAATTTGATATCTAACATTGCTCTTTGTTTCATGTGTTTATATTCAAGACTTTCTTTTAAAGTTCTCAAGGTTTCATCAAGAAATTTTCTCTGATACATATGCATTTGAAATTGTTTTTCTTTTTGCTTTCTACATTCGTTAACCAAATTTTCACAACTTTTTCTATCTTCTAATATTTTTTTATTCTTTTGGTCAAATATTTTATTTTCGTGTTTTTGGGTCGAATTTATATCTACATTTTCTTTTCGTTGAATCGACTCGAGAGTTTCGATTTCTTTTCGTTGTTTGGATTCAAGAAAGACTTTTTCTTGCTTCTGTTCAAAATCCAAATTTTCTCTTCGTTTTCTTTGTTCTGAATCCAAAGCAAAACGAATCTCTCTAGAAAAATCTTCTAATTCTCTTGAATGCATTTCAACCTTTCTTTTTAGATCATCAATATCAGAATCTGAACTTCTATCGATACATGATGATTCATCAGTTTCACTAGAACAATTTTCGTCATATTTTTCTAACTGACTTTCATCGCAAATATTTTTCCAATAATCTAAAATTTCCTTGAAACTTTGAGATTTTTTAATCTTCTCTTGATAAGAAATATTTTCTGCCATAATCCTCTATAATTACATTAATAAGCACTCGATATCTATAGTACAATGCATTTTAACCTTATATAAATTATAAACAATTTATTCTTTTTATATTAAAGTAAAAAATATATATATGCAAATTTTTAGAGATTTATCTTTCTGAATGTATATATCTAGTTTAAAAAAGTATTGCGTTTAGAATATGAAAAATTGGCATAGAATGCTATACATGTTTCCAAATTTTATTCATGTATATATAGCATACATATTATTTTGTCATATATTAGATTTCCTTGATTAATATGTAAGTATTATATTAATACTACTATGACACACATCCATTTATTTCCATTCTAAAAAAAAACACGATTTTTCGAGCAAAAAGCGTGATTTTTCATACATTGTTTCTGTCCTTTTTTGACTATTTTATTTAAAAAAAAAAAGATATTTTAATCAAATTGTTCAAAAAAAAAAAAAAAAAAAGAACAGAAACAATGTTTATGAAAAATCGCACTTTTTGCTCGAAAAATCGCGTGTTTTTGTTGAAATGTCAGAACGCCATCTAGTGGAACAGAAATAAACTAAACGTTGATTTAACCTGTTCCTTGATATTTGGCCAACTCAATTTCTTGGTAAATCGAGTAAAACCAACCACAGATGGCGCAAGCCATCAGAAACTTTCAGTTGCATGATAAGGAGATGCCTTTTTCTTAAATTTTCCACCTTATCCCAGTACAATATCACATTTGTACTATTTTTTCAGAATGCCAATGGTCAGAATATGGATAATTTATTTTTAATATCCACACCTGACTTTTTTTTTTATTATCAAAAAAAAATTTTTTTTTTCACATTTTAAGCATATTTACGCAAGTTTGACTTTAAATACCCATTTCTTGATTTCTCAGGAAGCCTCTGGGACCAAAGATTTTTTGGTCTCAGAAGTACAGCCTGCACCACGCTGAAGAGGCCTAACAGCCCGAAACACGTTCGTTTTCTTGAATCATCAAGAAAATGGGTTGGCCAAATAACAGGGAACAGGCTAAATCAACGTTTAGTTAATTTATGTTCCACTAGATGGCGCTCTGCCATCTGAAAAACGCTCATGTTAGTGGTCAGTATATGCATAATTTATTTATAATATCAACACCTGACCTTTTTTTATTATATATTTGGTAAATTCAGCATGTGTCATCTGTACATAGACATTTCTTTGCAAATATGTAAGGGCACACCACGGAATATAATAAAGAAATCCTGTCAAAAGGAATGAAAAGATCTGAGGTAGTGCAGCCATGTTGGATAAGAACTTCTTCCTTCTCCCCGGAAAATTACTTCCGCTGAGTCAACGCACGTCGTTGTCCTCATAATTTTTGTAACTTTCTTTCCTCGTTACATCAATCGGATCAATTCCCTTTTCTTAGAGCAAATCGCTTATAAAAGCTGGCGTTAGACCGGGAGAAGCAGCTAGTGTCCAGATTCAGTTATCTCCGCCATCCATCTTAGGTCGATTTTCCTCAGCTCCTTTCTTCTCTGCTAGGTAACCCTTACCCTCTTGTCGTCCATTTGGCTGTGCA
>CP092866.1:98393680-98489351 GCA_030710605.1 Cordylochernes scorpioides | reverse complement strand
AAGACGCCACGCGATGTCGTCGTATATCTTTCATTTTTTTGTGTCTGCAGGGCGCAGAACTGAGTAGCCATTTAGATGTTTTCTGTTTTGCATGGTCGGTATTTATTGATAAATGTTAATTTTTATGCTATATATGGTGATTTGTGAAGCAATCGTGGGTTGTGGGGCAAGTGGTTGGACGACCACAGGAGTCAGGAGCGTGAAGAGTAGGTTGGAGAGGAAAAGAAGCAGGTCCGAAGACTACCCTGAGAACTCCCAAGTGGACGCCACCTCCGTGAGAACTGTTACTTAATCATCTAATCCAGGTACTTTAAAACTGATCTCGATATGATAAATTAATCTAAATCACGAGGTAGGTTTGATGTCACCTCAGAGAGAGGCCAGCGCCGAAGATTTTCATAAAATGATAGCAATCATAAAATATTATAAATAATTTTATAATACAATATATTACGACTTATGATTGTAGAATGACATTTGAAAATTATCCCGCGTGTGTTTCTTTTGAACGAAAAATCGAAATTTATTTTAAGGAGAAATAACGATTATTTGTAACCTTAGAGATGAAATATGATAGGAAGAATTGTGAAGAGTAATGATAAACGGAAAAAAAAAGTGTCCAGGGATGGGAACACTTTATCTTTCCGTTTATCATTAGTCTTCACAATTCATCCTTTCATACTTCATCTCTAAGGTTAGAAAAAATTGTTATTTCTCATTAAAATAAATTTCGATTTTTCGTTCAAAAGAAACACATGCGGGATAATTTTCAAATGTCGTTCTACAAATAATTTTATATTATAATTTTATAAAAATAACTTTCATCAAAAGGCATACATATAAATTATTTGTGCTCGATATATCTTTATTAAAGAGGTAATAGAGAATTAACAAACAACTTAATTGATATGAAGCACTTAAACACATGACCAATACATCTTTGTAAAGCGGATATAAGAGGTATCGGGCTACTTTTCTATTATTTAGATTAATATTTGAATAATTTCTACATTTCCTTATTTTCAGTTATGGAATATAGCTGTATTAACGGTGAATTACATTATATTCTTCTTTCTTATCTCCACTTAATCATATTAGGGTATCAAGCTTGAGACTTGACAACCATCATGACTGGGTGAAGTAGAATGCGTCTGCCTTTGTCATTAATACTGGGAGCATTACTCAGTGGCAGGCCGACTTAGCTCAAAAAGAAATGGCCGCCTCTGACATGAGGAACAGACGCCATGTGCAGCCGCTCCTAACATGGAGTACAAACGCTGTTCATCCTGTATCCCTGGATTAGGAGCCCTTACAGGGTACTATCAGCCGGGCCAGCTGAGCCCAGATTTTTTAGTGAGCTTGTTACTTCTTCCCCTCCTCCTTTTTCACCCGGGCTTGGGACCGGCAAAGGCGGAGTTGGATTACATTATAACCGAGAGAAGCGAACATTTTTTTCTGATTCACTTTTCAATCGGTCCTATTGTTAGGTGGATCTCTCCCGGCATTAAACAATATATCTAAGTCAGTCTGCATATCTCCTATTTTCATTCCTATAGTCTTATTTTTGGTCGAAGAGGTAAGGTAGTCATGTAAGCCAACGTGGCCGAAACTACCGTTCAGGTCTTCATCTGAAGAGGCCCTACTGAGTACCATGCTCTTTTCAATTGATTTGACCCTTATAGTTTTCATTCCTTATTTTAATTAATATAATAATATTAAAACATGTATATGTCATAAATTGTACATAGCTAGATGCAAACTCGACCCAATATGTATGAAATGTATGTCTTACAAGATTTAATAAAGAACAAGGCTTAACAATCTGGAGAGAGAAGGCCTAAGAGGGAACAATCATTAGCAGGGTTTTATTATCCCGGAACTCGTAAAAGTTGAGTTCAACAAACTGGCACTTCCTGGTCAGGTTAAAACAAGTCCAAAAGACAAAGACGTAGCAAAGACCAATCAGAGAGTAGCTCATTAGTCAAGGACCTATAGCGAGCTTACACGTCACGAATGTTCAACCAATGGAAAGGAAGAAGAGCTTTTTTCTTAAATCGAGAACACAGAATAGTCCGTTAGGAGCTCGGCACCATCGAGTTAGCACCTGTAGTTGAGAGCTGGACCGCACCGAGTTAGCACCTGGACCTTGGAGCCAATCCCATCTCCCCAAATCTCAGATAAGTCAAATACTCAATCATGTAATAGAATAGTCGCTAGTCAATTTCCTTCAACCCCTCGACTCCTTCTCTCCCTCGATTAATTGCCTTATTTCAACCCAATCAACATCGTGTCTTCTCGTTATTTTTCCCCTGTTGTGAACACTTGTCCACTCAGCACCAACGACTGCGCCAACACCTCAACAATTATCAATCAACTCATCAAAACATTATTTCACCCGTTTTACCACATATATGTAATAAGTAGAGGTTTGGTTGTTGAAGTTCTGTCGACTAGCTGTAATGAGTTGAGTTACTGTTGACTCTTGTAGAATCCTGTCGATTAACTTGGTGATGATGAAATGTCGACTCTCGCTATACTATGTTAACCGAGAGGAACAGCCAGGATGTAGAGTTTTCAAGTACCTCTCTGCACCTTGGAAGACCTTTAAAAGTTCTCACAAAATACAGGCAGTCGTGGTCGAGGCAGAGTGGAAAGCTTGGGAATGTCCACACAAAAAAACGAAGACACAGTTGCACTAAGAAAGTTCCGTTAACAGATAAAAGTTGAGCTAGGAGCGAAAGATGGAGAAAGAAGAGTTCTTACTAACTACATGTTAGATGAGATCGACATGAAGTACGACCGACGCGGGCTTGCACTGAGGGTGAACTAAACTGTCAAGTGACTGTAAAGTGATTGTATATATAGGTTAAGACGGGGGGGGGGGGTTTTGTGACAGGGGCCGTTTCTGAGAAAGGGAGCCCTGCATGTCACCAGGTGTGAGAGGGGGCCCTGCATTCCACCAGCTGCGAACAGTGTGGGTGGTCTTGTTGTGGGAATTCTAAATCTCTCTCAACCTTGACATTATGACTTCTATCTCTTGCTTAGCTCAACTCTTAAATCTATTACAGATTTTTATTTATTTATCCTGTTTGTACAAATTACATTACATATGATGATGTAAAGACACCTGTCCATAATACATATAATCATTAACAGATGTGTTTCTATTATACAACATTAAAATCTTATTATAAGTTATATACAATATGGGGTTGTTGGTTTAAATTACCATATATATACACTGTATTAATTAATAGTTACAAAGACCTAAGGAAAAGTGACATTAATCGTTAAAAGAAACTCATGCAGTGTAACTTCAAGTGTCGTTTTACAATCACAGGCCGCATTGCATTAATATTGTATTATAAGTTACTTTATGTATCATTTACTAACAGAAAAATACGTCCAGGGTAGCCTAGTGGACATGGCATCTGCCCGGTAAGCAACACATTGTGGGTTCGATTCCCATTCCTGGACACTTTTATTTTTCCGTTCGTCATTACTATTCATAATTCATCCTTTCATACCTTATCCAAAAAAGTTAGAAATAGTAGATATTTCACCTTGAAATTAAAAAAAAATTGATTTATCGTTAAAAGAAACTCATGCGGTATAACTTCAAGTGTCGTTTTACAATCACAGACCGCATTGCATTAATATTGTATTATAAGTTACTTTATGTATCATTTACGAACGGAAAAATACGTCCAGGGTAGCCTAGTGGACATGGCATCTGCCCGGTAAGCGGAACATTGTGGGTTCGATTCCCATTCCTGGACACTTTTATTTTTCCGTTCGTCATTACTCTTATATATATATTTTTTAAGTAACCCAGGTTCCTGGAGCGTACAACTACCCGATCATTACTCTTCATAATTCATCCTTTCATACCTCATCCAAAAAGGTTAGAAATAGTCGATATTTCACCTTGAAATTAAAGAAAAATTGATTTATCGTTAAAAGAAACTCATGCGGTGTAACTTCAAGTGTCGTTTTACATTAATAGGTTCGCAAGTTTGGATCAGTGCGACTCCTCACTGGGATTTCTCTCTTAAATTTTCTTATACTTAGTACTTTCTCTATTCATATTTTATATAGTGTAAATATTTTAGGTTCATTTGATTGACATTTTGTCTTGTATCCTCTATTATCACACTAGATTGACATTAAAATAGGCTTCATAAAAAATCACAAAAATAAATTTTATAAAAATAAAAACCGTATCATCTTTCTTCAAGTGAGAATCTAAGAAGAAAAAACTTCTCTCTCTTCAGCTTAATTTTAATTATTGGAATATTATCATGGTTCTGTCTTTGCTCTTTTATACAAAACTATCTCTTCGTTTATTCCTTATTCTACCCAGCCCATGACGTGTAACGGCCGAAGCTAATGCTGGAGTTTTCTCTTTTTGTTTTTATCTTATTATATCCTTCTCTATTTATTTATATATATATATATATAAACCTATTATGCTTAGTTTAACTAACAAATATATTAAAAAATTGATTTGTTTAATGTTATATATATATGGTGATTTAAACCAACAACCCCATATTGTATATAATTTAACAATATTTTCATATAGTATAATAGAAACACATCTATACATAATTATACGCATGATTGACATGTGTCATTACATCATCATATGTAATCTACTTTGTACAAACTTAGGATGAATAAATAAAACTCTGTAATAGATTAAGAGCTGAGATAAAGCAAAAGATTGAGATAGAAGTCCAACAACGAGGCCTAAAGATAGGAAACTGTCAGGTCATTGACAGAGTGTACAATATCGCTTCCGATCCACGCTCTTGTTGCATCCGCTGGAATTCAGTACTTCCTCTCTCGGCAAAAATATATAAGACCTGCGCCCTAGCCGAAAATATTGTCACTTCACCATCAGCGGGAGCCCTCGTTACTTCATCTTCTGATGTTCGACCATGCCGTAGACCAGTAAGAAAGCTTCTTATCTCTCCATCTTTCGCTCCTTAGCTCGACTCCTATCTGTTCACAAAACTTTCCTACAACAACTGTGTCTCTTCGTTTTTTGTGTGGACATTCCCAAGCTTTCCACTCTGCCTCGACCACAACTGCCTGTACTCTGTGAGAACTGTTAAAGGTCCTCCAAGGTGCAGAGAGGTACTGGAAAACTCTCCACGCCCTGATTGTCCCTCTCGGTTACTATAGGTTTGCCCCTCTCGATAACCACACCACAGCGAGAGACCCTCGGTTATCACATATATATATATATATATATAATAGATTCGATAGAGAGGGATTTTTGCTCAAAAATATTCTTATCAAATATTTATTAGGTAAACTTTCATTCTGGCAAAAGCCGGGTACATCCCCGCTAGGATATATATATATATATAATACTACACAATTATTGTTCAGTTATAGCTTTCTATTCTATTCACATTTCAATATACATATAAATAAACACATTAATCAACATAAAAAAACATGACATATATTCCTGTTTCCAAATAACTAGTGATGAGGTTTTGTGTGTAATAAAGTTCTCTTATATAGCATCAAAATATATCCAGATTTTTTAAATAAAATATTTTATTTGAATATCTGACAAAAAAAAATATTTTTACAATTTTCAAAATTCTGGTGAATGCTAAAATTATCTTTTTTTATTATAATAGCCCTTTATTCATAGTCACTGGAGTTTAGCTATATAGTGGAGATGTTCGAAGCAGAATCTCTATATTCATTAAACATAATTTTTCGATGAATTTTGTTATTCAAGATAATAAAATTCCTAGTTTGTTATGCAGTTTAAAAAATTTTAAGGCAATGAATATTATTTTGAAAATTTCTATCTTTTTCTGTTCAAACATATGTAATATCAGATGATTGTTTGATATTAATTTATCATCCATTCTTTGGTGATTTATCTATTCCGAGATATGTTTGATCATATTTTGGTTCAATTATTTAATTACTATAAAATAGTTTGCCGAGGTACATAATATGTGTGAATACATTTTTTATATTTTCTTGATATCTTAAATAAACGAATAATTTAATATTTGCTTGGTTTAATACATTTTATAATATTCATTATGCCTATTGAAGTTCATTGAAATTTTTCATGAAATTTGAGTTTTCGTGGCTCTCTGACAAATATTTAAAACAAATTTTAAGTAGCGAATACTTCTTCACTCTTTTAGAATTCTAGAGATATAAGAATTATTTGAAATGATTCCTAAAAATCATTTATTACTTCAGAATCATTTTATTCTAAACTTATTTTTCTTCTGCCTCGCAGCATGACTAACAAATATTTTCAAGTTTTCTTATATTTTTTCTGATATCATTTTTGGCATCTTCGATATTTCGTATTTCATACTGGAAAAGATCCGCATTATTTTCGATTTGAGCAAGAAAATTTGAAAGTTCTTCCATATCAATTCGCATTTGATTTTCAACTTGGGATATTTCAGTATTTTGCCATTCGATATGTATTGCCATTGAGTTATGTGTATTTGCATCAAAGTCTAAATCTTCGGATAATCTTCCCGATTCAAGATCATCCACAGATGTTCTAAGAAGAGTTGAGAAAAATCCACTTACAAACCTTGTTATTCTTCTAAAGGTATTATTGATAAATGCCTCTACGCCTGGCCTTTCTTGACCATTCCTTTCGTCGTTAACATCAATCGTTACGGATTCTTCGGAATATTCCATTTTTCCCCTTTTTATCATCTATTGTTTTGAAAAGTATGTTCGATTAGTAAGAAAACTGTTTCTCTTTAGTTATGTTTAGTTAACTTGATTTCTTTTTATATAGGGCCTAATCTTACAAAAGTATATTTACATAGTTATAATTATTACAACGAAATTTGCATATCTTTCTCTTCTAAAATAGCTTTCTTTCTCTATAATATTTTAATAAAGATAGTAGTAAATATTGATGCTCCTATTATTTTTATTTAACAACTTTTTATTTTTATTTTTTAGAATGATGGTATGTATATGTGGTAACCGAGAGGACACGCAGGTATGGAGAGCTTCCCAAAACCTCTCTGTACCTTGGAATATCTTTCACAGCTCTCACAGAGTACTGGCAGTCATGGTCGAGGCAGAATGGAATACTTGGGATGGTCAAAACAAAGAATGAAGGACACAATTGCACTGGGAAAGTTCTGTGAACAGAAAGAGTTGAGCCAAGCAGAAATATGGAGAGAATTAAGTGGAGGTTTCTTATTGCTCTATGGTGACATAAAAATGGTGGACTGACAAACGTTCCCGCGGACTTGGAGGTGGCGATCAATTTCCGAGTTTTTAGGGGTTTTTATAGTCGAAAATACGGAAATACTGGGCATTCGTCTAACGTATTACCTGAGTTGTCCAAGATAAAGAGGTCATTGTACTCTATGACCTGGAAACTTCTGACATCTTTGAGCCTCGTTCCTACACGCTGTTGGACTTCTATAATTCACTTTCGGCTATTTAACTCAACTCTTCTTATATTACACAGTTTTATTTTATTATCTCCAGTTTGTACAGCGTACATTACATATTGTGATACAATGGTTCATGTAAAACATGCGTAGAATTAGTTACAGATGTGTTTCTATTATACAACACGTTTTTCATCATATAATATTGTTATATTACACCAATATGGGGTTGTAGTTCAAACTCTATCATATATATGTTATTTAATAAAAAGCAATATATAAAAATGTATATCCTATGCAAATATGTTTCAAATAAAAATAGTCTGTGATGAAGGAGAGAGAAAGTTGGCTAGTAAGACTAGGCCTAGACAACCACGTTGCCTTGCCTTCATAATGGTCGTTATATTCTGACAACTCGGGTGTTATTGTCCCGTCCCACTCGGGGAAGAATTCCCTGAATTCGTTTATCTGCGGGAGGATGTCAACGAGGTCGTCTTCATGGTCTCTTTGGTGGACCTCGGACTTTCTCTCTGGACTCACGGGTTCCTCTTCTTCCTGTGTGGGTCACTCTCACCATGCCTGATCAAAATATTGATCATGTATGTTAACTTTAAAGTCGCTAAAGTATATATAATATATATATATATGTCATAATATCCGAAAATATATAAATAAAATGTCCTGTGTGGGAGTACGAGGAAAGAGGGAAGATAGCCCCGTTAAAAACAACTCCCTTTGTGAACAAGTGTCTAGTCTTCAATCTCCCCTAGGGAATTTATCTTACTTAAAGCGGCTTAGAAACGGCTAGCGTGATGATCAAGGGACAGTTTTCACCGAGATGGTCTCGACGCCAGTTGTTCTAGGGGTTGTTCTCGGATATTCTATCTTTCCTCCCCGATCTATTTCCTCACGGGTGTTTGCCCCTGGATCCTGTCTCCTGTGTGTCCTTACCACCCATCACTCAACCACCACGACTGCTTCTAACTAGCATGTCACACTGCATTCATCCTACAGAATAAATTATATTACTACATATATATATAACTAGCGGATGTGTACCCGGCTTCGCCCGGGTTTTATCCGAGTGAAAATTTGCCTAACGATTATTATTGATAATAATATTCCGGAACACACTGAATATTATGATATTAATATTCGTTGCATTATATATTTCTATAATATACTAGCGGACGTACCCGGCTTCGCCCGGGTTTTACCCGAGTAAAGGTTGGTCTAACGAATTTCTCAATAAAGTGAACATTTTTTCCCGGTCCCTTGAAAAATACTCGATAAGTTGAATAAAATTAATATTAATTGGCTCCCTCGGTAATTGGAAGTTAAAAGAATAGTATCTTGCCTTGGAATTGTATCATTATTCTTGTATGGATGTACCCGGCTTCGCCCGGGTTTTACCCGAGTAAAGGTTTGTTTAACGAATCTCTCGATAAAGTGAACATTTTTTCCCGGTCCCTCGAAAAATACTCGATAAGTTGAATAAAATCAATATTAATTGGTTCCCTCGGTAATTGGAAGTTAAAGGAATAGTATCTTGCCTTTGAATTGTATCATTATTCTTGTCTCAAATAAATTGCCGTGTCATCCTGAATTTTGTCATTCCTAATTTTCTACATTACAAAATCATCGTATCATCATGATAATATTTAGAGCAGATTGTTGAATTATAACAGATAAATTAGAATATTTATCTTGATTATTTTTAGGCGAAAAGTTATTTCAAAAATTTTATTTGCTAGAAACCTTCCCAGTACTATACTAAATAACTTCCCAAAGTTTCATGGCGTTCCAATGAGTGGTTTGGTCAGGCATAAAGGACACACACACACACACACACTCGGGCGTGCGGCCACGCTTTCGCGAGCTCCGCCGTTTTCGTCTTTTGAGTGCGTGTAAAGGGCGCTTAGTCTGGCAAGTGTGATATTGGCAGAAAGCCCAGGATGTACTGAACAAGTGCCTGAAAGGCCTAGCATCCTGCTACAAACAGGCGAAGAATTATCGCCAAAAGAAGGAAATATGAAGAATTTAAAAGAATATTCTTCTGAAAATCAAAATAATGCAAATTCGCCGGCAGGCGACATGCATGCAAATCTGGCCGCCGAGCGTGGTGACGTCACGGCGCCGAAGACTGCTGCTACGATCAGCGCAACTCCAGCTAGCCCGGCCTCGCTCAACTGGGCCGACAGCGAGATGGCGGAGGTGGACTCCAACGACGGCTACACCGTTGTGAAGAGCAAGAAGAGGCGCCTCACTTCAACACCGGAGCACGCCGCTAGGCAGCCTGGCAGGCATGCTGAGAAGCCCAGCCCCCAGCAGCGGAGGCGGCCAACAGGGCCGAGAGCAGTGCCGCCTCAGGAGATCAAGACGACACGCGCCAACATCGCCGACGCCAGGGCGAGGCAGGCCACTACCAACCACGAGAACTACGTCTTCGTGGAGCTGTGCCCAGAAATCCCGGACTACTCTTACCTCAAGGCAATGAGCGCGCTACTCGGGGGGCCAAAAAACATCACGCAATTTAATCGAATGAACGGCCACTACATCGTGGGCCTTGCGAACAAGAACCTCGCGAACCGTCTGGTCGAGAGCGGCCTGGAAATCGAGGGAACGACCCTCAAGATCTTCCCCTTCCGCAAGAGGGCGGAGCGCATAGTCGTGGCCAACCTGCCCGGCTTTGTGGAGGACAGCACCATCGCGACCTCCCTGGGCCAATTTGGGAAGGTCACCTCCATCGCCCCCATCCTGGTCAAAATGGGGGAGTTCACCTTCACCGACGGCCGCCGGGAGGCGTTCATCCTGCTCCGCGAGGGCGTAACGCTGGAGACGCTGCCCACCCGACTGACCATCCACTCCAAGGGAGACACCCTGTCGGCCTTCCTCTCCTTTGGAATCAAGTGTTCCAAATGCGGTAAACAGGGCCACCGCAGAGCCAACTGCCCAGCGCTCGCCAGACAAGGGAACGGCAACCCCAGGCAAGCAGCGTCTCCCACCGACGCAAGGCCTCCCCCTCCTCCTCAGCAGCCAAGGAAGCCGGCACCTGCGCCCGCAACACCGGCGTCCCCCGTCCAACCGGCGAAGACATCAACTGAGGCTCCAGTGACCCCCTCGGCGCCCCATCCTGCCGAACCGAGGGATCTTGCCCAGCCCGCCCCTGTCGCCCCCCCTGCTCCTCTAGCTACCCCGCGGCCCCTCGAGCCCGAGACCTTTCCGCTCGACATTGAGATGTCGGAGGAGGAGCTGACCACAACTCCCTCAGCGTCTCCCCGGGGAAAACCCGCACTCTTCCAGCTGCAGGAGCACCTCAAGCAGTCCCCCAACCTCTCCATCGACTGGGACGGGCTGCCCGGTATAGACCGCGAGGACGCACAGCGGCTACTCACCTCTAAAAGAAAAATGGAGAAGCGAGCGCCCTCGCTGTCAAAAGCACAGGTCACCGCCCTCGACCAGGTGGCCGAAACCATCAAGGCCTCGATCCCAGACTCCAACCACACCATCCGCAAGACCCTCCAGAAGACCAAGGGGGTGCTTAAGGGACGGCAACAATGAGCTACCGTCTCGCCAGCATCAACGCGCGAGGGCTCGCCACTCGGGGGAGGAGCCTTGCCCTTTGTCATCTCATCAGGCAACATCACGTGGACATCGCGTTTGTCCAGGAGACAAACGCATTTCATCTCGGCAGCGGCCAAGACCTCTGCCTCGGCTACAGCGCTGTTATATTGGCCCATCCCATAGCCATCTCGGGATCCGGTCTCGCCTGCGTCTTCGGACCAGGCGTCGCCGTGCTACGACAGCGTGTCCTGTGGCCGGGCCACATTGCCTTGGCCGTCATCGATGTCCACGGCGAGGAGATGACCATCATCAACGCCCATCTGGCACACGACCCCCGCGAGCGGCTAGAGCAATTGGAGCTCCTGACGGCAACAGCGATCCGGGAGAGGGCCTGGATCCTCGGGGATCTCAACATCAGGGAGCCTTCGTCGTCCTCCGCGGATGCCCTCGCCGCTCTTCTGGACCTGGCTGCGCTGGTGGACGTAGCCACCCAGTTTGACGCCGCCCACCTGCCCACCAGAGTCGCTAGCCGCGGCGACCAAATTGAGAGCAGCCGCCTGGACCGGATCCTCGTCCCTGCAGGAGTCCTGGATCGCGTCACCACCTACGCGACCAGCCACTACCACCTCTCTGACCACCCCCTCGTGCTGCTCCAGGTGGGCCCGCCCGCCGTCTCCCCTCACCAGCCTCGCTTGGCCGCGATGCTCCGCTCGGGCCTTGCCCTAGAACAGCTGGCTGGCTACATCCGGGAGTTGGAGGAAGACCTTGCGCACGATGACGATGACGGGATCCTGTGGTGGGACAGGTGGACCACCATCAAGGCGGGGCTGTTAGCGGAGGCCAGATCCCTTCACGACCCGCGCCACGCTGCCAGCGACGGCTACGTCGTCAGAGCAAGAAGATACATCGCGGCGCAGCTCGAGGCCTCCTCCATCTGGGCCGACTACCCGTCGCTGCCGGACCTGGCGCGCGCAATCCATCTTCGACGCCCGGTCAGCGTCATCAGGGACGACGACGACAACGTCATCGAGGGCCCCGAGCTTCGGAGGAAGGCGTACGCGATCTTCCAGCCCCGCTTCGCCCGTCCCACCAGCGACCCAGCTGCGGGAGCCGCCTTCATCGGCAACAGCATGATCATCCCCATCAGCGCGCTGGGCGAGGAAGACCCCTTCCACCGGCCCGAAATCTGCCCCAGAGAGATTGCCGCCGCCATCCGCCACCTCCCTCGCGGAAAGGCCTCCGGCTGGGACGGCTTGCCATGCGAACTCCTCGCCGCCTTCGAGGACTTCTTCGCCGAAGCTCTGGCCCGAGTCTTCGCGGCTTCACGGCTCCGCGGAGCCCTGCCTCCGTCGACGCGGCGCAGCTCCATCTGCCTGGTGCCCAAGGCCCGCGGCGGTCGCGGCCTTGAGGGATACAGGCCCATCGCACTGCCCTCGGCCGACTACAGGGTGCTGGCTGCCATTCTCCACCGGCGCCTCAAGCCCCACCTACGAGCCCTGGTACCAGACTGCCAGACGTACGCCTGCCCCGGGAGGTCCCCGTCCTGGAACATCGCCAAGGTGACGGATTCTGTTGAGGAGGCAACCACCATGGGCTCGCCGCTGGCCGTCATGGGCATCGACTTGGAGTCCGCCTTCGATTCCCTGGACCGCGGCTTCTTGGAATCCCTGATGACGTCCCTCCGCCTCCCGCCGGCCTTCGTGGGCTGGATTAACATCTTATACGCCGGGGCGGACGCAACGATCCGGGCTGGAGGCTTTCACACCACCGCCTTCCCCCTCCTCAACGGCCTAAGGCAGGGCTGCGCCGTGAGTGCCGCCCTCTTTAGCATCGCTACGGGCCCGCTGCTACGTCGCCTGGAGTTGACCCTCGGCGTGGGCAATGTCATCGCTTACGCCGACGACATCGTCCTCCTATTTCATCGCGACGGAGAATTCGAGCGGGTGGCGACCGTCCTCGAAGACTTCAAGCGGGCCTCCGGTATCGCCGTCAACCTCGGGAAGAGCGCGGGCCTTTGGTGCGGAGCCTGGCGCAACCGCGGCGACTCCCCTCTCGGCGCCTCCTGGTCGACCACCTCCATCAGGGCCCTGGGGCTCGACATCGCCCCCAGAAGCTCCGTAGCCCATCAGGAGCAGCATCTTCTCGCCCTTCTGGAGTCCGCCTGCCGCAGATGGACGCCCTTCACCCGCGGCCTATCCCTCGTCGGACGAGCTAGAGCGGCGAACTCGCTGGTGGGCTCCACCATCCAGCATCACCTGCACGGGTACCTGCCATCACCCCCGACCATCGCCAAACTGCAGGCCAGACTTGCGAGGTTCGTCTGGGGGCCCAAGCACACGGCGTGGCTTCCCGCCGCCGTCATGGCGAGGCCCGTAGCCATCGGAGGCCTCGGCCTCCTCGACCTGGCAACCCAACGCCAGCTCGCCTGTTTCAAGGGTGTGCAGGTCGCGCTCCGCGGAGGCAGGAACGGCTTCGACTGGCTGGTCGCCATCGGTAGCGAGGCCTGGATCCGCCCTCCACCAGACGGCACGCGTCTCCAGCCCCGCCGTCTCCGGTTGCTGAAGCTGTGGGAGGAGGCCTCCAAGATACTGAGCCTCAATCACCGGGCGGTCCCCGCATCTCTGCTGCTGGACATCCCAATCATCAGTGGCTGCCGGTTCCTTCGCCCTCCCGACTTCCTGGCCCCTGCCCGCTGGCGCGGAGCCCGAGTCCGGGACCTTCTCGCGGAGGACCACCTCACCGCCCGACCTACGCGCTCGGCCCTGGCTGACGCCGCGGCCCTGGGCGCCTTCTGTCGGAGGCTGACCTCCGAGAACGCCGTGGGCTTCGGGGCGGAGTCCACGCCTTCATCTAGCTCCCTAGCTGCGGCCGTGGTGCTGCGGGGGACGGCTACGCCGTTCCTCTACGGCCTCACGACGCGCTCAGCCCGACGGGCCCTGGATCGTCCGCGCCTCGCCGCCACGCCCATCTCCAGATTCCTGGCGAGATGGACGCCCACCATCAATCCACCATCCAGGATCGACTGGGCCTCGCTGCGGCGCTGCGCCTATTCGGGTCACGAGGCCGACGCAGCAATCAAGCTAGCCCTCCACGCCCTGCCCCATCCGGCCCATCCTGCCTCGGTCGGCCCCTCCTGTCCTGCCTGCGGGTCCATCGACCGCTCCCTCAGCCACCGTTACTGGTGTTGTCCCTCCATCAGGCCCCTCATTAGAGAGGCCTTTAACATCATAGGGCGGCCCCCCTGACCTGCAGGCTTGGATCTTCGGCGGGTCCGGCCTTGAGGACGACGCCCTTTCCATCCTGGCGTCGGCAAAGTTGTGAATCTATCGCTACTTTGTCCAGGTTGGGCTCGGAGAAGCGGTGGAGGACCCGCTCATCGCCTGGTCCAGGACCCTCCAGCGTCGAGGTTTCTTTCCATCATCTCCCATCATCATCTTGTAGTTTTCATATATGTAAATGTGATGATTTGTTGAGTCGACTTATCTGTGATGAGATCCTGTCGACTCATGTAATGAGATGAGAATTCCAGTAGCTTTTGTAGAGATCCTGTCGACTACTGAAATAATGTTGAAGTCCTGGTAGCTCTTGTTGTACTGTGTTGACCGAGAGGAACAGTCAGGATGTAGAGTTTTCCAGTACCTCTCTGCACCTTGGAAGACCTTTAAAAGTTCTCACAAAATACAGGCAGTCGTGGTCGAGGCAGAGTGGAAAGCTGGGGATATCCATACACAAAAAAACGAAGACACAATTGCACTAAGAAAGCTCCGTTAACAGATAAAAGCTGAGCTAGGAGCGAAAAGATGGAGACATAGAAGTTTCTTGCTCGTCTACATGATAGTTGAGATCGACATAACCTACGACCGACGCGGCTGACGCTAAGGGTGAACTAAAATAAACTGACTGAACTGTACTGAGCTGTCAAGCCACTGTAAGGTGATGATTTATAGGTTAAAGACGGGGTGACCTTATGTGACATGGGCGTTTCTGAGAAAAGGGGGGCCTTGGCATGTCCAGGTGTGAGAGGGGTCTCTGCATTCCACCACATGTGACAGTGTGGGTGGCCTTGTTTGTGGGAATTGTAAATCTACCTGATTTATGAGTTCCATCTTTAGACTGTTGTTTTGGTAATACTATGCTCGATCTCTGCTTTAGCTCAACTCTTAAATCTATTACAGATTTTATTTATTTATCCACTTTGTACAAATTACATTACATAGGGTGATGTAAAGACACAGATTAATCATGCGCATAATTATTTATAGATGTGTCTCTATATTCAACATGACAATCTTATTATAAGTTATATAGACAGTATGGGGTTGTTGGTTTAAATTACCATAGATGGGCCCCGGGAGTGAAAGGGTTTATCCGGGTTTAGGCGGGTAAAGCCTCTCTAACACAGGTAAGTAATTAAAATTTCTTTTAATTAATTTAAACTGTGAGGGTTAAAAAGGGCTATAACAAGATGATATTTGTTGGATATATAAAAGTGAAATAAAAATGACATTTTGTTTGATTAACAAAAAGATGATTAAAATAAAATGATGACATAAAAATTCACATTCTAAGAGAATATTGGTGGGCGTTGGACAGGGTTAGTAGTTAAAGAATAAGCAATTGTGAGATTTACACATGCAATCAAATACTTAGGTCCAGGTGCAAAGCGAGGATATGGACTTGAGCGTATTCCTAGGCAATGTTTCACCTGTGATCCTGTATAGGGTAACAGTGCTTTGTCACAATTGTAGTGTTATTGGGTTGAAAAGTTGTTGAAGAATATGTAATTGTTAGAAGTGCTCATGTAAACCAAATACTCAGATCCAGGTGCAAAGCGAGGATATAGACTTGAGCTGTCTTCCTTGGCAATGTTTCACTTGCGATCCTATATAAGGGTTACAGTGTTTTGTCACAATTTTAGGATTATTGGGTTAAAAGTTGTTGAAGAAAAGTTGCTTATTAATATGATTGAGAAAGGAGTGAAATAGAGCCATGCGATAAGTAGAATTGTAGCGACAGTAGGTGATCTGACTTGACTCGAAATCAAAGGTTGAATGTGGTCCGCTAGAGCTGAAAAAAAAAGTTGAAAGTTGAAAAAAGTGAACGCTTTGTGTATGCGTTGGTGATTTGCTCTGCGGATGAAATGAAATAAACTCTTGAAGCATGTTCAGACCAGAAGTTTGGATTGGTAAGTCTGGGGAACGGTGTTCTCAAAGAGAAAATTACGAAATCAAAAAATAAATTGTCAAGCAGTGCTGTCGTTTTTCTACGTTGTTGCGACGCAATGACTGAAAAGATAGTGATGAAAAATATAGGGGATTGGTTAAAGAATATGATTGTTGAAAACGATTGTTGTAGATGCCCGATAGTGGATGATAAACCTTGTCAGATAATAAAGGTATTTAAACAAATAAAATATAGTGAATAGAAATATAGAAATATGATTGCGGGTACAAAAAGTGTAAGTGGACAAAATTAAACCTGTAATATATAAAATATATAATAAATAATAAAATAAAATAATTTTTGAAACAATTAGATGTTTTACAATACTAAAATAATATCATGAAAAATAAAAGTAAACTTGATTAAAGGTTTTTTTTTTTTTAAATGTTGGATTAAAAAATTTATTTATATAATTGAAAGGTAAGAATAAGAATAATTATTCAAGATTTTATACAAAATTTATAATATAATTGAAGGTTATTAATGATTGGATAAATTTTAAGTAGTGTAAAATTGAACAAAAATTGTCTCTTTTGACGAAAAGTTACAGTTGTGGTGTGTGACTAGATTATATCCCTTTGGTAACATCGGTGTTTCTATGACTCTGAAACTGTGAATATGTGAAATGATCTCTTCGTTTGTCCTCAATGCTGGTATGTAGAGAATGATTTCTCTTTCGCGTTAAAAAGTCTATATAAGACTTAACCAAATTGTTTTAATTGGTGTTATCAATTAACATGTAAAATGTTTAATGTATTTTGTGTGTGTTGTGATATCTCGTTGGTGAGATTCTCGAGGAAATCTAAATGATTAGTATGAAACATGTGTTCAAACTGGCGTCATGAAGCTAGCGGTCAAGATGACTGCTTGAGGGGGAAGAGAAGATATTCTCAAAAGATAACAGTGACCAGGGGAGTGACGTCATAAAGAGCGTCCACTTCCTTTTTTTTTTTTCACGGAAATTCTATTTGTGGGGTGGTCACACGTGCGGGGTGTTTATTTTCTGTCTTGCTTGAAACTGACTTTCTCTCTCTTCTTTTGTTGAAGTTTGGCAATTTTCTTGCCTATTTGAAAATATAGTTTTCTCGATGTTCGTAAGTGTTGTGTCTCGAAATCAGTTTAGACTTAGTAAAATTGTTATACGATGATTTCAGGCTAGAAGTGAGTGAAAGATATGACTTTCGACGTGTACACGCTTAGAGGTGAGAAGTCATAGGCATGAAGGCGTCTTTGGCCTGAAAAGTGAAAAGGTTTTGTGGTGTAGCGCTATGACACGAAGTGAGAAATGTGAATGAAAAGGTGTCACGTGAAGTCTTAGTTTGGTACAAATCTAACCTGTTTCACCATGAATAACAAATTTAATAAAGTCATGGGTGGTTGTTGTATGAAACACATCGAGAGAATATTTGACTGTTAGAGGATGTGGCACGTTTAATGTGAAATTATTTTATTGTGGCGACGATATAGAGCTAAGTGGAGCTTGTGTGGCTCAAGATTTGGATTTGTGTGTTAAGTCGCGCACTAAAAATTGTTTCCAATTGGATAAAGTGATGTGTAGTGTTGTAACGTTTGTTGGGAGAGATTTGTTGTTGATTAAATATGCATGTAAAAGGAAAAGACGAGGGAGTGTATTTATGCTCGAATATTAACGATTGTAATAAGTTTGGCGGTCTGTGACTTAATTTAGCTACTGGCGTGGTAGTTGTTTTTCCTAGTGGTGTTTTTGAAGATATTGTATCTTCCGATTTTTGCAATTAGAAAAAATGCGTTTCACCTATGTTAATTTATATTTAAAATTTGAATATACTTTTTAAATTGTTGATTATGATAATTAAAATGATTCTTATAAAAGGGCAATGTCGTGAGAGTTACAAATAATTTGAATTGGGCGCTTACTTAAAATGGTGAACATTACCAAATTTTAAGAATTGATAAAGATATTGGTCTTTTGATATAAAGATAACTAATAAGTAAAACAAAAATAAGTTGAGAATTATGATGAATGAGATTTTTTTTTTTTTTTTAATAATGATTTTTTTTTAAGTTGTATATTTGGATAATGCTATTTTAGGTAAATTTAGGAAAGGCATGTAAGATTAGTAAATTAGTAAAAATGCGTGATGGGCGAATTTTTTTTTTTTTTAAGTAAAATTGAGAGTAATAACTTGAAATTTATAATCTGATTAAAAATTAAAGTAAATTTGATCAATGAAAATGTGAAAGTTTTAAAAATTGAATTAAAAAATGGTATAAAAAGGTAAAAATTGATTTTAAAATGTTTAAAGTGAAAATATAAATACAAAATTTATAGGGAATCAAGTTTTGAACTTGAGGATAAAGTTAAGGTAGGTTTTTTTTTTAAAACTTACAGTTGTGTGAAAGTTCAGTCAGGAAACTTGGTCTTGGCTTGTATTCCTGCTGACGTTGAAGACGCTCCATGTAGAGCTTGTAGACGCTTGTAGCTTCTGTGAAGTTGATTGTGGTTTGTTGCCTTGAGCATTGTCTCGACGATGTCAAGTCGAAGGTGTGGAACTTGTCACAGGGTTTGGGTACATCGATGCTCGGTTTCCATGACTTGCGGGAATATCGGGGCTGTCGTTGGCGCGGTCAGCTTGCTCCCGACGTTGGCGATCGGTTAGCGGGTATGCGGAAGTCCGTTGGGGCGGCGTTTCTTCCGTAAATATCTTGGGGAGAGATTGCTTGGACGTTTCGTTGGAATGGTCGGGCTTGTTCCTCCATCTTCTCTCTTTCTCGCTTCTTATCTGAACAGTCTTCTTACCTCTTCGTTGTGTCATCCTTCGTTTTGGTCATCCTGTCGGCTTAAATGTGATGATTTGTTGAGTCGACTTATCTGTGATGAGATCCTGTCGACTCATGTAATGAGATGAGAATTCCAGTAGCTTTTGTAGAGATCCTGTCGACTACTGAAATAATGTTGAAGTCCTGGTAGCTCTTGTTGTACTGTGTTGACCGAGAGGAACAGTCAGGATGTAGAGTTTTCCAGTACCTCTCTGCACCTTGGAAGACCTTTAAAAGTTCTCACAAAATACAGGCAGTCGTGGTCGAGGCAGAGTGGAAAGCTGGGGATATCCATACACAAAAAACGAAGACACAATTGCACTAAGAAAGCTCCGTTAACAGATAAAAGCTGAGCTAGGAGCGAAAAGATGGAGACATAGAAGTTTCTTGCTCGTCTACATGATAGTTGAGATCGACATAACCTACGACCGACGCGGCTGACGCTAAGGGTGAACTAAAATAAACTGACTGAACTGTACTGAGCTGTCAAGCCACTGTAAGGTGATGATTTATAGGTTAAAGACGGGGTGACCTTATGTGACATGGGCGTTTCTGAGAAAAGGGGGGCCTTGGCATGTCCAGGTGTGAGAGGGGTCTCTGCATTCCACCACATGTGACAGTGTGGGTGGCCTTGTTTGTGGGAATTGTAAATCTACCTGATTTATGAGTTCCATCTTTAGACTGTTGTTTTGGTAATACTATGCTCGATCTCTGCTTTAGCTCAACTCTTAAATCTATTACAGATTTTATTTATTTATCCACTTTGTACAAATTACATTACATAGGGTGATGTAAAGACACGGATTAATCATGCGCATAATTATTTATAGATGTGTCTCTATATACAACATGACAATCTTATTATAAGTTATATAGACAGTATGGGGTTGTTGGTTTAAATTACCATATATATGTAGTAAACCCGAGGTGGAATGTGCTGGGCAGTCGTGGTAGTGGGTGAGTGATGGGATTCCCGCACTGGGACAGCAAGAGACAGAGGCAGGTCTAGATGTTACTCCAAGAAGGGAGAGGTAGACCACGGACGTCACGGATGCCCTAGCCTAGAAGGGGGGATGAGAGATCTGACCGACCGTATGACAGCGTCGCTCTGAAACAACTACTAACTTTGTCCCATCTTGGGGGACCTTATATATTGGCCTCTGACGAGTTCTGATTGGATCCCGTACTCACGCCACCTGTCAAGCGCTGGGTTATTAATTATGTCTGGCCACGTGTCGGCCACCTGCTGACGGGGGAATGAACTCATTAGCATAAACACCTGTTAGTCTGGGTTGTTTATCATGTCTGGCCTTTGTCGTCTGGACTATGGCGTCGTCTGATCTACCTTTACCTCTTTGCTTTATTTGTCACTTCTATTGTTCGATACATATTTTTATATACAGATATGGGGTTATATAAATATTAGAAGAAGATTGTGCTCTATCTACCTTAAAATATACTACAGAATGTGTCCCCGGTGATGAAGGTTTGGTTGGAGGAATGACATGTAATGAGTGATAACCTAACAAACCTACTATAAAAAATAAAAGAAATAATTTGTATACAAATTAGTTAAAATTATTATGAAGTTACAAGTTAAAAAGAGAAAGATGTTGTAAGGGTGGTGTATCAATAAAAACGTACAAAATGAATGATAAAAGATTAAGAGAAGGTATATAATACAAAATGGTAACTATGATAAAATGAATCGTACAAGGAAAATAATATATTATTGTATTAAAGATGAGAGAAAAAAATGAAGTTAGTTTATTGACTGAACTTATAATGTGACGCTAAGGTTGAAAAAGGGAAAGGGGGTATCTGAGCATGTTTCTGCAAAAGTAGTATCCCAAACATTCTGCAATGCAATGCGAACTTGTTTAAGTGAGGCATTGTTTTCATTAACAGAAGGCCCAAGATATTCCGTCTGCATCATTAGCTCAGACAGCGGAAAGAGTTGGGAAGATAGATGGAGGTAAAAGGGGAAGGTAGAGGTAAGAGGGATCCCTGTTGCCCATAATGATTATGCCCGGTTGAATGATGAGAGAAAAAAAAGTGAAAAGTTGAAAATATGATGAATTGATATGATGAGTCGGGCGATGAGAAAAAAAAATATATCGCGCTGGATATCCTGAACTCATTATCGGGAATGGTATAGTGAGGAAGGATTGTTCCAGTCGGATTAATCAATGAAAAAAAAACAAAAATGTTCGGCGAACTGGAATCCCTTGGAAGGTAGTTGGAGGTTTGAAGGATGTGGGAAAGGATAGGTGGATGTAAGAGATTTATTGCTGCCAATTTTGATTGTGTCCGGCTTGTGTGGTGAAAAGAAAACGTTGAAAAATGAAAAAATGATGATGAGCCGGACGATGAGAGAAAAAAATAAAAATCCAACTGGGTCTCCTGAGCTCACTGTTGGGAGATGTACAGCGAGGAAGGGTCTTCTAGTTAGGTTTATCAATAAAAAAAAAAAGAAAATGGCTGACGAACAATAATCTCTTGATGGATGTAAAAAGTTGAGAGGAAAGGTTCATGGGATAGAGTTAAGAGGTGGTAAGGGAAGCGTCAAAAATAACATATTGAAAATCTATTAAGAAAAATAAAATGGTAACTGTTTTATCTGTTCATGAAATATTATAAATATTGTCAGGTGTAGGTTTCGTTAAAAATGGTGCCTAAAATAATTGAAGTTGTACAATGCTAAGTCTAAACATGATGAGAAAAAAGAAAATTAAAATTAATTAAACATATTAAAGATAATGATATATAAAGGATTGATTGGTAGTTGATGGCATTAATGTTGATGGTTAATAAACAAAATGATATTATTGATGAATAGTGAAATGTTTTATCTACATTGGTAAGTTAAAAAAAACAAAGTCCAACACCACAAAACTAGATAAACTGTAAGTCTATTTACAATAAATGAGAGAAAAGTAAAAGAAACAAAAATATTCGTTCCTGAAAAAAGGGAACATTTTTACACACAGTGTAGATGCAAGATTATTGAGGTCTTTCTAGTTTGACCTACGGGGAGGTAATGTGGCCCTATGTCGCTTTGGTCCGGCCTGAGAAGTTGGTCTTTGCCAGACTTCCCGATTATATTATGTGAGACCAGACGGGGAGCGATCTTGATCCCTAAAATGATGTCATTGTAGTGGAGGATAGGACTTTGGGTACATGTAGAATGTAGTGCATGTCTTAGGCGCTAAAAAGATTGCAGAGCGTTTTATGCAGTTGGTCTGCAAAATTTTTAGGTGAGCCTACCCAAACGCCGGCTTGTTACGTTTGGGGAACATCTTTTAAAGTATTAAATTAATAGTTCTTTTCTCCATGTAACATTATGTTACATATAGGGAAATGAGAGGCGACAAATTTGAAAAAAAAAAAAAAAAAACCTTTTTGATTCCTAACAAGGGAGCCAGTAATGTGGTGCATGTTCGTATTAAAAGTACCCAAAAGCCCTATAATTGAATGTTTGACAGGTAAGAGTGATGAGGTACGAAAGATTACCTCTGCTAATGATGGATGCTAATGATGGGTGCAAATGTCATTCCACCCCTTTAGCAGTAGGGAGGCAAAGACGAAGTAGAAAAAACAATTGGGGGGAGATCAGTGCGACCTTGAGTTTGTTGTCGCGCGCGTGGGGAAGCAGATTGGAATTAATTGTCTTCTTAGAAGGCCAAGATGGCGTCTTCTTTGATCTCATGTACAGTATCGATTTTAGAGGTGATGGGGACCTAAATTTTAAACGGGGTTGACAAAATTATAAACTATCCTATAACATTATAAAAAATAAGATTTGGTATAAAAGAAATTAATTAATTAGTGTATAAATAATGGGGTTATGATCATGCGAACTGTGTTAATGGAATACGGGATATATTATCATAATATAAGAAAAAGAAGCTAACTGGGATAATAAAAAATAATTACATAATGTTTCTTTGTTTTTATATACAATGTGTGTGTGAATTATATTCTCGGAATTGCGCTATTCCAGTCCAAACAATTCCGAGGGTTAGTCTTAAGTGATCAGTTGTGTGCCTAATAGAAAAAGAAAAATAATCCTACATTTGAGGGAGAGAAATTATTGGTGAAGGAAAAGGTAATCATGAAATGGTGTTGAATGCCATGATTTATGATTTTTTAATTGACTACTTTATGTCGAGGAGTTCGCCAGACGTTCAGGACCTAGATTTCCCTAATTTTATGAGAATAGATGTGGGGACAAATGGTTGAATGGTTCGGAAAATCTATGAGCTATACTTTTTTCTATTGGACTAAACAACTTGGGATCTAAATGTCGGAAAGGGTTTATTATTCTATTTATTTTTAGGGGTTCTACTTTGGGTGGTGAAATATAGAGGACCTCTTCATTATAATATTGTAATTTATTTACATGTACAGTATCGCTATCATTACCTGTAATCATATTGGGTCTATTTATACGTACGACATTATCAGAAATTATTTCAGTAATTTTATAAGGACCTGTAAAGTAGGGTACTAACTTACCGCTATTTGGATGATGATACGCCTTTACTAATACTAAATCTCCTGTATCAAAGTGTGGATTTTTATGTTTGTTATCATATTTAATTTTCTCTTTGTCATGCCTGTCATTTGTACGTTGTATTGCTAGTTTTCTACTTTCTATTATATTGGGATAGGGGTTTATGTGATTATTTAAGTCTGAGGGGATTATATTATACATTAAAAATACGGGTGGAAATCCAGTTATCGTATGGGGTGTATCGTTATATTTATTAGTTACTATCTTAATTAATTTAGTCCAGGAGGTTCCTGGATTCTCTAAGTTCAGTAACCTCAGCTTCCCGGTGAGTGTCGCGTTAAGACGCTCGCATAAACCGTTAGCTTGAGGGTTATTTGCAGTGGTTAGTAGAGGCTGTATCCCGTTCTTTATTAAGAATCTCCTGAACTTTGGGGAAGTAAAAGCAGGTGCCCGATCCGAAAGAAGGCGTTTTGGGCGGCCACACTGCAATACCTTTTTGATACACTGAATGTATGTGATTATATTAGTTGACTAACTGGGGAAGGTCCATGTATACCGACTTAGGTGATCTACAATTACGTGTAAGTATGACTTAGAATTACCGTATTTAGAAAAACCTGAAATAGTGTCTATAGATAACATATCGTAGGGTTGTAAAGCTATAGGGGGGGCGTTCTAATCTACCATATAATGGACCCTTCGGTTTCTTTATAAGTTGGCATGTGGGACAGGATCTATTATACTTAACTATAGATTTGGTCATTCCACACCAAGTATACTGTGTGGAGATGAGCCTAATCATTTGGGATACACCAGGATGGTTATATTCTAAATGTACTTTATTAATTAGCGTATGTTGTAAGGAAGGGGGAACTATAATCTTGACAATACCTTTACGTTTGATTGTATGGAGGCCATCTATATTCGTTTTGATAAGTGTAGATGGAGGTAATTGGGGTTGCTTTTCTATTATTTGGGTGGTTGTGAGAAAACCACATAAAGGATTGCGGGACAGTAGATCTGCCTCGTACTGCGTTTTACCTTTTATATATTTTATATCGTATTCGTATGCGGACATCTTTAAGCTCCACCTAAAAAGTCTACCCGTTGGGTTTTTTATGGTTTTTAACCATTGTAATGCATGGTGGTCCGTAAAAATTGTGAACCTTACACCTGCGAGATAGATGCGGAATTTTTCCACACTATCTATCACAGCAAGGCATTCCAACTCTGTGATGGTATAATTTTTCTCGTGGGGTCGGAGTGTTCTGCTGTAATATTGCACGGGGTGTAGAGTGCCGTCGGGATGTTGTTGTTTTAGGATGCCAGCTATTCCCTGAAGTGAGGCATCACAGAATAGCTGACAGGGTAATCCTTCTTTAAAGAGGTGTAGTACCGGTTTTGTGGTGAGACATTCCTTTAGAGTGTCAAATGAATGTTGACATTTTGCATCCCAGTGCCATGATGTACCTTTCTTAAGTAGATTATTGAGGGGGTTCCTAATGCGGGCGTGATCTTTTATAAATTTATTATATACATTAATGGAGCCTAAGAATGATTGGAGGGATTTAACGCTAGTGGGGACCTTAATGGCATTAATTACATCTAAATTTTTTACTAATGGAGTATATGTGCCTGATGATATGGTATAGCCTAAAAATTCTATTGTAGTTTTAAAGAAGTCACACTTATTATAATTTAATCTAAAATTTTCCCTATTACACATATCAAAAAATTGCTGTAAGTGATCTAAATGTTCTTCTATGGAATTTAAAAAGATAATGAAATCGTCGAAATAATGTGCTATAAAACCTAACCTATTTCTTTGCAATATCTGACTGACTGCTCGCTCATACACCTGGGGTCCTATTTTAATCCCGTATGGTAATCTTTTGAAATTATACTGACCCTCTAACGTGACAAACGATAATAAATTTCTATCAGGGGGACTTATTTCGATGGACCAGTATGCTGATGAAAAATCGGCGCGGGAGTAAATTTTGGCGTTGGCTAATTTATCTAAGATATTCTCTATGAGCGGAAGGGGGTGAACATCGGGGAAATTTATTTCATTCAGGCGGCGGTAGTCTACGCAAAATCGCTTTGTCTTATCCTTTTTGGTAACTAAAGTAACGGGGGATGAATAGGGGGAGAAAGAAGGCTCTATAATATCATATTCTAGCATTTTACCTACTTGTTCTTGTATTTCACGTTGATCTGATAGAGATGTACGATACGGCCTGAGTGCAATTATTTTATCTGAATTTGTCCTAATATTGATAGGGGGAATTTTCAATTTTGGGATGTTATATTTGTTAGTAGAAAAAATATTTGAGTAATTCTTAATAATGTTCATAAAAGTTAAAGGGATATCATTCCTAACACATAAATTACAAGAATCATTAAAAATTTTACATTGATGTTCAGAGGGATATAGTGGGGGCAATAAATATAAATGAGGTAAAAGGTCTAAAGTTTGGCTGGGTGCATTTTTGTCATTATTGGTAGAGGTCTTGGTCAAGGTAATGGGACATAGTATAGGATGGACATTTTTCCCTTGTAATAATGGAGAATGTGAGTTAGGTATGTTTTTTAAATGACCCACATTGGGCGGATTGTGGTCACTCTCTCCATTATTACATGGGGTTACATAAGTTATATGGTACCATTTCTTAGACAAAGGAGCGTCACATTGATAAATAGAATGATTATATAAATTTAAGGTTAAACAAAATTGACTAATGGAATTTAATGATAGTATACCAAAAGGTAATAAATTATCTATTATATAAAATTTAATTGATCTTGTAATTTTTCCTATGGTAGTGGTCAAATATGTGTATCCTATCGAATTTATTTGAGTAGATATGGAATTGATTAATATATGGCATGGATATAATTTTAAAGGATTAGATAAGTTTTTACTATGATGATTAAAAATATTTAAATTAATTATGTTAATAGAGGCTCCTGTGTCTAAGAGGAATGGACAATAAAGATTATTAAAAATTTTAGGGTTACATAGAATATTAGATAGTTTAGGGACGAAAATTGGAGTTTTCGTTGCCTTGTGGGGTGTGAGAAGACTTGGGGGCCGGCACGGGAATGTTGTGGGCGCCATTTTGTTCCGATGGGAAATAGTGCGCCGTAGGTTGGCTGTGATAGGCCTGCTGCCTGTAGGGTCGCCTGTTCATGGAACATTCATTGTTCCAGTGGTCACCTTGGCAGTATTTGCATGGTGAGGGTGGTCTCCTGGCACCAGAAGGGTATCTTGGGGTATTGTTTGATGAAACGGGATTGTAGTTCCTTCCCCTAGGAGGGGTTCCGGTGTCACGGTGAAAAGTATTGGTGTTGGAAACACCTTGAAATTGTTCGGATGGAGTAGGGAGTGAATTTGTCCCTTTTATTCTATTCATGGTAGAATACCATTCGTTCAGGGTTTTAGGGGCTATGGCCCTCATGAGGCGCTGATCATTGGCCTGGAGGCCTTCCGTTAATGCCTCTACTATGATGGGGTTGGTTAGGCCCAGTTGCAGTCCCATTGTTATTTTTTGACGGTAATATTCTCCTAATTGGATCTGATTATTTAATTTAAACGTTAAAAATTTGGTAAAGGTGACCTCGGATTTTCCGGGGTAGAGGTCTATCAGAGTTTGTTTTGCCTGACTGTATGGCAGAGAGGCCAGATTTAGTTCGTTATAGAGGGAGAGGGGCTCACCTTTGAGCAGTGTGCGGAGCCGGGCTTGCAGCGTGGCGTCATCCTGCGGTCCCTCGCTTGTCCGCTCGAGCTGCTGGATGAAGTTGTTCGCCGCGTAGGATCCGTCGAAAGGGGGAATGAGGGCTTCCTCCGTACGAGGCATGGCTAGCCCCCGGATGGCGTCTGTTAGGCGGCTTACCAGGTCGTCGCAGTGGGGTTGCATGTCGGTGAGGGCATCCGCGAAGTACTCGACTTCGGCCTCTGTCATCTTCTGTATGTTGCTGTCCTCGGTTATCCTGTCGACTTTAACGGGTTCTGTAGTAAACCCGAGGTGGAATGTGCTGGGCAGTCGTGGTAGTGGGTGAGTGATGGGATTCCCGCACTGGGACAGCAAGAGACAGAGGCAGGTCTAGATGTTACTCCAAGAAGGTAGAGGTAGACCACGGACGTCACGGATGCCCTAGCCTAGAAGGGGGGATGAGAGATCTGACCGACCGTATGAAAGCGTCGCTCTGAAACAACTACTAACTTTGTCCCATCTTGGGGGACCTTATATATTGGCCTCTGACGAGTTCTGATTGGATCCCGTAATCACGCCACCTGTCAAGCGCTGGGTTATTAATTATGTCTGGCCACGTGTCGGCCACCTGCTGACGGGGGAATGAACTCATTAGCATAAACACCTGTTAGTCTGGGTTGTTTATCATGTCTGGCCTTTGTCGTCTGGACTATGGCGTCGTCTGATCTACCTTTACCTCTTTGCTTTATTTGTCACTTCTATTGTTCGATACATATTTTTATATACAGATATGGGGTTATATAAATATTAGAAGAAGATTGCGCTCTATCTACCTTAAAATATACTACATATATATTTTCTTTCTCTCTTTCTTTATGTATATATTTTCTCTCTCTCTACTTTATTGTTTGAAAATATGTAATATTGTCTAGATGACAATAAATATTTTTTAATTGTCAAATTGTCACACACACACACATACATTCATTTTTATATATATAGATAGATAAAATATTTTTTTCGAGCAAACATATCCTCTCTCTCTCTCTACTGAATAGATTTTTAAAAATATATATATACATGTGACAATATAGTGGTAATGATGTGGTGAGGTGAGAAATAATCACACGACGAGTTGGTAGAGCAATAATCCAGGCAGCCAGACGAGAGAGAAAGAGGTAGCGAGAGCGCTGTCCGCTGAACGACCGTTTTTCCTGTGTACACAACCGGGGGGCTAACCAGGATAGTCGCCAGGTGGTGACGCCCCCCCCCCCCCCCCCCCCTCAGGAATGTGGCCAAAAATGGTCGTAAGTTAGTTGTCTAAAGTGTCTCGCTTTAGCTGCTCATCTCTCTCTCGTTGGCTGTTGGTTTGTTTTATTAATCCTGGAAGAGCATATATTATGACATATGGCCCCCGTTGAAGAAGGCTGAACATGGTTTAAGTATATTTAAAGCTGGAGAAGCCAGGAATAGAGAAAATAATTTTACAGTTAAAATTAGTTAAGGTAATGGTGACATAGTTTTATGTAAATAAAATATTGTATAGTACACAAGTAAATATTATTTACAAGCAGTTTTACAACACCGGGGAGTTTGACATTTAAGGAAATCTTTGTATATATCCAGGTTATAAAAGGCTATATACAACAAAATCTAATGTACTATAAGGGAAGTGATATGGAGGAGTGTGAACAACGAGAAGAAGAGTCACATACATATGGTGAAATTCTGAAGATCATTAAGACTGGGGAACTCTACACTTTAAGATATTTTTCAGGCGGACATGGCAAGGGGAAACTTGTCATGGGCTTTATATGCTATAAGTGTAGAGTACGAGAAATGAGATTGAGGTTGACAATTGTGTGAGCTCAGGACTGAGGTAAATATGAAACTACACACAATGTTAGAACCTCGGCGAACAGGGCGAGGGGAGACTTGCTTTGGGCCAATCTAACTTATCTATGCAGTTACTTGTGTAGCGAGTCCGAGGGGAAAAGTCCCGTGTGTAGGTGAGGAAGTCGAACGGACTTATATTTAATTTGCGGAAAGTATGCGCGCACAGTCCCAAAAATTGGGACGAGGACTGCGTTGTCCGTTACAAGTGACAACCTGCTCGGACACGAGGTGTTTGAACCGTCGTGGGAGCTTGTGCAAGGCGATGATTTCGCGGTGGGTTGAAAGTAAGACCCATGTCTGCGCGAAATGATGACGGACCGGACAAAATCAGCGACGATGTTTAACGTACCTCCGTGGGAAATATCGGAGGTAGGCTATATCGTGCTGGTTTGGACAATGGACAAACATAGATTTGAAGACAGGGTCCGTGTGGCGAACGTGTGGCGCGAGAAGAAGAAGTGAACTGTGTCGCTCGATGCAGATTGTTCAAGTGCGAACAAAAAGGGGTTGATAAATATCTAGCAGTTAGTCAATCTGCACCCTGTGACGAACACCATTGGCTAGATGGTGTGGGTCGGTGGATAGGCTAGAGATGAACTACGAAATAAATTATCATAAATGAAGGGCGAAGGTTAGGATTTTGAAATGACAATATAGAAGTTCGATAATTGATTAATCAATAATTCTCTATAAAGGTCCTGAGCTGGTATAAAGTTAACAAAGTTGTAAGAATTAGAGGGGCATTAAGGGGAAGATAGATAAGAGTCACCAAGGGTTGGTTGTAAGCAAGGCTCACGTGGTGGTTGGAATTCTTCGACGCCTGAATTACAGGGTGAATTTTGAATCGATTAGGGAAAGAAATTATTTTCGTGAGCCGTGCTTACAAGTAGGAGAGGTCTATACAAAGGTTTAGGTGCTGGAGGCATATTTTTATAAATAATTTGATTATGAAAAATCTATTGTTAATAGTAAAAATCGTAAAGCGTTAATAGGTAGAATTCCTTTTTTTTATGATTTTTTTTAAAGAGTTACGTTAAAATGGAAATTATTTAATTAAAATGACGATTGTTACATCTACTGGTAAGGTAACTAATTAAATGGGTTTCACATAGTTAGATATAATATGGATAATAAGATCACTGTTAATATGGAACGCTTCACGATTTTGCGTGTCATCCTTGCGCAGGGGCCATGCTAATCTTCTCTGTATCGTTCCAATTTTAGTATATGTACCGCCGAACAAGCGTTAATAGGGGTGGGGAGATAAATGGAAATATTAAATATTTTTACATATTCACACATATTGAGCTAATTATGGAAATATTGGGACAATCTACAAGGAATGACTTATTTAAAGAATGAATGGTAGGAGTTAAGACAATTACACTCACGAGTTATGTTGGTTTAGGGCGCAGGTAAGTTCATTGAGCTTCGGGAGAGTTCTGTCTGTGACACTGTGCGTACCAGTGTTGTACATCACAGTAGCGGTAGGGAGATGGCGGAGTCTTGTCCATAATGGCGGGAGGTTTCCTGCTCTGGCACGGCGATCGTTCTTGAGTAGATCTAGTGCTGGATGAAGTGCGTGGCAGCTCTATCTCCGTCGTAGGTGAATACTTCTTCGGGATCACGGTTCAAAGGTTGGCGAGGAAGGGGTTGAGGGCTCGAAGAGGAGTGGTTACAGTTGAGTTGGGTTTGGTCGATCATCGTGGCTTGGCTTCTTGTTTCTTCATACTCCGGTATATGAGGGATTCGCTTCCCGGCCAGGTCTTATCCTGTCGACTTTCGATGTGACAATATAGTGGTAATGATGTGGTGAGGTGAGAAATAATCACACGACGAGTTGGTAGAGCAATAATCCAGGCAGCCAGACGAGAGAGAAAGAGGTAGCGAGAGCGCTGTCCGCTGAACGACCGTTTTTCCTGTGTACACAACCGGGGGGCTAACCAGGATAGTCGCCAGGTGGTGACGCCCCCCCCCCCCCTCAGGAATGTGGCCAAAAATGGTCGTAAGTTAGTTGTCTAAAGTGTCTCGCTTTAGCTGCTCATCTCTCTCTCGTTGGCTGTTGGTTTGTTTTATTAATCCTGGAAGAGCATATATTATGACATACATATACAGTGGTACCTCGACATACGAGTTTAATTCGTTCCGCAACCTTGCTCGTATCTTGAATTACTCGTATCTCGAAGCAAATTTCCCCATACAAAACAATTAAACTACCATTAATCCGTTCCAACCTCCAAAATGTCACCCCAGTTATTTTTGTTACGTGGTTTTAAATAATAAAAACGTATTTATAAATATCAAATATTTATTGCTCAAAAACAAAAAGAGAATGTAAAGAAATAAATTAGATATCCTCACTGGTCTTTGCCTTTTTCGCTACATTTTTCTCACCTTGCTCATGTTTTTCTATAATTTCACGTTTTAATTCAATACTCGTCATCTTTTTCTTAGCACTTGACTTTTTACAAACTTTCTTCCGATCTATGGTTATAAAAATAAATGAACTAAAACTGTAAATGTAAACGCAACACAAAACGCGAACACAAAACACAACTTATCACAGCGGAAGCACGCTGCTAACTGATCGTGATGGCGCGACTGCGTGTTACTACCTGTTGTGTTTTATCTTTAAAAGCACACAAAAATATAATAAACTTGAATTTGTTTATTCTAGTCTCAAAAAACAAAGCTTTGCATATAGAACAAATAATAATGAAGAAGAAGAAAGAAACATTTTAGGAAAAGCAAAAACAAAACAAAAGTATTGGTCAAAAAGAAACATTTAAAATAACAGATTAATATCTTCAACACTACCGAACCGAACTCGTATCTCGAATTTCGCTCGTAACTAAAAGCAAAAAATCACTTGCTCGTCGGCGCGTATCTCGAAAAACTCGTATGTTGGGGCGCTCGTATGTCGAGGTACCACTGTATATAAATAAAAATATCTAGAGATATACTACATGATCTTAGCCAAAAGGCAAAGAAACGATATTTTATATAGAGAGATGACCTGGCTTCGTGTGTCTTCTGCTCGAGTGAATGTTTCGCTGATATAATTTTATTCCTGCATACTAAATATTATTATCTGGCTTCGCCCGTGGTCTGTTTTAGTGAATATTACCCTAAATAATTTTGTTTATGTCAATCAAGCATGATACAGCAATATTGTCATCATCATTTCTGACAAAAAAATATATTGTTGCTCAGTACCTGGTTAATTATAATTTTTCTTGGTTAAAAGTGCGACAAAAAGCTCTTCCAGATTTAACTCTCTGCCTGTTCAAATTTTAGCGAGATTAGTTATATATTTAGGGCTTGCATAGCCGACAAACAAATATATGTTCCCAGCTTCGCCCGGTTTTTACCCGAGTAAAAGTTTGCCTAACGAACATTTGTTAAAACGATTCTAGAAAACATCCAATCCACCTATATATTGATTTATAAACGTATATAAATTTAAATATTTTTATATGTGTTTAAATATATTTCCGAAACATTTTTTTTTTTATATTTATTAAATCTTAAATAAGATATTGTCACGTTTGTGGATTTTATAATTAATTATTTCTTTTTTTCCTCAATGAATTATGTATATTTATTTAAAAATTCATTTTTGTTATCATTATCACATACAATGTAATTTTTTATATAAAAACGATAATAAACAACAACAACAACAACGTAATTTGAATCTTCATTATTATAAAATAACAACAAAAATAAATCTATATATATAAAAATGAATGTATGTCTGTTTGTCCTTTATGCCTGACCAAACCACTCATTGGATCGCCATGAAACTTTGGGAAGTTATTTAGTATAGTACTGGGAAGGTTTCTAGCAAATAAAATTTTTGAAATAACTTTTCGCCTAGATATAATCAAGATAAATATTCTAATTAATCTGTTATAATTCAACAATCTGCTCTAAATATTATCATGATGATACGATGATTTTGTAATGTAGAAAATTAGGAAAGACAAAATTCAGGATGACATGGCAATTTATTTGAGACAAGAATAATGATACAATTCAAAGGCAAGATACTATTCCTTTAACTTCCAATTACCGAGGGAACCAATTAATATTGATTTTATTCAACTTATCGAGAATTTTTCAAGGGACCGGGAAAAAATGTTCACTTTATGGAGAGATTCGTTAAACAAACCTTTACTCGGGTAAAACCCGGGCGAAGCCGGGAATATCCATTTCGTAGCTTAACCCGTCTCTCCAAGAGGCAGTCTCTTATTAAAGGTCTATTAGAGATTCTTTAATAGCAATTAGAATCTTCAATGAGAGACCACCAACAGGAGAAACAAGTTGATTCATGTTTTTAGGTGGTCTTTCTTAAGAGACTCTATTTACATATATTAAAATATGAAAAAATTAAAATATTTTATCAAGATAAATATTCTAATTTATCTATATATATAAAAATGAATGTATGTGTGTCTGTTTGTTTGTTTGTTTGTCCTTTATGCCTGACCAAACCACTCATTGGATCGCCATGAAACTTTGGGAAGTTATTTAGTATAGTACTGGGAAGGTTTCTAGCAAATAAAATTTTTGAAATAACTTTTCGCCTAGAAATAATCAAGATAAATATTCTAATTTATCTGTTATAATTCAACAATCTGCTCTAAATATTATCATGATGATACGATGATTTTGTAATGTAGAAAATTAGGAAAGACAAAATTCAGGATGACACGGCAATTTATTTGAGACAAGAATAATGATATAATTCAAAGGCAAGATACTATTCCTTTAACTTCCAATTACCGAGGGAACCAATTAATATTGATTTTATTCAACTTATCGAGTATTTTTCAAGGGACCGGGAAAAAATGTTAACTTTAACGAGAGATTCGTTAGACAAACCTTTACTCAGGTAAAACCCGGGCGAAGCCGGGCGGGTCCGCTAGTTAACAATAAAAAATATATTTTAACATTACAACATTTTTGCACTTAACACAAAAGCGTTACAATATTTTCTTTAAATATTTATTAATATTTAAATGCCAAGTTTTTTTACAACGTCTTTGGAATATTATATTTTTAATTCAATTTATCATACTTGGAACACATTTTAGCATTTTTACAATTTATAAATGTAATTTCACCAGATACCGCGAGAGGCGCTGCTTGCGAATGAAAGTAGAAATGTTCAAATATAATTGCAACAAATATTTATTTCAAATCAAATTCACACCAGAAATCTTCCCAGTAGTTTCACGTTAAAAACATTCATCGTGTGAACAAACTAACATTCATCGTGTAAACAAACCAAGTGTTAATTATTAACCAATCAAATTCATTTATCGTCGCGACCAGTGCTGCGCCTAAGCGATAAAAGGCTGGAACTAACGCATTTTGGTTTTATATTTATAAAAAAAAGCGCATTTACTTTTTTAGTTTTTTGAATAGCCTATATGTTAAACGAAATCTTCAGCTACCTACATGCGATATTTCATAATGATTGATTCTGTAGATTTTGCGCAACTCGATAACAAACATCGATTTTGGATTTCATTTTTATAGATATAATAAAGGATTAATAGTAATTTTTTTATTTTTGGAAAAAAGAGGAAAGTAAAATATTAAGAACTACAGATTTTGAATTAATTTTGAGTCAGAACACAGCAAGCTAATTTTGTATCAAATAGTATCGTTATGAGAATTTCAAGATTTATAAAATTTGTTATTCAGTTTAATTTACAATAATTTTACAATAATTACAAAAAACCTCGCATATTTAAAATAAATAACAAATTTTATAAATCTTGAAATTCTCATAACGATATAATGGCACGGAAATAGCTTAGAGAAAACCACCCAAATAAACACGACGCAGCAAATAAGGGAGCTGTCCACATGTCAACCGGAGGGGGCGAGTTTTACCCCCAGATGACTGACTCCCCGGGTGACAAGAAAGATAGCTCCCTTCTCTCTAGGATTAGAGTTCGTGTCCGGTTTACCCAGTTGAATCCGACTCGTCCTTTCCAAGCTTCACCTGTGTCACCTCTCACAACACCCCGCCATATTGACTGTCAAGTTATCCAAGCATATTTTTCACAACACACACATATATATTAAAAATAAAAAAGGCATATCCTGACCAGGAGCACATGTACTTTTCAGAAGGCAGAGCGCCATCTGGTGGAACAGAAATCAAATAAACATTGACTTAGCCTGTTCCCTGATATTTGGCCAACACAATTTCTTGATAAATCAAGAAAAGCCATCCACGAACGCGTTTCGCGCTGTTGGCGCTCGTCAGCGTGGAATAGGCTGTACCACTGTGACCAAAAAGATTTTTGGTCCCATATATCAAAATATATTCATCATTGTAATTTGCTTGAAACTAATAAAGTTGAAAAAAGGCTGACGTCCCTTAGAGATAGCCCTTACAAAACCTGGCGCCATATAACTTAAAAAACAGGATAAAAGGGAACAGGGAAAGTCCCCGGTAGAGGATAACTCTAGAGCAGGGACTGTTAGAAGACAGTTGGGAGGAAAGGTTAAAAGGGGATGTGGCCATAGTGGGCCCTAGTCTCATTGCTGGAGCCATTTCAATATGTCTGTTTCTAGGGACGTTATCTTCTTATCGCCAGTGACTTCTGGAGTGTCTATATTCCCATAACCATTTACATTATTCAATATATCTAATATTCGGCGGAGAGAGAAACCGACGCTGTTCGATGTGCTATCGAATTCTCTAGTATTTGGGAGCCGGTGTCACTGCTTGCACAAACCTCAAGCACAAGTAGATGCACCAGGCAGTCGCAGTTTGTATTCAAGTAGAAGGAAGGATGTAGTTGCACAGCCAAATGGACGACAAGAGGGTAAGGGTCACCTAGCAGAGAAGAAAGGAGCTGAGGAAAATCTACCTAATATGGATGGCGGAGATAACTGAATCTGGACACTACCTACTTCTCCCGGTCTAATGTCAGCTTTTATAAGCGATTTGCTCTAAGAAAAGGGAATTGATCCGATTGATGTAACGAGGAAAGAAAATTACAAAAATTATGAGGACAACGACGTGCGTTGACTCAGCGGAAGTAATTTTCCGGGGAGAAGGAAGAAGTGGCAATTTTTTATCCAACATGGCTGCACTACCTCAGATCTTTTCATTCCTTTTGACAGGATTTCTTTATTATATTCCGTGGTGTGCCCTTACATATTTGCAAAGAAATGTCTATGTACAGATGACACATGCTGAATTTACCAAATATATAATAAAAAAAGGTCAGGTGTTGATATTATAAATAAATTATGCATATACTGACCACTAACATGAGCGTTTTTCAGATGGCAGAGCGCCATCTAGTGGAACATAAATTAACTAAACGTTGATTTAGCCTGTTCCCTGTTATTTGGCCAACCCATTTTCTTGATGATTCAAGAAAACGAATGTGTTTCGGGCTGTTAGGCCTCTTCAGCGTGGTGCAGAATGTACTTCTGAGACCAAAAAATCTTTGGTCCCAGAGGCTTCCTGAGAAATCAAGAAATGGGTATTTAAAGCCAAACTTGCGTAAATATGCTTAAAATGTGGAAAATATTTTTTTAATAATAATAATAAAAGGTCAGGTGTGGATATTAAAAATAAATTATCCATATTCTGACCATTGGCATTCTGAAAAAAAAAAAGTACAAATGTGATATTGTACTGGGATAAGGTGGAAAATTTAAGAAAAAGGCATCTCCTTATCATGCAACTGAAAGTTTCTGATGGCTTGCGCCATCTGTGGTTGGTTTTACTCGATTTACCAAGAAAATTTGTTGGCCAAATATCAGGGAACAGGCTAAATCAACGCTTAGTTGATTTCTATACCACTAGATAGAGTTCTGACATTTCAACAAAAACACACGATTTTTCGAGCAAAAAGTGCGATTTTTCATAAACATTGTTTCTGTTCTTTTTTTTTTTTTTGACCAATTTGATTAAAATATCTTTTTTTTTTAAATATAAAATAGTCAAAAAAGGACAGAAACAATGTATGAAAAATCACGCTTTTTGCTCGAAAAATCGTGGTTTTTTTTTTTTTTTGAGAATGGAAATAAATGGATGTGTGTCATAGTAGTTTTAATATAATACCTACATTTTAATCAAGGAAATCTAATATATGACAAAATAATATGTATGCTATATATACATGAATAAAATTTGGAAACATGTATAGCATTCTATGCCAATTTTTCATATTCCAAACGCAATACCTTTTTAAACTAGATGTATACATTCAGAAAGATAAATCTCTAAAAATTTGCATATATTTTTTTTTACTTTAATATAAAAAGTATAAATTGTTCATAATTTATATAAGGTTAAAATGCATTGTACTATAGATATTGAGTGTTTAATAATGTAATTATAGAGGATTATGGCAGAAAATATTTCTTATCAAGAGAAGATTAAAAAATCTCAAAGTTTCAAGGAAATTTTAGATTATTGGAAAAATATTTGCGATGAAAGTCAGTTAGAAAAATATGACGAAAATTGTTCTAGTGAAACTGATGAATCATCATGTATCGATAGAAGTTCAGATTCTGATATTGATGATCTAAAAAGAAAGGTTGAAATGCATTCAAGAGAATTAGAAGATTTTTCTAGAGAGATTCGTTTTGCTTTGGATTCAGAACAAAGAAAACAAAGAGAAAATTTGGATTTTGAACAGAAGCAAGAAAAAGTCTTTCTTGAATCCAAACAACGAAAAGAAATCGAAACTCTTGAGTCGATTCAACGAAAAGAAAATGTAGATATAAATTCGACCCAAAGAAACGAAAATAAAATATTAGAAGATAGAAAAAGTTGTGAAAATTTGGTTAACGAATGTAGAAAGCAAAAAGAAAAACAATATCAAATGCATACGTATCAAAGAAAATTTCTTGATGAAACCTTGAGAACTTTAAAAGAAAGTCTTGAATATAAACACATGAAACAAAGAGCAATGTTAGATATCAAATTACGAAAAGAAAGAGAAGAGTTTGAAAAGGATTTGAAGGAATTAAAAGTGAAGATTGAAAAGGAATTGAAGATTCATAAGGAAAAGTGTAAATTGCAAGCTAAAAAAGAATCAAATTCATTAGCATCAAAGTTCATGAAGCTATTCAAACAATGAACATTTAAGCAATTAAATATTTGGAACCCTGAATTTTTTTTTTGTTTTTTCTGAAATTTGTTTAATTATTGTTAAAATAAAACAAGTAAAAATAAAATAAATTAGTATTTTTCAATATCATGTTAAAACTATTTCCTATTCATAATTTGTACTCTAAAACAAGTACTTTTTTTAATCATGAAATTGAATGTTGTGGATAACTTGTTATCAACGATCGATTGCAAAATTGACTGCTTCTTTTGCTACTAATATCGCAGATCTATTTCTTATTTTTGAGGAACTTCTAGAAAGAAGAATGAATACTTCCCTCTATTAGAGAACCCTTTCACTACCCTTTAAACTAAAAGATTAATCTATGATAGATTAAATTGGCGAAACTGTTTCTCAACAGTTCATGATTTTCCAAAGCTTTCCAATATATTTTTCATCGCAATAAGGACAGAAGAAATATTTTTATATTTAAAAGAAACACTAATGCTTTGGTTTTCTTATGATACTTTTTTTTATTATCCCAAATACACGTAGAGCAGGCCATAATAATCATGGTGGGTTGAAATTGGCGACTACTTTTACTGTAAGTGCACCACATGTCTACACATGTGAAAAACAGTTCGACTTTGAACTTACAAATGTGCCATTTGGTTACTTACACTCGCTGGTGGAGTTGGATTTTTGTCTTATGATACATGATTTATACCACATTATTATGTTTAATATACCATTTCTATACGTTTCCTCTGTTTGGGAATTGTAAATATCCCACAAATGTAGCAGAACATTTCTGGATTAGTTTTGCATTTACGCGGCATTATTTATATATTTAAAAATATTTATGAAAATGTGTATTGTTAAACATTTTCTTGATATAAAATTGCAATGGTATGCATTTAATCTAATTGATGATTATATTTTATGCTTACAAAGTCAATATCTTCAAAATATTTTGATGACATCAGCTTCTTTATAAAATTCAATATTTTCAAATATTTTTCAAAAATTTGAGCTAATTTTGAAAAATGAAGGTTATATTCATGATCTACGGATTATTAGAAACAACTTTCAAATATTAAGAAGGAAAAGGTTTGTGTACTAGTGTACTAACTAGAGCAATATTAGAAGGTCAATAGAATAACTAACATCTGCCATGCCTACTTCTCCTCTGGCACAGTATTGACAAGCTGGATTATTTTTGCAGTACAGATTTTATCAGTCCTTGGAATTCTCAAACCAAATGAGGATCATTTTCCACCTATCATATATAGAGCATTCAAAATAATATAAGAGTACCTAAATTTCAATCGTTAATTCAATTTATTGCCGTGAAGATAGAGGCTGCTTGACTGCATTCATAGCTCTTAAAATTGAGGATACTTCGGTCAGTATAAATCTTTTTATTATCTCGAAGTTACGACAAAATATTTTGTCAAAATAAAATAAATTTTAAGGCCTTGCCTAATGCTTTAATTTTTATTCGCTCCTGACGAGGATAAAAGATTTTTGTCTAAACGTCGAGATAATAAATATATTTATACTAGCCGAAGTATCTTTAATTTTAAGATCTATTCATTACGGTGAACATGACAATTAAATGCAAAATTCTTCCTATTTTGGATTCTAGTCAATTGTACTGGAGACAGAATCATTTATAATATGGATCGAAACCATGCCAATTGAGTTGTTCGTGTTATAATAGTGTTGCATCATGGCTAATGAACCTATTTTATTTTCATTTGTAATATTATTTTTCATATATTTCAAATTCAAATTTATATTTTATATTTATTTATTTTATTAAACAGAATATATGTATTATAGAATCACCATGTGTATTTTGGTACATTGTGTGACTTCACTGCTCTCTTTGATGTGAGAAATAAATAAATTATTCTGGAGGCTACATAAAGTAGATTTATCTCATTATTCCCTTATATAAATTTGTAGGAAGTCAGAGAGAGAGAACATAAAAACAAGGAGGGCTATGATTTTTGTGAATTCAGCAAATAATGATGAAAAATTACAGAAAATATCGGCATTGGCCAGAGACTCTCACCCTCTGAGTACCAGGGTGAATCCTAATTGTTAAAAAAAAACAAGTATCGTTACTGGTATGTCAATCTTCAAATTTTCTAAAATGAAGATTAAAATATTGGTAAAAACATTTTTAAAATAACTACAGAAATATCTATAGTTAAAATCGGTGAGTTAATACGGAGATAAATTACTTTCAAAGAAAGGATTTACTTTCAAATTGATAGATTTTGTTTTTTGATTTCTTTTTGGGATATTGGTCTTTGGTGTATATAATTGATTTGAATTATTCAGTAAATGTGTGTAAACGATGAAACTTGCGTGCCTATTCACACGTTTAATCTCCGGTAATTTAGGAAAATATAATCAATCCTCTATTATAAAAAACTATTCCGTAGATATCGGAAACCCCTTGAAGCCCGTAGAATTCATTAAACTGTTTCTCAACTGTACAAACACTAGTAGAATTTATGAAATTGTTTCTCAACTGTACAAACACCAGTAGAATTCATTAAACCTTTTCTCAACTATACAAACACCAGTAGAATTATATTAAACTGTTTCTCAACTCTACTAACACCAGTAGAATTCATTAAACTTCTTCTCAACTGTACTAACACCAGTAGAATTCCTGAAACTGTTTCTCAACTCTACTAACACCAGTAGAATTCATTAAACCTTTTCTCAACTGTACAAACACCAGTAGAATTTATGAAACTGTTTCTCAACTGTACAAACACCAGTAGAATTCCTGAAAATGTTTCTCAACTGTACAAACACCAGTAGAATTCCTGAAACTGTTTCTCAACTGTACAAACACTAGTAGAATTCATTAAACTGTTTCTCACGGTACAAACATCAGTAGAATTCCTGAAACTGTTTCTCAACTGTTCAAACACCAGTAGAATTTATTAAACTGTTTCTCAACTGTACAAACACCAGTAGAATTCATTAAACTGTTTCTCAACTGTACAAACACCAGTAGAATTCATTAAACTGTTTCTCAACTGTACAAACACCAGTAGAATTCCGGAAACTGTTTCTCAACTGTACAAACACCAGTAGAATTTATTAAACTGTTTCTCAACTGTACAAACACCAGTAGAATTTTTTAAACTGTTTCTCAACTGTACAAACACTAGTAGAATTTATGAAACTGTTTTTCAACTGTACTAACACCAGTAGAATTCCTGAAACTGTTTCTCAACCGTACTAACACCAGTAGATTTCCTGAAACTGTTTCTCAACTGTACAAACACCAGTAGAATTTATTAAACTGTTTCTCAACTGTACAAACACCAGTAGAATTTATGAAACTGTATCTCAACTGTACAAACACCAGTAGAATTCCTGAAACTGTTTCTCAACTGTACAAACACCAGTAGAATTCCTGAAGCAGTTTCTCAACTGTACTAACATCAGTAGAATTCATGAAACTGTATCTTAACTGTACAAACACCAGTCGAATTCATAAACTATTTATTTCCTTCTTAATACCCAAAGCTGCCACATAGAGAATTCCTTTTTCATAATATATGAGAAATATATCTCTCATACTTTTAATCCTTTAACTACTAAATATATTTGAAAAATCAATAGAAAATATAAAAAGGTCAGGTGTTGATTTTAAAAACAAAGTAGGCATATCCTGACCAGGAGCACATGTGGTTTCAGAAGGCAGAGCGCCATCTGGGGGAACAGAAATCATTTAAACATTGATTTAGCCTGTTCCCTGATATTTAGCCAACCCAATTTCTTGAAACATCAAAAGCAAACCCGGCGGGAGTTTCAACCTTATTGCCTGGCTCCCATACCAATTTTTTCGACCAATGAATTTATATGTATATACGGCTACTATATATATAATTCTGAGGCAAACCTTTCCTGGAGCAATGGTTTCAAAAAGGTAAAAATTTCTCTCCAATCCAAATGGACACAATACATGTTGACAGTCTCTGTAATGACTTTGGTCGGTTAACAACACCAGCTTAGATCATGGTTTTGGGATATGACCTTTTTAATTTCAGAGCGACTATGAATTCATGAGATAAACGAGAAATCTTTATGTCATCAATTTTTATATCTACCTTGAAAGAATAGTTAATCACGTCATTCCTTATATATTTTCTAGTTTTATATCTTAGTATATTATATCTATCTTATATACAGCACCACTCATCACAATCTCTTCTTGTGATTATGTATATTGACGTAAAGATAGAGGCTGCCTGGCCGGCATTCATAGTTCTTCAAATTAAAGATACTTCGGCCAGTAAATCTTTTTTATTGTCTCAAAGTTTCGACAAAAATCTTTTGTCCTCGTCAGGAGCGAATAAAAATTAAAACATATGGAAAAAAGCGTCAAAAATTGTTCTTTAAAAAAATTAAACGCTTTGCCAAATGTTTTAATTTTTGTTCGCTCCTGACGAGGACAAAAGATTTTTGTCGAGCCAATAAAAGAGATTTACTGGCCGAAGTAGCTTTAATTTGAAGACTTCGTATATTGAGGAAATATTCTCGCGAAAAAGTAGAAGTATTTTTTAAATTTCTTTATTTTACATTTCATCTTTGTGACATCTCTATTTTCAAAATTATAAAAAAATATAGAAAATATTTGTTATATATGATGAATATATATGTAAAATTATTCATGAAAATGATGTATGGCGAGTCCTTACAGGAGAGAAATGTCCTAATAAAGCAGTTGTTGTATATGTAAAATTATTTTCATTGAAAACATTTTCAAATACAAAATTTACATATGACAATTCAAATATAATACTATATATATAAAGAAAGAAAAATTTTAAAAATCAAATTAGCATTTCTTTGAATTGTGAATCCTTTTGTTAGAATTACTCCATTTGTTTTCTAAATTATTGTTCTTTTTATATATCTTCTAAGATTTTTTATTATAAAATATTGTTAAATAGGACATAATGGATTCAAGAAGACACGGAATAATTGCTGTGAAAGAAATCTCCTTAGCAGAAGCTATTGAAAAACTTAATAACATTTCTGAAAGCGATTTAAAAGCACGCGAAGAATTGATAGGCACATATGAAAAACAGGAAAACAAATTGAAACAATCTTTAAAAAACATCGCTGAATCTATTCTTTACCATATTACTGAGGCAAATAGTCTGAAACACTATATATCATCTATAGAATTCAATATCAACAGATCATTTATAGAAGAACTAGCAGAAGAAGACTCATATGTCATGGATCAAATCCTTTTAAAGTATTGCGTTAGAAATGTAGGGAAAATGCTAAATAAACCTCAAATGTTAAATTCAATGAGAGCCATTAGTGCAATTATCGATATTGTATCTGTGATGAATGATGCCTATAGTGATCGACAAAATCAATTTGCTGATAAAAGGTATAAATTGTCGATAGACTTGGAAGCAATGACAATTGCTACAAGGAATTTTAGAGAAATTCTTGAAAAAGAAAAAATAGAGAAGCAAATTAGTGGATCCACAATAGAAGCATTCAGCAAAATTTTACAAGAGGGGATTCAAATTGATGTTCCTAAATGGAATTTGAATGATATTTAACAACTTAAAAGGGCTTCCAAAATATATATATTTTTTTCACTTTATATTATAGAAATACATCAAAAATAAAATCTTGGAATGAATAGACAAGTATATTAGGCTGAATCTTTAATATTAATAAATACTCTTGGGGTATTGTAAGGGAAAGTAGATCTAAAGAATTTGAAATAATCATGAAGACTTTATTTTCCTTTCTTGATAAATTGTTTTGTTGTTGTTGGCAATAAACATTTACTATTAAATTTTCAAAAATGTATTGTGTATGTGTATTTTGCAACTACACTTTCTGTAGATATAATTAAAATGTTGAAGAAATGCATTAAAATGTGTTGAGATTGTTCAAGTGTAAAAAAATTGTCCTATTCATATTTAGCTTCCAATACGGGAACCACGTTTACAGGATTAAAATTCTATTTTTCTTTTATCTTCTAACCTCCCATTTCTAGAATCCCTGATTGAAATGAAATATTAATAATGTCTAGCATATATTTGAAAGAATCTTGATATGTGTGTCGTTTAGGTCAGTTTACCTTTTAGAGAAATAGAATAAACTCTGAGAAAAATACTAAGGATCATAATTTCAAACGTTAATTGGTTAGTGGAAAACTTTTATCAGATAAGCACTTTGGAAGAAAAAGTCAAAATAAAACTTGTCAAATATCATAAAATCTATTGTAGAGATTATGGAACGATACACCTTTGTTTAAGGAAAATAACATCCATAATTCTACTTCCTTAAGCGCCTAGCCTCCCCAGAGAAAAAAAAAAAACCTTTTTAAAATGAAAATGAATTGATATAAGCCAAACTTTCGAGTGACCAGACCACCTAGCGAGAAAAGGATTATAAACTGTCTCATGGTGGATCCTATCTTTTTAACATATTCATCAATAAAAGTATGCAAAGTTTGATACTATCTAAAAATGATTACAAAAAAGTACATTATTTTGAAAATGATCAATGTGGTAACAATTTATTAGTGTTAACTTTTGTCTTTAAATCTGAGCATATTTGATTTTTATAAATAGGAATATTTCTAGTTGCGCAGATTTTGTAAATTTTCCAAGTAGTTTTGGTCTATGGATACATTCCATTAGCCTGAGTTATATGTAAAATGGTTTATGTGAATTTATTAATTAATTCTTGCTTTTAAATATTTTAATTAATAATCATTTCAAGTGTTCTCTCTGATAATCTAAACTACCGGAAGAATATCGTTAAAAACTCGTGTAATTTATAAGAAAAAAAAAACATTTTAGAGGATTACCGGCAAAAGAGACTGAAGAAGGGAGATATCATAAGGATTTTATTCAATTTGTCTCTAGCAACTGCTGAAATAGTCTATCTTGTGATTGCCCTCTTCAATTGTTGAAACATTTCCACCGAATCTCCAGACAATATGTTAGCTCCTGCTATAAAGTTGTCCCAAAAGTGCGTTTTTCTTTTTAATTGGCAAATAATATCATTACGGCGAATACATAATAATACATAATACACTTTGTATATAATACAAAGACATTATACATAACGGCGAATAATATTATAGTAAATTATATTGGTATTTCGATTTTTTTTTTTTTTTTTTGCAAGTTTACGAACTTTTGGGACAACCTGATTTTTTTTATTGAACGCCCTCCTCGATCTTCTCACTTTGTAAGATGTGCATAGGTCGTAAGAGGAACAATTAAATAATACCTATCAATAAGACGTACTTTTCAAGTGCAAGGATAATGATATATATTCAACATAATCCATCACATATGAGTAAGCCAGGCTCCTGAAGCATATCCATAGCCAGGTAAATTTACATAAACAAAGAAAAGGGCAAAGGTAAAAATTTGCTTTTGTAAAATTCCCTATGCCTATATTAAATAATGTACCCAATGATGGATAAAATGTTACAATATACCTCGCTGTAATTCATTGTCTAGATAGTTTCAGAAATTATACATAATTCAATGGTATATATACAAGGTTATCCCAAAAGTTCGCAAACACTTGCAAAAAAAATTGAAATACTAAAATTATTCGCCATAATATTATTCACCGTTATGTATAATGTCTTTGTATTATGTATAAAGTAATTGTATTATGTATTATTATGTATTCGCTGTAATAATATTATTGGCCAAGTAATAAGAAAACGTTTTAAGAAAAACACAAACTTTTGGGACAACCTTATAAGAAAATAAGATAGTTGACCCTGCAATGAGGGACAGGTCAGACCTTCTGGAAAGTGGTCGGTCATTGGAGGTTTTGTTTATTTTAGGTCATTTCCTTTAACAAAGTTTCATCGTTCTGAAAGATGGTCACTTATCAGATATACTCTTTGGATGGTATACTCTTGATTTTGTACTTTAGATTATTTACTAAGTGCTGGCCTATATATATATAATATTTATTAAAATAAGTTTTATATAACACACAATTAACCATTGCCTATAACATATCGAAATCTACAGTTTTTAACAGTCTTGAGATAATAGCAATTAAGATTATTAATATTTATATATTAGAGACCATTTCAACTAACTGTGCTTAAATCCCGAACTCTAGAAGAAGTGTTAGACCAATTTCATCTGCTATTGTAGGTTACTAAACAGAAAAAAACATCTCCATTATCACGATATATTCACCTTAATACAAAGAGTTATTGATTTGTGAACAGAGTTAAAAAGATAATTTATCGTTAAGAGTGTAATTTAATTTTACCTGAATCGGATTATTTAAGGTTGTCCTAAAAGTTTGTAAACACATTACGATTTATATTTTACAAGTGATTACGAATTTTTGGGAAAACCTTGTAATTCTGCAACTTGGCCCACCTGCTGATTGGCCATCCTTGATAGATCAATCGTAGATCAATCATTCTTCTATAAAAAATGTGTTATAATTTTACCAAGTTTACCAATATTACCAAGGTTGTTCCAAAATTTCGTGAACACTTTCAAAATATAAATCATAATATGTTTACGAACTTTTGGGACAACCTTATATTTAAGAAATCCCAGGAAGCCCGATGTTTTTGCCTCAAAAATTCAAATTATATTATAAAATGATTATGGTAAAATTCTTTAAAAGAATTAACTTCAATGTATGTATATACATTGTGTAAATAATGAAGACATGTTGTTGTTGTCGTGTCCAATGAAGAGCCTCAGATGTCTCAATGCATCTCTATCACAGCAGCAGCAATGTCCACTATCTTGGGTGTGTAAAGCTGCTGTTCTGGGTCTATGTCAATTTTCTGCAAGGCTGCGCCCTTGCTGGACATGAGAATATGTGGGTAGGTGTTAAAAAGTGTTCAAGCCCGGGATCGAACCAGGGACCTTGCGCGTGTGAAGCGCACGTGATAACCGCTACACCACGGAAACCTATAATTAAGACATCATTTAAGAATATATTGGAAAAGTCAATATAGAAGAAAATGTTTATTACCATCAAATAAAAAAAACAAGGTTATTTATAATCAAACAAGGCAAAGACTTCAAAAATAATATTTCAAAATTCTTTGCAACTACTAAACTACTCAAAATATTCTCAATATTCAATTAAAAAAACCTTCTTGGAGATAATGGTATTTCTGTAATAGAGTTTCCAAGTCGAAAATATTCTTTTGATCTTCCAAAAACTAAAATATTCAAATTCTTTTAAAGGGTGATTTCAATTCAGCTTCTGCTTTGATAATTTTGAATGCTTTGAGTGTGATTCTACGAATTTGATCCGACGCTCTAACTTTATCAAGCATATCTCTATATTGCCAGGTAGCGTTATCCATTAATCTTAGGTCTATCCTCAATTTATTTCTGACCTCAGCATATTGCTTCATTCGATTAGTGTAATGGTCAGTCTTAACAGATATAATTTTGAGAAATGCATTATATATTCGAGAATCTATCAGCACTTTTGCTAAATCTGTATAGCATTCCTCTAAAATGGCATAATCCATAGTATATTCTACTTCTTCTGTTGATTCTTCTCTTAGTGATCCATTTACCTTGCGTTCCATTGCTGAAATAGAGTGTTTCAGGTTAGTTGCCTCACTACCTCGATGAAGAAGAGATTTAGCGATATCTTCTAAAGATCGTTTCATTTGGTTTTCCTGTTCTTTAAATCCAGCTATCAATTTTTCGCGTGCTTTTATATCATCTTCATGAATTTTATTAAGTTCTTCAATAGTTTCAGCTATGGATATTTCTTTCTCAGCGATTCTTCCTTGTCTTCTGGTAGCCATTATATTCTCTTTCACAATATTAATAAAATTCCTAAAGATATTGAAAACAAAGATTTAGGAAAGATAATTTATATTAAAAGGTATTCATTTCGAATAATATATCAATTTGAAGCTTTTTTTCCATTTCTTCTGATTATTTATATAGAGTAATATACTTGGATTCTTATATGTAAAAATTCAGTAATTAGAAAGGCTGAGGAAAATATATTTTGCATATATATTCTGTATTTATCTTTTATGTGAATATATTATATAGAAAAAATGAATCAACAAAGATGAAATGTAAATAAATAAATGAAACATTTTCCATCTTACTATTTTGTCTTTATTATTGATAATATCACGAGAATAACCCAACTTCGTCAATACTGTGGCTGCAGAAAACTAAGCATGGCAAGATAGATACTACCTTTACTATCTTCTATAATTGTTTAAATAAAATTGAAGGATTTCTATTTTTCTATAACAATTCTGTTGGATCATATCATGTAGATAGTTGTAGGTCTTATTCAAAGGCATTGTTCGGCAACTTTGGGCAAGAAGAAAGTTTTAAGCCAACGTCTTTATATATATTTCTGAAATACCGAAAAGGTAAACTAATTCAAAACTCTATCATATGGAATAATTTCCATGAATATAATGGGGGCACCCAAGAAAAAAATATTTTCTGAAATCTAAAAAAATGCTTCACTTCAAAGTCTATAGTGTAATATTTTAAAGTTGGAACTGAGGAATCCGTTGAGGAGGTTCATCATTTGTGAACTAGACCTAAGAAATTCTCATTACCTTTGTCACAAGAAGTGCACCAGTAGTTTTGCACAGTAACTATCAGGATTCGGTATCGAGAAGTGAATGGAAGAATGCAACCATAAATAACGCTCTTACAACTTGGAAGATGCAAAGAGCTTATTCCTTATAAATAAAGACAAGTACTTAAAGTGAAGACTGTCAAACAAACTTCACACAACCCACATCAGGCCTCTCATCCGGGAGGCATTTACCATCATCCCCCCTGACCTGTAGAGCTGGGTCTTCGGAAATGGCCTAGACGATGACGCCCTGGCCATCTTGGTGTCTGCCAAGACACACATCTATAGGTACTTCCTCGGTGTGAAACTGAGGAGTGAAGACCTTGTCTGGAGGAGAACTCTCTCAAGGTGGGGAAGCCTTCCTTGCTGAAGAAATTTGTACACATATACAACTATATATATTCTCCTACATTTTATATACCCTTTATTTACTGTTTTATATTTTTTCCACCTTTGTAAAAATTGATTAGAAGAATCAATAAAATTGTTTGCATTGTCTAACAACCCACTATGATTAGAAACATATAAAGCTAGATACTATATATGGATTTGGGTTCAAATTCTATAAACATTTTATTTATATAAGAAATTTGTAGAAAAATAATTGCAATTATAGAAAATATAATATTTACAATTTATATGGATAGCTTACTTATTTTGTTATCTAACATTTTGTCTACCCTTTGCCACCATTCTGAAGCAAATACATTTTTTAAATCTGATAATTTGTTTGTCTTCTTCTTCTTTCTTATCATCGCTCAATCATATTAGGGTATCAAGCTTGTAGAGCTTGAGACTTGACAACCATCATGATTGAGTGAAGTAGAATGCGTCTGCCTTTGCCATTATGACTGGGAGCACTACTCAGTGGCAAGACGACTTAGCTTCAAAAGAAATGGCCGCCTCTGACATGAGGAACAGACACCATGTGCAACTGCTCCTAACATGGAGTACAAACGCTGCTCATCCTGTATCCCAGGATTAGGAGCCCTTACAGGGTACTATCAGCCGGGCCAGCTGAGCCCAGGTTTTTCAGTGAGCTTGTTACTGCTCCCCCTCCTCCTTTTTCATCCGGGCTTGGGACCGGCAAAGGCGGAGTTTAATTTGTTTGTGATATTCATCTAATAAATATTTGGTGTGTTCAATCTACCATTCATAACCAGACTATTATTGAGCATCAAAAATACTGTTGGAATTAATTTCTGAAAACTTCTCATAATGTTGAAAAATCGCTAAAATTCCGTAGTGCCTATTGGGAACCTTGGATCTTAGCGTAATATTTGGTCACCCCTCAAAAGTGAGAAGAGGCTTTTATATAATTCCAAAATTGCGAATATTATTATTTTTTAAATATATATTTTTACTATAGAAGACTGGCAGTTTTTGTTTTTTGGCGTTGGTTAGATTTTAATTTTTCTTGAATAAAGATAAAATCGAGAGACTCAAAACAAATCTATTTCAATATGTCTCATATTCAACGTTTATTAGACCTTCAAAAACTAAATTAGTAGATATTGATGGAGTCGTCGAGCTTCCTCAAAGGAGGGTGTTCGTCAGCTCTGGGCCATCCACTACACGTTTGTAAAGCAAACATTGAGAGGGGGCCCTTGTACTCCAACCATACCAGTCATATCCCTGACAGGCAGTCTCCCTCTTGACATCATCTTCCAGGCCCGGCGGTGCCTTTCCTAAAGGAGATCAAGTAGGGGAACTACAAATCGAAGCCAGGACCTGCTGCGCTGCCATACCCCCCATTCAGACGACCCCTTTCTTTCAGTTTGAACCTAGAAGAGGTAACAACGCCACTAATTTTCACAGATGGATCAAAAATGGATTCAGGCATTGGTGCTGCATCTTCCCTTCCTAAGAACATCATCCAGTTCTCCTACGGCTTCACCCAGACTGCACTGCCTTTCAAGCTGAACTCATAGAAATTCTATGGGCAGCTCAATTTACGGAGATAAGTCCAACCAAAGCAAGAGAGACCATTGTCTCGGACTGTATATCAACTTTAGCAGCCCCCCAGCAGGCCCCCACCGCCATCCTCTCGGGTCATGTTCTGGCAGACATTACACGTGTGCATCCCGAAACAGACCCTACCTGCATCCACTGTTCAGAAGAGCCACAGACAGTTGATCATCTCCTCTTCAGCTGTCCGGCATTCCTGAGACATAGAATACAACAACAACAAAAGCCTTTATTTAGGGCCACTGACCCTATACAGGATTCACCAGAGGTATGCATAAGAACAAAGCAGTGAGACAAAGGAAATAACGATATATACAGAGTAAAAAGAGAAAGAAATAAAAGAAAAGGAAAAAATAATAAGAAGAAGAAGAAAGAGGAAAGCAAGAAATCAACACAAAAAGAGTAGCAGTAAGAAAGTGGGGAGTGAGTATCACTTGGCCTTCTTCTGAGATATGGACTTGTGGAAACCATAAAACGCCGTAGCAATATACTTATTCTGGGTCATATTGTCAATTATTGATGGAAGTGAAGCACATAGTTGCCCAGTTTTGAGCATAAGGGTTCTTCTTTCTTCTTTCAGAGCAGAGCAATCAAAAATATAGTGAGTGATTTCATTTTTTAGTTTTGAATTACAGAAGGTACAAGTCGGGTCCTCACCGCAGAGCATCTTGGTGTGGTTTTCTCTAAAAAAACTTGAAAGTATTCTAACTTGTGCGAGTAGTCTTACAACCGGGAAAGGAAAATCCCCTAAAAGGTATCCCTCCGTCATGAAAGATATGTGAATGTCTTTGTAGTGAGAGTATAGCTTAGATTTATCCATTCTTGTAAGGTCCTTTTGTATAGATTGGTCTGCCGCTGTTTTTAAGAGCCCTGTAATCGCGCTCCTCAGCGTTTCAGGGTCATCACAGGAAACAAGTGCAGGGGATCCATTGTTGTTAAGCAGATTGGTGAGCTTTTTAATGAAACCGATGGGTGTGCCCGAAGCATTAGACAGTTCCCGTGTTCTATTAAAACATATACGTGGCAATCTGTCACTGCTCATATTCAACACCCGCAGCCAATACTTCAGGGTTAATTTTAAGGCTGTTACACTCAATGAGATACGACCGGTTTCTAATCTGATTAGGTAACCTGGAGTGTATCTGGGCAGATTCAGGAACCTACGGATAAATATGTCTTGTATATTGTCCAGTAAGTCTTTATGCTCTGTTGCCCACAATGGAGCGGCATACATCAGGACAGCTCTCACTATTGTATCAAAGAGTTTGATTGATAAATTTATTGACTTTGCTTTTGATTTTATTAATATTGGATGTGTGGCGTTAATTGCTGTAAGTGCTTTTCCTTTAAAGTAATTTGCCGGGTGAGTAGTTGTTATTGTTGGTGTCAGAGGGAATCCCAAGTATGTATATCTTGAAGTTATTGTTATGGGTTTATCATTCCAGAACCATATATCCTTATTTGAGGGTTTACCTCCATTACGGAACACCATAATCTTTGACTTGGACTCATTTAGTGTCATTAAGTTCTCATCGAGATATTCTTTCAGTATTTGGATCTTCTTTTGGAGGTTCATCCTGGACTCACCTATAATTGCTGAGACATAGAATACAAACAGCAATCCTGCTTGGACTGACCTCAATCCTACATATATGGCCAGCCTCCCAGACTCAACCTTAGCATGGAAATTTCTGGTCAACCGGTTCAACTCAGCAATCAAAACAGGACGCGAGTAAAAGCGCTTAATACCAGTCCATATTAGTGAGCTGGACTCCCCGGGTAGTTGGCTCTCTGCGCTGTAGGAACCTGGGTTATAAATATATTAATATATTTTTAAAAGAATAATGAAAATAAACATGTAGATATTGATGTGAAAAAAAAAAACATAATACAGTGACGAAACATATAGACGCGCTATCAACCAAGGACGTCAGATTTTTGTGCTTTAGGGATAGAATGTTAGGACATTTGTTAAAGCCCCACGAGAACGGCTCATATTACAATATTTTATCAATAGTGGGGAAGAAGATATGTTAATTACTAAGAAAATAGAAACAAATAGAACACACATATATTAAGACTTAATAGCCTACTGAAAAAGTTGATTGAGGAATACTTCGAAAGCACCATGTTCTACGTTAATGAGCCAACTGAAGAGAGAAAGAGGATAATGTCTTACCATCAGCTGAACACTAGGTTCTGATTATCTTGGCGGAGGCTCTGATTGACTAAGTACCCCAGATTATCTAAATATATATAAAATGCGAAGTAAAAGAGCATTTTAAGAATCTCTGAAAAAAAATGCTAACATTCTTCAGACTTTCTAAATTAATTGGGAAAATTACTAAAATCGATATATAGTTTTTTAAGTGACACCAAAATAAGAACTTAGAGTTATGAGAGCAGCTAAGATATAAACTCGTATGACAATAAAATTGTATATCGCTGAGTTAGTATTATGATGCTAGAATTATCTTAAATATACTAGCATAAAGGTGCAAATAAATATTAGAATAAAAAACGAAATCTAAAGGTTTTTTTTTAAATACAAGGTGGGATCAATAAATTAAGGTGAATTATAATTTATTGAAAAAAAAATAAGAACGATATTAAAAATTAGGACTTGATTTATTCAAAATAATCACCTTGGCTTTCTATACATCTTCTTCATTGTTCTGGCAACTTGTAAATACCCTCTTTATAGGCACTCTTAGGAAGCGTGTAAAAAAATCTTGCACCACTTTCTGGACATCTTCATCCGAGTCAAATCGCTTTCCCTTTAACTCCTTCTTTAGTAGTCCAAAAAGGAAATAGTCAGAGGGGGCTAGGTCTGGACTATATGCAGAATGTTCTAAAACTTCAAAACCTAATTTAATGATTGTAGATACAGTTTTACATGATGTATGCTGCCTTGCATTATCATGAAGGAAGAGAACACCTTTACTACGCTTCCCTCTTCTTTTGTTTCTTATACCGGGCTTTAGCTTATTTACAAGAATGTCACAATAAAGGTCGCTGTTCATACGTTGCCTTGAGGATAAAAAATAAAGACAGATTGGTCCATCAACATCCCAAAAATTTGTTAACAAAACCTTACCGGCCGAACGTTGAGACCTGATTTTTTTTGGTCTTGGAGAGTCGCCTCGTTTCCATTCCATAGATGCACGTTTTGTCGAAGGATCATAATGAAAACACCAACTCTCATCTCCAGTTACAATTTGGTCAAGGAAATGATCACCTTCCTCTTCATACCGCTTTAACAGAGCCTTTGAAACCCGAATACGGTTAAGTTTTTGGTCCAAATTAAGGAAATGTGGAATCCATCTGCAGCATATTTTTCTAAATTGTAATTGTTCTTTAATAATGGTGTGCACAGTTCCATAGCTTATATTCAAATTGTCGGCTATGGTAAAAATGGATATTTTTCTATCCTCCAAAATTAAGTTTTCAACCGCATTTATCGTGCTTGGCGTCGCTGTAACACTTGGTCGTCCAAGTCGCTCAATATCGTGTTGGCTTCCGTAGGCGTTTCTTACTGGGAAAAAGAAAGAGAGGATCCAATAAAATAATTTAGTAGTGTTTATTAGAACAAAATCATAATAGTGAACAACACATATAACAGAGAGTACCGTCGTCTTCCGGGTATTCCTTCTACTGGGGAGCTCGGATTCTATATTCTGTGCATTTATAATCTGTTTATCTGTGGCTCTCTGGTCGGGATGGCGCCTACATTCGGCCATTCCTGGATTTCAGTCGTCCTCGATTGAACCTTGCGTTGCAGGAACGTCGTGGGTTGCGTCGGGGGGTATCTTCTACTTCTGGCTCCTCGTCCGGACTTTCTTCTGTAGCTGAGTCATCTTCTTCACTGTGCCAAGACTTCAGTTGACTGATATGGGCCGTTGTCGTGTAGAACCGTCCACTGGTTCTTTCGCTTAACTGAGTCACTCTATACGTGTCGCTTGGCAGAACCTCGGTAATTATCAAAGGTCCTCGATATTTGGGTTGTGCCTTGGTTGGTTCACCCGTCATTTTGGGTACATGCCTCATCACTACAATTTCTCCTACTTCGAATTGGATTGTACGGCACCTCTTCTTATCGTAGTAGGTCTTCATAATTTCTTGTTTGTTCTCAATTTGGGATCTCACACTCTCTTGAATTCTATCCGGCTCGGTCCATGGGTCCACGTCTTCGTCGGCTAATCTTCTAAGTATCCCATCGTGGAATCGAGGGGAATAGCCGTGGAGTGTTTCGAAAGGTGTTTTATTCGTCGTCTTGTTCACCGCATTGTTCAGGTCTCGCTCTACCTCCTTGATCTTCAGGTCCCAATCCTTCCGTCGCGGATCCTCGATACTGGTTGCTATAGTGGACAATACTGTTCGGTTCACTCTTTCGACCATCCCGTTCCCTTGCGGATGTTTCGTAGAGTTCAGAGTATGATGTATTCCATTTCCTCGACAGAATTCTTCAAATTGCCTTGAGGTAAAACATGACCCTCTGTCGCTGATGATCTTGTCGGGTAGTCCGAAATCATTCACAAAACTTTTCATTACCTTCAGGACGTTCTGCGTCGATGTATTCCTTACAGGGCTTAATCGGACAAATCTTGTCAGATTATCGACAATCACTAAAAGTTCCTGGTTACCTTTTGTACTTCTCACGAAGGGGCCTACGTGGTCCATGTGTACGATGGAAAACGGTCTCTTGCCTGACTTAATGGGATGTAGGAAGCCTTGTTGTTTTCCACCGGGAACTTTGTTAAATAGACACTCGAGACACATAGCCACATGGCGTCGAACGTACCTCTTCATTGAAGGAAACCAGTACAATTCCTTAATTTTGTTGACAGTCCTATCAGTCGCAAAATGTCCCATTAGATCATGGAATTTGACAACTAAGCTTTTCCTCATACTTTTGGGTATAACATACAGGGCTCGTTCCTCTTCTCCATTTTTCACCATGCGGAAAAGTCTGCCTCCTTTGTAGCTGTAGTCGTTAATTCTATTTTGTTCTCCTACTGTCCTATCACACGGGTCCTTTCGAAAGATCTGGATCAGGTCTCTCAATTCAGGGTCGGAATGCTGAATCATCAAGATTTGTTCTTCCAGTGTGATTGTGAGGCACACTTCAAGGTTTTTCTCCACGATTTCCTCCATCGTGTCTCTAGGGTCGTCGACTGGAGCTCTACTCATTCCGTCTACGTGGGCCATCTTCTCCCCTGGTTTATGTCGAATTTCGAAATCGTATTCCTGAATCAGATTGTACCATCGCGCTATCTGAGGATTTGTAGTCTTCTTCGCGTTCATGTAGACCAGTGCTTGGCAATCTGTAACCACTGTAAACTTGATTCCTACGAGGAACTGACGTAGTCGATCCAAGGTCCACACTATCGCCATCAGCTCCAATTTGCTTGAGTGGTACATCTTCTCGGCCTCTGTTGTCTTCTTGCTCACACAGTAGACCAAGCGCCATTTGCAGTCTTCGTCCATCTGTAGCACCATTCCTGCTAATCCCTCAGCACTCGCGTCGCAATGTACTTCTGTCTTGAGTTCAGGGTTGTAATGAGCTAGTACCGGATATTCGACCAGATCCTTTCGTAGTCCTCCAAATGACCTTCGCTGTTCTTCCTTCCATTCAAATTGTGAACCTTTCTTCGTAAGTCTGCTTAGCGGTTCTGCTTTCCTCGCGAAGTCCTTTACAAATCGTCTGAAGAAGTTCGTCAGTCCCAGAAAGCGTCGTATGTCGTGGACATTCTTGGGTTCTGGAAATTCTTCTATCGCTTTGATCTTTCTTGGGCCTGGCTTAAGTCCGCCTGTACTGATGACATACCCTAAGAACTCAACTTCCCTCCTTCCGAACTCACATTTGGAGGGTTTCAGTGTCAACTTCGCTGATCTTATTCTTTCGAGGACTTCCCTCAACCTTTCGATCATCTCCCGCCAATCCTTTGCCGGGATAATCACGTCGTCGAGATAGCAGAATGCCTTCTTGTTCAGCAGTGGACCTAGGACAGTGTGCATCAGTCTTTGGAATTCAGCTGGTGCGTTGGCGAGTCCAAAAATCATCCTTTCGAATTGACCTGTATCATCTGGGGTGATGAATGCTGTCTTTAATTTTGCCTTATCGGTCAGTGGTATCTGCAGATATCCATGCGCCAGATCCAGAGTGGTGAAGAATTTCGCATTCCTTAGGCCTTCCAGAAGGTCGTCTATCCTTGGTAATGGGAACTTGTCCTTAACTGTTTGAATGTTGAGTCTCCTATAATCTACCACCAGACGATGATCTCCAGTTTTCTTCCTCACAAGTAGGACGGGACTAGCGTAGGGTGATCTAGTTTCCGTGACTATTCCATTGTCCTTCCACTCTCTGACAATCTCCCTGATTGCTTCGCGTTCACTTGCAGTCGTCTTATACGGTCTCAGACAGACTGGCTTGCTTCCATCAACCTCCTTAATGTCCATCTTGGTGACATCGGTGCACCCTAATTCCTCCATGCCAAGAGCGAAACAGTCTCTATACTCGTTTACTACATCTAGGATTTCTTGTCTCTCTTTCGAAGTCAGAGAATGATTGACGTTGATGTCCTCAGGCAGTATGGGGCGCTTACGTTTCATTTGGTCTTGTCCTTCCCTCTTCTCTTCATTTTTAGTCTGAAACGAATCCTCTGCGACGTCCAGGTTAACAACAATATCATCAAGGTTCAGTAGTTCAACCCGCCCTACACATTGGTTCTTCCTTACTCTCAACTTGCCCTTGCCAGCTGAGATGATGGGTACGGTCGTCTTTCCGTCGACCACTTCCAATAGGGAATCGGCACAGGCGTCATCTACTCCTGTGAACAATACATATCCGTCCTTTACCTCGTCTGTGATTGCACTTGTAAAGTTAATGGAGTCGCTCTCCAACTGAACAGTTTCGGTTGCTCTCAGTTCGATGCGACGCGACTTGATTTCCTCTTGCAGATTAGTAAACGGAAATTCGGATGAATAGCCAATATGCAAGTTTTTACCAATTCTGGCGAAGGATACGTAGGGCAGATCTGTCCATGTTCTTCCAATTAATAGGTCATAGGGTTGGGCATCATCGTTGACAATGAATACAGTGATTTCCCTTCCGACGATGCCATCAATCTCCAGGTCGACTGTCGTCTTCCCAACGGTCCTGGCAGCTGGTGCAGTCTGGTTACCGATGCCGTACAGACTAGTCGAGTCTGGTTCGATGTCGACGCTGATCCTCCTTGCGACCGATTCTCTCATTAGACAACTGCTGCTCCCGGTGTGTATCATTGCCTTCACGGTTTCCTTGTTGTCGATCTTGACATCCTTCAAATATACATCTGGCGAAACAGTCTCCAGTCCTTCGACTTCCAGGTTGGCTACTTTTAGTCCTTCTTTGGGTCTTGTGCAATTCCTTTCCTTGTGTCCCGTTTGACCGCATCCTCGGCATGTCAACGTAGTCCTGGGTGCTGGGCAGTCTCTGGCAATGTGTCCAAACTGATTGCAGTTGAAGCACTTCGGTTCTCCCTTGTCGTTTCTGATCGTACGGTTGACCATTCTCCTCAAGGTGTTAGGGTACGTTTCACTGATTTCGTTCCTTGCAGCGTCTTGACCCGAAACATTCTTTCCTTGTTTAGTCTCTTCAACTTCGCTTTGGTTGGGGAATCTCGCAGATTTCTGCTGAAACGACGGTGGTATGAGGTGTTTCGCATTCCAATGCGGAGGTCCCATCTCGGTGCGAACATTTTCGTACTCGTCCAGTTTATCCGCCAACTCATCTGGGTTGTTTAACTTGGTCCAATCGTCAATGAGATGATTACGCAGCACATTTGGAACTTTTTTCTTTAGCTGGTTAGTGACGGACAAATCCTTTAGGGCGTCGAAATTTTCCACGTTCATTCCTTCGATCCATTCGTTGAAATATCCTCGCAATTCGAAAGCGAAGTCTCTCCAGGAACCCTTTTGAGATCTCTCGTGCTTCTCGAATTTTTGTCTGAATTGTTCGGGGCTCAACTTGTACCGTTTTAGGAGCAACCTTTTCACGAACCTATAATCGCCGCTTTGTTCTTCTGTTTCCCGAGCGATTAATTGAGTCATTTCGTAAGGTAGCAATCCTAGGAGGCTGAACGCCCATTGGTCTTCATCCAATCCTAGTCGCTTTGCCTGTCTTTCGAAAAGAATTAGGTAAAAACTCAAATCATTGTCCTTCGACTCGTACTTGGGCATCAGTTTACGTATCTCGTAATGTGCGTCATTGCTGGTACTTCGAGACGTATCGTTGTTTCCGCATGTAGTCTGGATGCGCAGCTTCTCAAGCTCGAATTCCATTACCATTTGTTCTTTTCGTTCCCGATCCTCGATTCGTTTCCGATCCTCGATTCGTTCCCGCTCCTCGATTCGTTCCCGATCCTTGATCAGAGTCTCCAACAGTTGTTTTGCGAATTCTTCTTCGTAGGATTGGCTATTCAAAATAAGGTGTTTTAAGTCGACGATCCTGCTCTCTGGCGGTACTACCTCGCCGAGTTCATACGCCAACTTGCTCAAATCGCATTTCCTTACTTTCGCTAAATAAGTCATGTTTTTCAAAAGGAAAAATAAACAAGGCAAAAATTTTTAAAATAAACAAATAAAACTGACTAAACCAGATACGTACTGTTTCAATTATTTCTTTAAACGAAATCAACTTTTCTTTGGTAATTTTGAGACAATACTTTTTTTTTTCTTTTTACCGCGATACTTTGCGATAATACTTTTTATTTGTTTCTTCAATTTACTTTAAAAATACTTTCTTTAGAATACTTTACTTTACTTTAAAATACTTTCTTTAGAATACTGTACTTTACTTTAAAATACTTTCTTTAAAATACTTCACTTTACTTTAAAATACTTTCTTTAAAATACTTCACTTTACTTTAAAATACTTTCTTTAAAATACTTCACTTTACTTTAAAATACTTTCTTTAAAATACTTCACTTTACTTTAAAATACTTTCTTTAAAATACTTCACTTTACTTTAAAATACTTTCTTTAAAATACTTCACTTTACTTTAAAATACTTTCTTTAAAATACTTCACTTTACTTTAAAATACTTTCTTTAAAATACTTCACTTTACTTTAAAATACTTTCTTTAAAATACTTCACTTTACTTTAAAATACTTTCTTTAAAATACTTCACTTTACTTTAAAATACTTTCTTTAAAATACTTCACTTTACTTTAAAATACTTTCTTATCGAGATGATTTTGCAATAATATTTTACCGAGGTGACTTGTAATAATACTTTTAGGAATAGGTAATTAAATTTCGTACATACCATGCAACTCCTCTTACGTTGATCGGTCACCGCGCCACGTCCTTCTCGTTTCCAAATTATTCCAGTGAATCTTCAATTTTCTTCAGGACTATCCCACTTCTGAATTTCTGTTGGCTTCCGTAGGAGTTTCTTACTGGGAAAAAGAAAGAGAGGATCCAATAAAATAATTTAGTAGTGTTTATTAGAACAAAATCATAATAGTGAACAACACATATAACAGAGAGTACCGTCGTCTTCCGGGTATTCCTTCTACTGGGGAGCTCGGATTCTATATTCTGTGCGTTTATAATCTGTTTATCTGTGGCTCTCTGGTCGGGATGGCGCCTACATTCGGTACATGTAATTCGTCCATTTTTTGAACTCGTTAGCCCATTTATAAATGTTTTTTTTTTTTTTGAGACAAACAAGACTCACCATAGATATTTTTCATTCTTTGGCATATTTGATATGTTTGAATACCTTCTGCATTCAAGAAACGAATAACTGCACGTTGTTCAAGCGTGGTGCAATCCTTCAAGGGAGCATTGTCGCATTTTTAGCCAAGAAAATTTGAAATTGACAGGTTCTGGGCAAAAATAGTTGTTTTTTTAGTCAGAAAATGATTAAGACAATATTGCTGTATCATATTTGATTATCAGATACAAAATTATATCCGGAAAAATTCTAAAAAGCAGAGACCACGGGTGAAACCAGTTCATTTTTAGTATGAAGGAACAAAATTCTAACAGAAAAACATTCATTCGAGCAGAAGACACAGAGCCAGATCATCTCTTTATAAAAATATCGCTTCTCAGACACAAAGTTTGGAGCGGGACGTTTCACAAGAATGACATCAACGGCGCCAATTTATAATTGTAACGAATAGTATTTGAATAAAAGCATTTAATCGGGTAAAACCCGGGCGTTGCCCGTGTCATTCGGCTAGTATATATATTTCAGTTGGCTGAACGAAAACCTCTCTCAAGATATTATAACATATTAATGTGTGTGTGTGATCAATACCTTGAAAAAGGTTGGCCTTCAGCCAACTGAAATATTGATGAAATAAATTATATTTTGATACAATATATGATTTTTTAATTATAGATCTATTTATGGATTGCTCTATTTTTAAAAAGCATATATATATACTATTTATTTATTCGAAAAATAAAACATTGTGCATGCTCTTTTTCTGCGTTACCGATTTGTCAACCTTTTGCTTATTTCTTGGCTACTTAACGTATTTTATTAGGAGTATAACTTGGAGAATTATTGTGAAAAATAGGTTAGAAATTTAATGTTCAACGTTTAACATTCCGTCGCTAGCCACTACATTTTGACAGATCCCATCACGGAAAAAGGCCGGCTCTTTGGCCGCTATCCATTCATCGATCTATTTTTTGACTTCATCGTAGTTGGAGAAGTGCTGGTCAGTCAGGCCATGTTGCATTGATCGGAAGAGATAATATTCGGAAGGAGCAATGTCTGGGCTATATGGCGGGTGGGGTAGGACTTCCCATTTGAGCGTTTTAAGTACGTTTTAACGGGTGCTGCAGCTAGTGGCCGAGCATTTTCATGTTGCAAAATAACATTGTCGTGTCTATTGGCGTATTGTAGCCGTTTTTCTTGCAATACTCGGCTCAAACGTATCAATTGTCTTCAGTAGACCTACCCTGTGATACTTTTGTTTGGTTGTAGCAGCTCATAATATTCCCACTCCTAGCCGGTCCAACCAAATACACAGCATAATCTTCCCGCCATGAATATTCGGCTTGGCCGTCGATGATGAGGCACGGCCAGGGTATCCATACGTTGCCCGACGTTTTGGATAATCGTGATAGACCTTTCATCACCAATTACATTTCGATGTAAAAAAAAAAAAAACTTTCTTTTTTTTTAACGTTGGAGCTGTTGTTCACACGTGAAAAAACGGCGTTCGACGTCTCTTGGCTTCAGTTCATACGGCACCCAATTTCCGACTTCTCGGATCATTCCTATTTCCTTTAAGCGATGAAAAATGACTGGTTGAGTGACTCCAAGTGTTTTTGCGAGTTCCTTTGGCGTTTGTGTTGGATCTTCATTGAGCTTGCCTCTAAATATTCACCCTCAAACATTGGTGGCGCTCCGGGTCTTTCTTCGTCTTACAAATCAAAATTTCCACTTTTAAACCGTGTAAACCACTTCTGACACGTTGGTTCAGATAGAGCATGGTCACCATTAACTACGATGATTCTCAGCAGATTTTTTCTTCATATTGAAGTAATGAAGTAATCTCCCCGCAAAAACACATCATTTGATACAAAAGTTGACATTTTAGGAGCAAACAGAAACTAGGTTGTTTATACTTCAGAGAAATGACGGTTACTGAAAAAAGAAAGCCTTATGATGATGCTTCAAAATAATGGTATTGCTAGACGAAACAATGGAATAATAAACTAGTAGCGCCATCTTTATCAAAACCGCACGAACTTATTTATACTCCCAATACCATTTAAGAGAGAGGTACATATCTGCTGATTTTATTTTGTTGTCGTGCAACGTTTAACAAGTTTGGTTACGAATATGAAATAATGCGTAATCACTTTTTATAATATAGCGTTTTTTACTGGTCCCAATATCATGTTCTATGCTATAAGGTTTCCCTAGTAGTATATTATTACCTATCTAGAAACAACCAGATTTGTGCTAAGTTTATTTATGCAAATATGGCGTTACACAGGTACCGGCTCCCAGGGCCGGGATAAGAAATGTTTCCCCAAGAACTATGAATAATGGAATTTACTTTAAAGTTTAGAATCGATTCTCTCGGGACTTAATGGGAATTGAAAATGTGCGATTATAGGCTTCTCTACCTAGTACAACTTCAGGACATTATATCAAATACAAGGTTATCACAAAAGTTCGTAAACATATTACGATTTATATTTTACAAATTTTAACGAACTTTTGGGACAACCATGTAATTCTGAAACTTGGCCCACCTGCTAATTGGCCACCCTTGATATAGAAAATCAGAGCTTAAATCATTCTTCTATATGAATATTAATTTTATCAAGGTTACCAATATTACCAAGGTTGTCCCAAAAGTTAACACTTGCAAAATATAAATCATGTTTACGAACTTTTGGGACAACCTTATAACTATATAAAATACATCAATACGCTACCTCTTTTTTTCAAATTAAGACGCAAACAAAATTATGTATCATATTGACCGCCTCTATAGCGTAGAAGATTCAAGACATTGATAAAAGCGCACTAGTTAGAAAATGCAAAAAGCCTACCAGGAAATCAATACTGTAGTGAAGTATGACTCAAGATAGTCACGAACTGACATTGACTTCATTTTGATCATTTTAATATTTTCATGGTAAATATAGAGGCTGCCTGGCCGGCATTCATAGTTCTTCAAATTAAAGGTACTTCGGCCAGTAAATCTTTTTTATTGTCTCGACATTTCGACAATAAAAAATATTTACTGGCCGAAGCATCTTTAATTAGAAGAACTATGAATATTTTCAATTTCCCAAAGAGTTCAGATGTAGAATTGATAGGCTAATTACATTTTTAACTATATTATTTGTTTTATATAATTCAAATAAAACTACATAAATATGCATAATACTTTGAAAACTATCCCAATAGGTTTATCCCTTAGAATCAAAATGTTTTTGTTCACCCAGGTTCCTATAATTTGTCAAAAAAGCAATTATAGGGTCATAACATGGTCAACATATTTTATTGATCAAAGCATTTCACTAAACATAAGCAATTTAGAAAACAAAGGAAAGAAATTGTAAAAAAAAAAAAGTATTATCCTGAATTATCTCAAAGTATTCAAAATCTTTCAATAGAGCCTTAATATTCATTAGCTTTTTTTGATTATCTAAATGTACTTTTGAATATTTATAAAATTCCTGAAATTATCGAAATCCTAAAACTGAGAGAAGTACTCTTTGTCTCTATATAAGGCATTTAAACATTCTATAAATATTACAAAACCTACAGAGAAATTAACAATTCTTAAAAAGAGCTCTCAACCTTTTTTTACCAAGATTATCGATCTTTCAAATGTACATTTTCATTTTCTTGCATACCTCATGCGAGACTTCACGGTATTGTTTTGCAACTTTTGCCACCATTTCTCTAAGCACTTTATTAGATGCTGTGGCCGCCTCTAAAGATGCATTTATTTGTGCTAGCTTATCAGCATAATGGTTTAGTAATTCACGGTAAGCCACTATAACATTAGAAAATTGGCTTATGGATTTTTCAATTTTTTCCACCGGATTTTGCTCGCCAGCTAATATAGCATCTATATCCTCCCTACAATTCATCAAAAGTTCTCGTTTACACGTTTTTATAGATTCAAGCAGGGTTCGATTCTCAAAGATTGGTTCATTTTGCACTTGTATTTTGTAGAATTCCATTGATAGTAAGAAATGTTTCAGTTTAATTGCTCTAGCTTGTTGAATTAAATAGTTTTCAAGGATTATTTGTGCATTTCGTCTCATTTTTTCTTCCAACATTTCACAATTTCTAAATCTTTCTTCGATTTCTCTTATGAATTCATCATCCAGATTTCTAAGATCTTCAAAAGCTTCTTTTACATCTTCAGGTTTAGCTTCAGCTCTAGCTTCAGGTTTATCTCCAACTTTATCTACAGCTTTAGCATTGTCTTCAGGTTTATTTTTAGCTTTGTCTTCGGGTTTAGCTTTGTCTTCAGGTTTATTTTTAGATTTGTCTTCGGGTTTATTTTTAGCTTTGTCTTCGGGTTTAGCTTTGTCTTCAGGTTTATTTTTAGCTTTGTCTTCGGGTTTAGCTTTGTCTTCAGGTTTATTTTGAGCTTTGTCTTCAACTTTCCAAACAGTTTTCTTTTTTCTTCGACCCATCACAATCTTTACTATTTAATTCTTCAGTTAAATTATATGTATGTGCGAGAAACTCTTTTACACAAACAATATTTGAAATTCCATTTAGAGATAGAAATATTTTTCCCCAAAATATATAAGAACGAATCAATTTATCGTATGTAAATTTTACTATTTACATTATGAAAATATGACAAAAAATTATTTTGTCTATATTTTTTTAATATACAAATTTTCGTTTTTTTTTTTTACCTAAATAAAAATATATGAAATGTTTTCTTTTATATGCTTATAATTATTATTATGATGATCAAATGTTATTTAATATTAACGTGTTAATATTTACATAAAGTGAAAATGTTTGCAGCTATAAAAAATGTGAAATAAAGAATTCAAATCTTTATTGAAGCATTTATATACAGTAGATATGGCGATAAATATTTTCTAAGACCCTAATTCTGATACGACGTTATCTAAAGGAATAGGTTGTGATATCCAATGTAGGATTAGATGAATTCCTAAATAGCGGGCAGATTGGCTCTAGACCCTATATATATATTTTGAGAAATTTCTAAAACAGTCACAGGTTTCAAAGTCTTGCGATCTAGAAGTGCATATTTTGGAAGTTTATTCAAATTAACCTGTTTTTGAAGAAAACATTCAACAAAAGATGTTTACCAAATTTAGTTACGTGGTGGTTCAACTTTATGTTGAAAATGTATACTATCCTATTGTAACATGGATGACAAGATATCAGAGTAAAGTTGGGGAAAGAGGGGTGGACTACATGTGGCAGGCGCCAAAAACAACATTCCTGTGGGGGAGGACAGAGTCTGGTGACATCTGCGGCGAGGAGAAGACGTGACGACTTGCCTCCGGGCGTGTGGATGATCCTGAGAGGCGGTGCCAGGAGAGACTGACATCGGAGCGGCCTACAAGTCGGTGTAGTTTAGGCTGGACATGTATAGTGTGGAGCGGAAGGTTTCACAAGAGTGACATCCACGGCGCCAAGGATTCTTATGACGAGGGGAGGTTGAAGACAAGTCACTCATTACATTCCTTCTGTTAAGTGAGATATAACAAAGAGACAAGTTTTGCTGCGTCCCATCGAACTCACGTGTGTATCTTTGTGACATCCTTATCACACAAAGAACACGAATAGCGTCTGGGTACGACGTAACACTATGTTCTATGATGTTCTCATCGTGTTCTCTGATATAGGAAATAAATATTGTAAAGACTTGGATGTGTTGTGTGGTCGCGCGCCTGTCACTATTAATAATTCTAAAATACAGTCGAACTTGGATGTTCTATTTATAGGAAATTCTAGGGACCAAGATAAATATTGGAATTAAAGACGTTTTCAAATTGAAGACGTTCGAATTATCCAAAGTTCTACTGTATATGGATTCAAAGATAAAATTGGCAGTGAGGACGTTCCTCCTACAAGTGAGGTGAGATTTCATGAGAGACATATAGTTTGTCGAAAAACTTCCTATTTGAGAATTATGTGTTGAAAACACCATTGTGGCAAAAATGGGCATCATACTGTGAAGTTGGGTTGGCAAATTTTATCGACACATTATTTTTAAAAGAACACCAATGCTATTCGAGTAATGTTTTTGGCTCTTTGATTAGTATTTGACTATTCAGCTCTGATCTTGCAAAGAAACCTGTTTGAATTATATAGGAATAAAACAGTCAATCTCACATCAGAAAAATGTACAGATCCTTGAAACCTTGTAGTAATGGGTATAATGATAATAATGATAAATGAACAATTTTAATGTAAATGTTTGAGGGCAATGTTTTTCTCTCTCTCTCTCTCTTTCTCCTTGTTAATATCATATGAATATTCTTTACGGCATAAAATTACTGTAAATATATATAGACAATTGTAAAGGCATACATGTATGACAGCGCAAGTGTCCCTAAGGTGATATAGCGCTTCAAATTGAAATAAATAAATGAGTGATATTTGAGCCATATGTTGATAAGGGCGTTATATTTACCTACTTCTACTCTTTTAAAAAACTCTATATGATGACTTCTCTAAAACAAATGATTATTGACATTCCGGAGAAAGATCATTTCAAGAAACCAGACATATCCATGCCCTACATACTATCTGTAATGGCAAATTTTACTATTGAAGAGACAAAGGCGGGGATGTACTACTCAGAAGGTTTATTTGGTGCAGTGCTGGGCTCCAGTCCAGGAAGGTCATGATGTTCGTGTCTCGCCTGGCCGGTTGTAGGAGGGGTTGGAGCTGTAGCTGGAAATTTCTAAATCGCCGGGTCAAAATTCAAACAGGAAGAAGATTAATTTATTCCCTGGCACTTTGTATATAACACATTGCCACGAAACGATTGTCAATGGGCAAATACAATTTATACCCGTCATCTCTGTGGTACCATTTCTCTGAGAGATAAAATATAATTAAATAGAAACTAAACAAAAATGAAAATATCTTTATTGGTCGCGTGTACTATCGGTCGGCGACTTGGTGACACCCAACACTATATTGTATTGTAAATATAATTAAACATGATCTATATGACAATATGAAAATATCTTGATTGGTCGCGTGTACTATCGGTCGGCTACTGGGTGACACACAACACTATATTGTATTGTAAATATAATTAAACATGATCTATATGACAATATGAAAATATCTTGATTGGTCGCGTGTACTATCGGTCGGCTACTGGGTGACACACAACACTATATTGTATTGTAAATATAATTAAACATGATCTATATGACAATATGAAAATATCTTGATTGGTCGCGTGTACTATCGGTCGGCTACTGGGTGACACACAACACTATATTGTATTGTAAATATAATTAAACATGATCTATATGACAATATGAAAATATCTTGATTGGTCGCGTGTACTATCGGTCGGCTACTGGGTGACACACAACACTATATTGTATTGTAAATATAATTAAACATGATCTATATGACAATATGAAAATATCTTGATTGGTCGCGTGTACTATCGGTCGGCTACTGGGTGACACACGACACTATATTGTATTGTAAATATAATTAAACATGATCTATATGACAATATGAAAATAGACCTATTTAAAATTTGAAAAAAAAAAAAAAAGAATAAATGATAAATGTACACGCTCTTCCCCAAACGTTTGTATACCTCATTCGTTAGATTGAATAGTATCTTGGTGACCTGTGAAAGAATTATAGTACTAATTAGAAAATTTTCACACATCCTAGACATCATACTGGAATGTAAATCCATGTCAAATCACCAGAAAGATATTTTGTTTCTCTGTGCCTGGATTCTTAGTTCATTTCATTGGATTCTTGGGATTTTAGGATGTGAAACCATCTTCCAGGTCGCTCCTATTCTATTTTTACCTCCTGAATAAATTCGATGTCATCTGGGTGAGTTCTAGTATCAAAGTATCAAGTGAGGTTTCAGTTTTCTTACCATGGGTCAATTAGAATGGCGTGAAGCCTGTTACATCATGTTTCTGGGCAATTCAAGCGGGAGTGATAACCGGAAAACTTTCATTCCAATTATTATTTTCCGGAACCATATAAAAGGTAACCAAAAAGGTTCTTTCCATTTTTTTATTGCTAAATTAAAAATCAAATGTTACACACCCTCATTGACTGAATTCATTTCTATCTGAATACAACACCTTTTGCCAACGTTCTTTCAGATTGACAATGCCTTACAGGTAAAATTCAGTAGATTTGGAGTCGAAGAAGTCTGAGTGTGATCCACAGTTCTCATTTATGGGAGATATTACAAGAATCTGGTTGTCCAAATAATAGTGGAGAGGTTAGATTAACCAAATCTACCTAAGCTCGCCTGGCGGCGCTACCGCCGGTGAGAAGAGGTGCGCATGCGCGGTCGGCGACCAAGAAGAAGAAGAACTTTGTATCAAAAATAAAGGAAGCGACGCCATTAAAACGTGCGTCAAACTTTTATATTAAATCTTTATGTTCTAATTAAAGTACTAAAATTTAATCCAATGTCAGTCTTCAATCATCCAAGTTAAGTACACTATTTTAAACATATAATTTAAGAAGTTTTCTACCAAAATTTATAAATAGTGTTTGTTTATTTACCTCTAAGTTTTATTATCTATAAGTTTGAATGAAAATAATTTTTATTATCTATAAGTTTTATTATCACCAAGTTTTACTATCTTAAAGAATGTTTATCTATTTCTTAAGCACAAGTAAAAGCTAATTTTATCATCTATCTACAACAATAAGAGAGGTGGTAATCTGTTGGTGCAAGTTTTAAGGAGTATGATTTAGAACTTCCAAGCCAAATCGCTGTAAGGTACCTCTTATGACCATTGCCACATTTAGTCTGGCATTGTTTTGAAGGAACAGTACACCCTTGATATTAACCAATGCTATCTTCTTTAATTTCTAGGGGGTCGGTGGAAGGATGGTCTGAACCGTTGGTTTTCGACCGCTACGATCCGGGATCGAATCCCGCATTGGGCACCTTTTTTCTAATTGAAAAAAAAAATCCCAATGGCCCCCTATTCTTGCAAAAGTCCACCACCACCAACGAGTACATGTAACCAAACGGGGCTTTCTGGAACCTTTGTTAGTGCAAAAGTCGAACTGATTTTCACATGTGTAGACATAAGGTGCAGTAGTAATATCATTTTATTCGCGATCGAACGTTGTGGCCCATTGTATGTGTTACATCCCAAACACGACACCAGCCATCTCTGTCTTGAGTTCGATGTATCATCTCAGCGACTGTCAAGCCAGCGAGTTCCTTTAATTGTTCGACGAAGCGTGTCGGCGGGCGTCCAGGTATAGACATGGGATGCACATACAGTAAATGCAGTCGCCAACTTCTACCCACCATGATTATCATGGCCTGTACAACATGTTCTAGGGATAATAATTTAAAAAACTGAATTTCTATTGTACACGTCCAAACTGCCGTGGGTACAGATGTCCATTGATAGATGACATATCTGGGATCAACCGACAGTTGGTGTCAACCAGATAAAGTTGTCGTGTGGATGTGGCTGTGTGAGTCACAGTGTCCAGGGGTGAGGACCCTTAGGATTTTTATCACAGCGGATTCACCTTTCATCACCAGAGAAAACTCCTTTTAATATGGTTAATATGTCAAGGAAGCATCGAAAACTGGTTTATACTCGTTGTTAGTTGATAGTCTGTAGGGCAAAACTTTCCTATATAATGTAGGCGAGCTTTGTTTGCCTCATCAGAAACTTTGAAGAGTGTGTCAATCTTACCCCATGATAGACTGATTTCCTCATCTGCCTTTATTGCTTTATTATTCATTAATTCATCAAGTGCCGGTAACCGGCCACTGCATGCTTCACCACAAATAAAAAAAGCTTCAAATCTGAACTTTTGAAACCAGTGCCTTATGGTGCGTTGATTCAGTCCATCATTTCTAAAGCTTGACGCAAAACACAATCAACCTTGCGAGCGCCATGCACTTCTTTCACTTACTTAGCCAGATATTTTTTGTTTGGGAATGTTCAGTAATACAGATGGGTCGATCGGTAAAATATCTTCTTATAAACATTCTCATTAACAATCTTAAAGCTTGAAAAAAGTACAAATGTGAAATTGTACTGGAATAAGGTGGATTAATTAAGAGAAAGGCATCTCTCTATCTCGTGCAACTAAAAGTTGCTAATGGCTTGCGCCATCTATCGGAATAAATATCAACTATTTGTTGATTTTTATTATTCCATAATTGGACTAATACCTATTCTCGATTAATCAAGAAAAGCTAACCACGTTCGTATTTCTTAATCTTAAAGCTGCTTTTCTTGTAAGACGGTTCGGCCAACTCAGAATTTTAATGATATACGGATCCTTTTTTGTTTATCAATAATATTCCTTAAAGTTGTTAGAAACGGAAAAGCATCATCAATTTTGTTAATTTGGTCTTTCAAAGGATTTCTCGAAAGATAAAAATAATATTGATGCGTCTTTCCAGTTTTGTATAAATATAAATAAGCATATTCCTGTGGTAGAACAGCCCATCAAGCTAATGGACCTAGAGGAGTCTTCCAGCTTTTTTGACCAACACAAGGCATGCTGATTAGTAATTGCTTTCATTAGACATCCAATTATTTATCGAAGATAACCAATCGTTTATTTGACAGTCAAAAATTATCTTCCAATGGTCGAATATTCGGCTCTGCTTTTGTGCGAGAAGCTTAGGCGCTTACTTTTCTTGCCCTTTTCGTATTCGTACCAAAATGGCTTTTCTCCGGCTTTTAACGTCGCTGCGTACTTCTGTTGGCGCGTTCTCGTTAAAATGTCCGAGTATAAATTTCAATGGATAATCCAGATTTAGGTTTTCAATGGAAGATCCAGATTTAGGTTTTCAATGTAAGATCCAGATTTAGGTTTTCAATGTAAGATCCAGATTTAGGTTTTCAATGGAAGATCCAGATTTAGGTTTTCAATGTAAGATCCAGATTTAGGTTTTCAATGTAAGATCCAGATTTAGGTTTTCAATGGAAGATCAGATTTAGATTTTCAATGTAAGGTCCAGATTTAGGTTTTCAGTGGAAGATTCATATTTAGGTTTTCAATGGAAGAGACAGATTTAGGTTTTCAAATGAAGATCCAGATTTAGGTTTTCAATGTAAGATCCAGATTTAGGTTTTCAATGGAAGATCCAGATTTAGGTTTTCAATGGAAGAGACAGATTTAGGCTATCAATGTAATATCCAGATTCAGGTTTTCAATGGAAAATCCAGATTTAGGTTTTCAATGGAAGATCCAGATTTAGGCTATCAATGTTAGATCCAGATTTAGGTTTTCAATGGAAGAGACAGATTTAGGCTATCAATGTAATATCCAGATTTAGGCTATCAATGTTAGATACAGATTTAGGTTTTCAATGGAAAATCCAGATTTAGGTTTTCAATGGAAGAGACAGATTTAGGCTATCAATGTTAGATCCAGATTTAGGTTTTCAATGGAAGAGACAGATTTAGGCTATCAATGTTAGATCCAGATTTAGGTTTTCAATGTAAGATCCAGATTTAGGCTATCAATGTTAGATCCAGATTTAGGTTTTCAACGGAAGCGACTGATTTAGACTATCAATGTTAGATCCAGATTTAGGTTTTCAATGGAAGAGACAGATTTAGGCTATCAATGTAAGATCCAGATTTAGGCTATCAATGTTAGATCCAGATTTAGGTTTTCAATGGAAGAGACAGATTTAGGCTATCAATGTTAGATCCAGATTTAGGTTTTCAATGGAAGATACAGATTTAGGCTATCAATGGAAGAGACAGATTTAGGCTATCAATGTTAGATCCAGATTTAGGTTTTCAATGGAAGATACAGATTTAGGCTATCAATGTTAGATCCAGATTTAGGTTTTCAATGGAAGATCCAGATTTAGGCTATCAATGTTAGATACAGGTTTAGGTTTTCAATGGAAAATCCAGATTTAGGTTTTCAATGGAAGAGACAGATTTAGGCTATCAATGTTAGATCCAGATTTAGGTTTTCAATGGAAGAGACAGATTTAGGCTATCAATGTAAGATCCAGATTTAGGCTATCAATGTTAGATCCAGATTTAGGTTTTCAATGTAAGATCCAGATTTATGCTATCAATGTTAGATCCAGATTTAGGTTTTCAATGGAAGAGACTGATTTAGGCTATCAATGTTAGATCCAGATTTAGGTTTTCAATGGAAGAGACAGATTTAGGCTATCAATGTAAGATCCAGATTTAGGCTATCAATGTTAGATCCAGATTTAGGTTTTCAATGGAAGAGACAGATTTAGGCTATCAATGTTAGATCCAGATTTAGGTTTTCAATGGAAAATACAGATTTAGGCTATCAATGTAAGATCCAGATTTAGGCTATCAATGTTAGATCCAGATTTAGGTTTTCAATGGAAGAGACAGATTTAGGCTATCAATGTTAGATCCAGATTTAGGTTTTCAATGGAAGAGACAGATTTAGGCTATCAATGTAAGATCCAGATATAGGCTACCAATGTTAGATCCAGATTTAGGCTATCAATGTTAGATCCAGATTTAGGTTTTCAATGGAAGAGACAGATTTAGGCTATCAATGTAACATCCAGATTTAGGCTTTCAATGTTAGATTCAGTTTTAAGTTTTCAAATTGAGCCTTATTCCTTTACTTCCCATTTCCTTGGAATAAATCTCGTTAATTAGTCGCGCAATATCGGCATACTTTGTGCATGTGATGAAAAAAATGAAAAATCAATTCAATGATAAAATTCGGAGTGAAGCCATTCATATATTACCCCTCTCTCCGATAGGCTTATGGATCATTGGAGAGCTCCATATTCGACAATTTTGTGAATTGACTACACCATTATGGCCGCCAAAATGAGTAACATCAGACCATGAAATTGGTTCTAGCCACCCTTTATCGACACGCATCCCTTCCAAAAATTTCTAGGAAAATTCGATTTTTTTTATATCACCGAGCATTAATTACTGTACCTTTAAACACAACTTTCAAAAATATACTTGAACTAAATTTTAAAGGTAATCTAGAAAATGAACTTAACACCTTTTAGCATTAATATTTCTTTTACAATAAACCCTTAAAACTACGTCTAAAAATATTACCCATAGATATTTTTAGACTTAAAAAAAAAAGAAATATTAGTGCAAAATAAGTGTTGACTTTGCTTAGACTTCTTAAAGAACCGTATTCCAAAAATATTAATCAAACATTATTGATTTACAAGAGAGAGAACAAAACAAAACTTACAACATAGTAAACAAAGAGAAAAAGTCTTCTTACAGTTAGCGTCTATTTATTTGTGATCTTACATACATACTCTGTGGGAACAATTATTAAATTAAACATAAAATATATAACACAAAGCAATAACGCGCCATCTATACATATAAAATAAAAGGATTTAAAAGCGCGAATGTTTCTTTCATACATAAAACGAACTTCTACTGTCCTTACTGCGATGAAAAAATATATTGGGACGGCTTGGCTCATCAGTAGTGAACCCTCCCAGCGGTTTCGCCAATTTAATCCACCAGACTGCCTCTCAGAGCTCTAATACTGTATTGGATCATTCTGCTTTTATATGCTACACTGAAGGATGGAATCTTAGAAATGGTTTTCAAGTAAACTATGGACATAAGCTTATAGGACAGTAGAATTACATTCAAATATTTGCTTCGAGCAACGCTCTTCAGCAAAATATAAAGACAAGGCCAGTTAGGAATAAATTAACATTTATATGTATAGATGGCGAGTTATTGCTTTGTGTTAATTTATTCCTAACTGGCCTTGTCTTTATTGTTTGCTGAAGAGCATTGCTCGAAGCAAATATTTGAATGTAATTCTACTGTCCTATAAGCTTATGTCCATAGTTTACTTGAAAACCATTTCTAAGATTCCATCCTTCAGTGTAGCATATAAAAGCAGAATGATCCAATACAGTATTAGAGCTCTGAGAGGCGGTCTGGTGGATCAAATTGGCGAAACCGCTGGGAGGGTTCACCACTGATGAGCCAAGCCCTCCCAATATATTTTTCATCGCAGTAAGGACAGTATAAGTTCGTTTTATGTATAAAAGAAACATTCGCGCTTTTAAATCCTTTTATTTTATAAAATATATATACGACAATCAAAGCTGTCCAACTCTCGCCAACCCACGCACGGCCAAATGCGCCAACTGCTCAGCCAAGGGCTTCTCTGCCGACCACGAGGCAAGCTCAATGTCTTGCCCAACTGCCAGAGCTAGAGCCGCAAAGTTCTAGTCTTCCCGTCCTCTTCCTGCCTCCTGACCTCCGCGGACCCAATCTAGCCTAACCTGCCTCTTCCTTGACGAAGATCCTGTCCCTAGCCTCCCCAGCCTGGTCATAGTGGTTTGTATATATTCCGCTTTACGCGGCCATTGGGGTTCAAAAATCATTTTATTTTGGTTAGCAGCCCCGTAAATAAAGATATTTCCATGTATACGACAAAAATGCAATCATATATAATATATATAATATATATATATATATATATAGCTTTATAATCTTTACTAAACTATATTCCACGACACCGTCAATTATCTTGAAACATTAAAAGTACTGAACTGTTTCCATAAGTATCAGCAATGATGTGATCTCTGCAATATTTTAAATGTAAGTCTCTTGTCCCGTGCCGCCCTATACTGATGAGGGCCATTGCCCACGTGTCATTTTTTTCCGATTTTTAAAAATTGGTTAAAACTTATTCTATGTGGTTATAATTTACACATTCAGAATAGGAAATATCTTTCGAATTGAAATTTTAAATAAATATTTTTACATCATTTTGATTTCCTTTCACTGCTAATTGTAGTCACGAACTATTTTTAAAATAGAATATCTTGGCCACATAAGAAGCAATAAAGTATTGTGGAAATTTTTTTTATTAGTAACAAATAATAATAAGACAGTAAGTTTTGAGACACATTTTTATAGAGAATGATTTTGGAGTACCATCTAAAAATTGAGTACAATAATGATGGCTTCCAAGTTCAAATTTCAGGTGTCAAAATGACAATAGAGACGAAGGTGAAAAATCACTGTATCGCATGGCAAAAGGTGCTTTGGTTAATAATATTTAACAAACAAGCTAATTTGATCTTTTTTTGGATTGTGTATTGCTCCCAGTATGAAACCACCCAGTATCAAAATTGATATCTTCTTCTTTCTTATCTCCACTCAATTACATTAGGGCATCAAACCTGTAGAGCTTGAGATTTTTAATGGTGTCTGCTGGATATGAGTAGATATCATCAAAAGAGATTCGACAACCATAATAATTGGGTGAAGTAGAATGTGTCTGCCTTTGTCATTAAGACTGGGAGCACTACTCAATGTCATCTAGCCGTCAGAAAGTCCGTGGACCTCCACATTAGTCTCCTAATGAAAAGTCTGCGTTGACTACTGGGGCTTGGACAAAACAGCAAAGAAAATGTATACCCCTACCTTGCACTTACAATGCCTTTGGAAGTTTTTGAAGAGCAAATAAATGGTGATGGCAGTCGTGATGTCTGTGTAATGAGTCGTAAGGACACACAGGAGACAGGATCCAGAGGCCCCGTGGGGAGTAGATCGGGGAGTAAAGATAGAAAGTCCGATAACAACCCTTAGAACAACTGGTGTGGAGACCACCATGCAGCCGCTTTTCATAAGATAAATCCCATAGGGGAGTGAAGACTTGACACTTTTTACCACGGAGATTGTTTTAACCCGGCTATCTCCCCTCTTTTCTCGTACTCCTACACAAGCATTTTATTTACATATTTCCAAAAATAATGACAAATATATATTCCACGATGTATTTAAAATTTTCAGAGCTACTGGAAAATGGAGGAGTACAAAAACATAATTACTATGTTGTCACTTGATTTTATAAGATACTTTGAACCTTTGAAAGAATAATTGAAAGCCTGGTGAAGACTGAGGGAACAGGCTTATGTTATACGACCGCTTTGTTTATTCTGATACCATTACAAAGGTACAATCACGCTTTCGCAATTTTATGGACAGCCTCAAATTGCTGAATTGAGACAATTCTAAAATATTTGACACTTCAGGCCAAATATTAAATATTGATAGACACCAAGTAGATCAAAAAGAATAATATATTCGATTATGCTATATTAAAGGTCATTGCTTAATTTCCAAATTTGCAAGAAGTAAAAAACGTTTTATGCTTATCATATTATTATAGACCATTCATAAAAAACAATTCTGATATTGCACTAACATTTAAAGAACCTTTGTGTCCGAAGGAATCTACATTCAATTAGGAACAAAAAAGAGAAGGATCCTTTGAGATTTAACGCTGATCTTGCAAAGAAACTTAGACTCGGGATTTTGATGAGCCTACAGAAGTATACAATGACTGCTGTAGATACAGGGATAAGTGGAATTTTAATGTAAATACAAAATTAAAAGAAAAGGTAAACGCCAATGCCGAGCAGAAAACCTGGCCATTGAAAAATAATTTTTGGACGTCCATTCACGCTGATAACTGATCGCCGAATTTTGTGTTGGTTAAGCCAATCGGGAACATTTTCCAGATTGGCTTTTAGGCTACAGAAATACAATATTTCGATCACAAACAAACCTGAAAAGATTCACCAAGATGTATATTATCATTCATGGGAAAATTTATAAGGTAAAGTTTACAAAATTCAACGTTCCGTTTCTGACCTATTTGTGATCATTGATGAGCAAAAATAAAGATTTTCATATATTCAAAATTCCCAATATGTTGGTGAAAACATCGTGCAAGAACAACTACTTTATGATTATTAATGTGATTCAAGATAAAATGTGAAAAACGTTCATATATGAAAACTACAAAATATATATAAGGTTGTCTCAAAAGTTCGTTATCATGATTTATATTTTGCAAGTGTTTACGAACTTTTGGGACAACCTTGTAATTCTGAAACTTGACCCACCTGCTGATTGGCCACCCTTGATATAGAATATATATTAGAGATTAAATCATTCTTTTATAAGAATTCTGTTATAATTTTACCAAGGTTACCAATATTACCAAGATTGTCCCAAAAGTTCGTAAATACTTGTAAAATATAAATCACAATATGTTTATGAATTTTTGGGACAACCTTGTATTTCCACAATGGATTTCTTTTATTTAAAAAAGAAACTGTGAGAAAATATTAACGAGATTGTTTATAAGATGAGTTTATGTGTTGCCGAATAGTCCCAACTTTACACTGTTCGTCTCCCCAACAACAAAAAAAAAACTAAAAATTTACACATTGGTCAAATTATATAACGTTCTAATGGCATGTCCTTCGAGGTAGGTTTGAACTGCAATAATCTATTAAAAATAGTTTTATCTAATCTACCAGCTCATTTTACAACCTGTTAGAAGATATACGTTCATACGTATATTATTTTATTCGCTATCGAACGTTGTGGCCCACTGTACGTATTACATCCTAAACACGATGCGACACCAGCCATCTCTGTCTTGAGCTCAATGTACCATCTCGGCGACTATTAAACCAGTGAGTTTCTTTAATTGGTCCACGAAGCGTGTCGTTGGGCGTCCAGGTATGTGTCGCCCAGACGTCTTTCCGGTCAGTATGGTGTACTCCATTCCCCTGCGTCGCGCGATGTTACCGAAGAATCTCAAACAATTCCGTTTTACACCATACAATCATATCATCATTCAATTAGTATCTTAGAAGATGAATTCCTTTATTTTATAGCTGAAAATATTTCACCGTAAGAAAATATTAACATATTGATATTAAATCATTTTTTATCGTATATATTCTCTCTCTCAATAAAATTATAAAGGTTGAAAATAAGTTATTTTTGCATATTTTTTATCAGGCCAAAACTGAATAAGTATATTCAAATTATAGATAAAATATATTTTTGCTACATATTTCATAATATAAATTGTAAAATTTACATACGAGAAACTGAATCGATCTTATATATTATGAAGGAAAAAAAAATTAGTTAGTATATCTAAATGGAATTTTAACTATTGTTTGTGAAAGCATCTTTTGTAATTCCCTTTTAACATAATTTCTATCTAAGAATTAAATACTGAAAAAAAATTGTGATGGGTCGAAGACGTAAATCGAAAACTGCTAAGAAAGTTCAAGACAAAGCTAAAGAAGATAAGGTTGAAGATAAAGCTAAAGGAGTTAAAGATCAAGAAGATAAAGCCAAAGAAGGTAAAGCCAAAGAAGTTGAAGCCAAAGAAGTTGAAGCCAAAGATGATGATGAAGTTGAAGAAAAAGATATAAAAGAAGCTATTGAAAATTTTGAAAAAATACAGGAAAAAGAATTAAAAGAAATCGAAACACGGCTAAGGAATTATAAGCAATTAGAACGGAGAATAAAACTAAAAGCACAGGAAATCGGTGAATCGTATTTGATTCAACAAACTAAAGCAATTAAATTGAAACATTTATTAATAACATTAGAAATCTACAAAGGACAGGTCGAAGATAAACCAATATTTGCGGACCAAAACCTTTGTCCATCTATAAAGACAAGTAGTCCAAAAATTTTGGTGAATTGTAGGATGGATATAGATGCTATATTGGATAATGAGCCAAATCCCATGGAGAAAGTTGAAACTTGGGCACACCATTCTTCTATCTTGATTGAGGTTTACCGCACTCAACTAAAGCGATATGATGATCAAGTAAAAGAGTTAAATGCATTTTTTAAGTCTGTCTCATCATCTACTAAAGAGATTCGAGATATACTGGCAAAAGCAAAGAGTTGTGAAACAAATGAAAGTGAAATGAAAAATATAAAATAAAAATATTGAAAGATATTTTAAATATATTTGAAGCATATTTGAAGTATATATATATAGCTTTTAAAGTATTTCTGCAGGCTTGTAAGATATTGAAATATATTTCTAATTATAGAAAATACTCAAGTTTTAGGATTTGGAAGATATCAGTAATTTAAACATGTTTAAGAGTACATTTGAAAATATGCTATTGAAATGAATATTGTGATATATTGTACAATGATTATAATGGCTTTAGAAAGAATTTAATATGAAAATCCTTTCTTTGTGATAATTGTTCTGGTTTTGTACCAATAAAATATGCTGATCATGTTATAATTCACTATTTTTATAACTGGTTTTAAAAATTTTTTACACCTTTTAGAATTATTACAAATGTTACTGTACATTTTTTTTATTGAGGGGATTGGAAAGTGTTAACCTTTATAAGTGAATGTTTCAACGCCTATATAATTCTCAATATAGAGTAGTTTAATTTAGGCCATAGAATTAGACTAGCCATCTGAACATCTCTTTGGCAATTGAATTTTTTTTTAAATGGCTTGTTAATTTTTAAAAAAGATTTTCGCTCTAGATTGAAGGTCGTGGCTCGAAATTTTCCGTGGTAGGCATTTTGAAAATTTCATAACCCGATTCTGTTTTGTAGTAGCGGTTAATGGTTGGCGCAGTGTCTTATTTTGAAAAAAAAAAAAAAAGAGATGGCTTGTAGATATAAAGTTCAAGTCCAACGCTCTAATTAGTAAACTTGGAACAAAGCAACTTCTAGATGGAAATTTGGCCGGGAGAATTTTGATCTATAAAGACAAGGGTCGCCTCTCCCGTAAAAATAGACGTCAAACTCAGACCCCATCTATTGACCGTCGCCGCAAACTAGCAGTCTAGGGTCGGTGACAAAGCCACAATACCAGCTGGTCTCTAGGTGGACGCTTCTCAGTTTGCCAAAGCTGGTGTTGTGGCTTTGTTACCCACCCGAGGCCGCTAGTTTGCGGCGACGGTCAATATATGGCGTCTAGTTTTGACTCCTATTTTGACGGGAGAGGCGACCCTTGTCTCTTTAGAAAACAACTTCTGTCAATGGTAGAAAGATAACAGTTCTAGTGAAACTCTTCCATCATTGACATGAGAGAAAGTGTAAACCCATATTTGCATAAATAAACGTAGCACAAGTCTGGGGGGTTATTGCTAGACACTGAATATTATACTACTAAGGAAACCTTATAACATAGACTTTATTAAATTTGAAATATCGAGATATCTCGTTCAACCAGCACGTATCCTCCACCCAGGCACATTTTAACACACAGAAAATGCAATATTTTTCTCTCCCTTTCAATATCATATTTAAAATATGTAAATCATAATTTGAATAAAAAATAGTATTTATCTTCAATTTATATTAACGTGATACTCCTGTTGAAGGACTGATAAGTCCAAAGCTTGAAAATAAAAAGTAGAGCAAGAAACTTTGCCCTAGAAGCTTTATTTTATAATAGAACATTCTTATTCTTTATTGTGAAAATCGTTTGAAAATACAAAAATATTTTCTTACAATGAGTTTATTTTTATTTCAAAATGCTAGATTTCAAGCGATATTCGCTCTTTAACAGGCTTATAATAAAAACATAGACTAAATCTTACATGAAATATTTACAAATACATCGTAAATATCCATGCTGCGCTCGGATGTATTTGTAAATATTTCTTGTAAGATATAGTCGATGTTTTTATTAAGCCCGTTGAAGAGTGAAAATCGCTTTAAAGCTAGCATTTTAAAATAAAAACTCATTTTGAGAAAATAATTTTGCATTTTTATAGATCATTCTCTTGAGACCAGCAATGAAAATGTTTAAGGATAGAACGTCTTCAAATTATAAAAAAACGAGCATACAAAGATTGTCCTGTCATCAATAAGAGTGAAGCATTGCATATTGATATAAATATAAAATAATATTGCATCAAAGTATTCATTATTTTATTAACAGAGTGTTATTTTTACGTTTATATTTTGCTACTCTGTAAACTTCCCTCATCTCTTATCTTTTGCTTATCAATTATAGTTTGTTCTTGCCTTAAATAAATTGCTCTGTCATCCCTTGTTTGTCTTTCCTAATCTACCCAACATCTCCACCAAAATGTCACTTGAGAAATTAGGAAAGACAAACTTCGGGATGTCCCAGCAATTTATTTAAGGCAAGAACAAACTATGAATGATAAACATAAGATAAGCAGTGAAGGAAGTTAACAGAGTAGCAAAATATAAACATCAAAAATGATACTCTGTTAATAAAATAAATACTTTGCTACAATATAGAACATTTGTATCAATCGGGAGAAGTATGTTAAGTAGACAGACAAGAAGTTGAGTCGATGCAGCAAGAGTATGTATCAAATTTTATATTTCAAGTATGTAAATAGTACTAAATTTTGTTAATTGTTTACTGAATAGTAAAGACCTAGGCAGTACAGTAGAACCTCACTGTAAAGGACACCTAATTTCAGAGCCAAAGTGTCTTTTAGATAGAGGTGTACTCTTACCGGAGAAGTGCTAAATAGTAAAAATGGTGATTTTACAAATTAAAAACTGTCCTTTGTAGAGAGGTGTCATCTAGCGTGAGTGTCCTCTCATGGAGGTTCTACTGTATATATATTTTTATTTTTCTTGACTATAATATCCCTAAATATAGTTATCAAGAGTTCCTATAAATTGCCATGTATATAGGCAGGAGAAGTCGATAAAATATTAGGGTTGTAGGTATTCAAACAATTTGTTTCATTTTTGAAAATAGAGAAAGTCAAAGAAGTAAAACTATATTGATGTAAATAAATTTGCATAACTTTTAGCTAAATTAGTGGCGTTCAGGATGCTATGTTTACGAGTAGCCCGAGTGTAAACTATAATTCTATCATCTAAGACTTTAAATCTAGAACAATGGGCCGTAATCAATATTACAAAATATATCATATGTCATATTTTCATAAATTAATCGCCATAATACATATCAATTGCGAATGTTTTTCTTATGGCTTATTCTGGTGTTGAGATAATGAACCCATGTTTGGTTAGAATAAAATGTGCATATTGGCACTTGTAAAGTCTATAGGCTAGACCCACGTAATCGTGGATCCTCTGAATTTTTTTTTTTTTCTTTCAGCACTTATAAACGATTATGTGAAGTGAATAAATAGTACAAATGTGAAATCGTACTCGGATAAGGTGAATATATTGAGGAAAAATATATATATGAAGATTATCGTTTTGCTGAGTATAATTTTTTTGCGTATGGCCTTTGGTAAAAAAGATCCTCCCAATGGGGTAGCCTGTCTGTGATAGGTTGCTCCCATCATATAGAGCTATCAGACGACGGAAGGTTTCTGAAGGTTTTGTTTCTTCAGCACCAAGGAAACTTGTTAAAAATCTTTGTTCCTGTTTGTACGCTTACTCCATTGCTTGAAATATATACCGTAAAGATAGAGGCTGCCTGTCGCCGTCATCTTAAAATCAAATATACTTCGGCCAGTAAATCTTTTTTTTTTCATCTCGACGTTTCTACAAAAATATTTTGTCGTGCTTTAGATGTTATACAAGATTCGAAATATCGTTTGAGAACGCCCTTGCAAACTTAGAATAATTTCTAATGCATTGCCAAATGTTTTCATTTTAATTCGCTCCTGACAAAAGATTTTTTTTGTCGCAACGTCGAGATAAAAAAAAAAAACATTTACTGGCCGAAATATCTTTAATTGAAATATAGAGTTTAAACGTGTGTGTGGGTGCTATCAACAAAGAGTGAGAATGTTACATAGGATTGATCTAGCTAAGTAGAATGTCTCAAGTTATACAAGTATCCTTTTTATCTCTTTGTCTCTCTTTTTTCTAAATTAAACCCAAACTCCCGTGTTGATTCATAGAGCGCTAATAGTATAGAAGTTGATGCATAGAATATCTACAGCTGATTTTATTTCAATTATAATTTTATTGAAACTCTATATGAGCTTCCTTTGAATAATCCCTTTCTACCTTAAAAATGTTGATAGAGATCAATGAAATTAAAATATCAAAATTCATTCTAAAACTAAAATAAAAAAAGAGTTTAAAAACCTATAGAGGTAAAAAATGAGATGTTAATTTACTACCGTGAATTTTGAATTAGCGTAGATTAAATTGGCGAAACCGCTGGGGGGGTCCACCACTGATGAGCTAAGTCCTCCCAATATTTTTTTCATCGCAGTAAGGAGAGTAGAATTAGTTTTATCTTTAAAAGAAACACTTTGCTTTTTATTGCTTCCATTTTTATTAAAGGATGTGAATGAATTTGGTTTGAACCAGCGGTAGATGTAAATTTAACCATCATAAAGTTACCATCGCCTTCACAGAGTTGTTTAAATTCTAGAGATTGGGATATTAAAAAATAAATAAATAAATATAATCGAATAATGTGTGATATGTAGGGGAGTTGTGCAATCCTGGAGTGGATTGAAAGACGTCGAGTGGCAGGAGCGTCAAAAGAAGTAACCTCGAGAGAATGGGTCAGCTGGTCACATGGACACGGCTGAAGTCGGCTCATAGTCCCAAGTGACTTGTAAGCTGAGCTTTGTCGAATTATCCCAGATCCTGGTCTTATTATAGGAGTCACGGATTGAAAGACGTCGAGTGGCAGGAGCTTCGAAGGAAGGAACCTCGAGAAAATGGGTCAGCTGGCCACATGGACACTGCAGTAGTCAGCTCATAGTCCCAAGTGACTTGAGCGTTGAATTATCCCAGATCCTGGTCTTATATTAGGAGTCACTGGCGACTCTACCTGGCGTGCTGTCAAAGAGACGCCATTATGTTTGCTACAGGGTGTAAATAGATGGTCTAACCTGATTGGTCTCCATGTCGTGACAATATAACAAGGTTGTCCCAAAAGTTCGTGTTTTTCTTTAAAGTTTTTTATTACTTTGAGAATAATATTTCTTATACGGCGAAAACCTAATAATACATAATACAATTACTTTTTACATAATACAAAGACTTTATACATAACAGCGAATAATGTTGGTATTTCAATTTTTTTACAAGTGTTTATGAACTTTTGGGAGAACCTTGTAGTTTTTCCGTGCATAACTAAATATGAAATTGAAGGTATAATATTTGATATTTATGCATTATGGTGTTAGAATACATCTAAAAACAAAAAATAGGTCAATTAAAACATAAGACAGAATATCAATGAAATCAATTCCGTTCGATTAAAACCAATAAAATGTATAAAACATTTTGATTTCGATGTTTAAAATTATTTTAAAAAGAATCCCGAGATTTATAAAATAGTTTATAAAACTTTTCTCAAGCATTGCAATTACCATTTCGAAAATTTCAAATTTGCATATATATATAACAAAATTTTATCCCCAATGTTTTCTTATAACAATTGATATAAAATTTAAATATTTTCACAGATAAACATGAGTGATCTTAAATTTATTTTATTAATCGCACAAAACATTTTATCAAAATTGACATATGAGCAGGTAACCTTGATTAATTCGTATTACAAATTTGACTTTTAATTCTTTTTCGTATTTTTCTTGAATCTTGAAAGTTTTGGAGGTTCTTCTACTATCAATATAATTTTTAAAACCTTTTAATCTTCACTTTCTAGTATTTTTTTCAAGGCCCTCTCAGATGCGGACTTAATTGCTTTTCCTATTGCTGGGTAATCGAAATATTCTTCGAAACGTTCGTTTATCGCCTCAACATGTTCTAACTTTGCTTCAAAACTATTAACCAACTTTCCTTTATCTTTAACTTCTTTGAGCACAGCTTCTATTTCAGTTTCAATATCTTTCCTAATTTTCTTCATTTCCTGTAAATCCATCTCTTTTCCCAATACTTCGATCATTTTTTGTTTAAATTGCTGTTTCATTTTGGATCTTTCCTCTTCGGTTAATTTTTCATTATTTTCTATGGTTATACCTAGTTGATAAACTTCAACCAGTGGTTTCAATTTATTATTTCTTAAGTCTGCCCATTTCTCTCGTTTTTCGTTATATTTATCTTTGATCGAAGCAAGGGTTTGTTTTAGTTTATTCTTAAATTCTTCTCTTTTTAGTAATACGCCCTTGCGATCAGCGAGTTCTGCTAGAGTTAAGGAGCTGAATTGTTCGAAGACTTCCTCCCACAGTTTTAAGCGATTTGGTTCCTCTTCTAACGCTAACTGCAATGCGTATTCAAATGGCAGTTCAGGTAAAGCACAAGCTTCACCAATTGGAGACTGTTTTTTTCTTTTTTTCCCCTTTTTTTCTCCTGAATCAATCACTGGATTTCTTGTTTCTTCTTTAAGTCTTTCTGCAGCTATCGGATGATCAGGCATTTTATGAGGCATGGGTTGAAAAGCAAAAAACGGTGCAGTACACGGTTCCATTGTAGTACACGGTTCCATTGAAGAAGTAGACGGTTCCATTGATGCAGTATGCGTTTTCATTGATGACGTACACGGTTCTCTTGATGCAGTATGCGGTTTCATTGATGCAGTATGCGGTTTCATTGATGCAGTATGCGGTTTCATTGATGAAGTACGCGGTTCTATTGATGAAGTTGACGGTTTTGATTCTTCACTTTTTTCACGACTTTTTTTACCTTTCTTTCCTTTCTCAGATTTAGGTATAGCTCCTCTCTTTTCAGCCATTTTTATAAGGTTTATATAAAAATCATATAATCAACCTCAAACTTTATTCCACACACACACTATTAAAAACAAATTAAATTTAACTTTATTTTTCAAAAAATCTGTTTATATATAGTTAAAATTCGAAATAAATTATGCAAATTTGCGTTAATTTTTCTCGTATTATTTAAATATTTCAAAATATCTGAATAATTATTTGAGGTAAGTTTTTTAATTTGCTTTTTTTTCAAATTTGAAATATACATTTATTGCTATTTTAAAACGTTCATAAAAATGGCTAATTTGACTCAAAAAGGCTATACATTAAATGAGTTATATAAAAAATGGCGCACCTGGATCTGTAAACAAAAAATTTCTCAAAATATTTTGAGAGGTAGCTCCCTCTTTATCAATTTGTTGCAGTTATATAAAAAAAAAGTGCATAGCTGGATCGATAAAGAAAAAAAAAAACAATTTTTTCTCAAAATATTTCGAGAGAATATTGCACTGTGCAATAAATTGATAAAGAGGGAGCAATCTCTCAAAATATTTAGAGAATTTTTTTTTTCTTTTACAGACCCAGGTATGCCCTTTTTCATATAAACTACGAGATAAATAAAAAAAAATTGATGCAATCGAAAACTATTATCACTTTATTTACAATTTTAATGAGTCTTAGGCTTTTTTAAGATTAGATTTTCAAGTTCGTAATTTTGGGAGAAAGCTTGTTGGAGATGTTCAGCTCGTCCCACATACAGCAGAGAAATGCTCAGGGATATGTCTGAACCGGAAATAAATCGTCGAAATATACGAAATAAATTTACAATCCATAATAAAACCCCAGCATTCGGCGCACAAATACCCGTTTTTATTGTTGCTTCTTATCCGCATGTGCAAAGATTACACAAATTCCATGAATCCATGATCCTCGAGCTCTCATGGAATGAATAGGGTGTAGGGGTGCAGCTTTTATTGATTACGGCACCATAATCTAGACACACTTTGGTGAAAGTCTGACTTTGCCTATAATTTGAAGCCGTTCCTAATATGGAAGCAGACGCCTTTGCTGCCGACTCTAACATGAATACAGACCTCCGTATCCCTGAAGAGGGACCCTTGCTGAGGTCTATCAACCAAGTCAGTTGAACTCAGGATTTTTAAAGAGGTCTTTCTCCTCTTTCTAACAATGCTGCTGTTGGTCTGTGACTGCTGGCAGAGTTATTGTGGTTATTTTACAGCTGACCTTCATAACTGAAGGTCCTTCCCCTTTCTGCCACCTGGAGACGCGCCTTGTAGCAGTCAGCTCTGCCGAGGGGCACAAATACCTACCCATTAGATGTAAAAAAGATATTTTTCATCACATACAGAGGTTTCAAACAATCATCTTACTTGACCTCAGCACATTTCTCCCCCAGAAAGGCTAAGAAACCTCAAATTGAAATCAGCATGATGACACCAGATAATGTCCACAGCTGCTATTAGTTATTAAGTCTGTCAACTAACCCAGAAATTTGGTGACTTATGTACGTGGTTCTGTTGTACATCAAGAGAAGTAGAAATGTTTTTAAATTAACTTGTATTTATCAGTTTCTTAAGTAAAAATTGGATTAGTTATTTTCACAGATTTTTTTTTATAAAAAAGCGGTATTAAAGTAATTTACACAAGAGGCTCCTCTTAATGTTTATTATTGTTTTTTAAAAAAAAGAAGAACCGATTATTTAGTAGAAATGTAGATTCACGATACTTCACATTCCGAAGAGATATTCTGAATTATTCCAAATTTCGAAGAACAATAAACAATTCTATCATATCATCCTATTGCTGGGTAAACGAAATATTATTCGAAGCGCTCGTTTATTGCCTCAACATGCTCTAACTTTGCTTCAAAACTATCAACCAACTTTCCTTTATCTTTAACTTCTTTGAGCCCAGCTTCTACCTCAGTTTCAATATCTTTCCTAATTTTCTTCATTTATTGTAAATCAATCTCTTTTCCCAATACTTCGATAATTTTTTGTTGAAATTGCTGTTTCTTTTTGGATATTTCCTCTTCGGTTGATTTTTCATTATTTTCTATAGTTATACCTAGTTGATATTACTGATATTATTTTCCGTAATACGCCCTTGCGATCAGCGAGTTCTGCTAGAGTTGGCGTCGAATTGTTGGAAGACTTCCTCCCACAATTTAAAAGCGATTTGTTTTCTCTTCTGACGCTAACTGCAATGCTAATTCAAATGGTAGTTCAGGTAAATAACAAACTTCCCCAATTGGAGATTTTTTTCTTTTTTCCCTCTTTTTTCTTCTTCTGAATCAATCACTGGAGGTACAACATTTGTTTCTTCTTCAAGTCTTTCTACAGCTATCAGATAAATAGGCATTTTATAAAGCATGGATTTAAAAGCACACCACGGTGTAGTAAACGGTTCCATTGTAGTATACAAGGTTCCATTGTAGTATGCACGGTTCCATTGTAGTAAACACGGTTCGATTGTAGTAAACACGGTTCCATTGTAGTATGCACGGTTCCATTGTAGTATAAACGGTTCCATTGATGTAATGTGTCGAAATAATTGAAGTATTTAAAACAGCTTTAACCGTTTTTCTTTCTAAAGAAAGAAAAGAATTTGACGCAATCGAAACACTGTCTTTAATTTTATGATGTAATAGGTGAGAGGTCTATACAATGTATGAAAATAATGTAGAAGATTTTTTTAAATTAGCAGGCCAACAAAACGCTAAAGTCAAATTCACGACATCTATTTTATACCAAAATATTTTCCTCCTGTCAACATCCTAGTAAATGTGTAAATATAAGGTTATCTCAAAAGTTCGTGAACATATTATGATTTATATTTTGCAAGTGTTTAAGAACTTTTGGGACAACCTTGTAATTCTGAAACTTGGCCCACCTGCTGATGGCCACTTTTGATATAGTACATCAGAGATTAAATCATTCTAATATAAGAATTATTTTATAATTTTACCAAGGGTACCAATATTACCAAGGATGTCCTAAAAGTTTGTAAACACTTGCAAAATATAAATTATAATATATAAACGAACTTTTGGGACAACCTTGTATGATGATCCTGTGTAAATAAAATTATCTTTGTAAATAATACGATTAAGATTGCTTTCTTGTTGAGACATTTCTAATTAACTTAGTTTAAACTTCAGTGAGACAATCCATTTATGAACCTTTTAAAATAGCAATAGATGTATATTTCAAATTTTAAAATAAAGGAAATTTAAAAAATAATTTTAAAATAAATTTTAGATATTTTTTGAATATTCAAATAATATTTTAAAAAATAACACTAATTTGCATAGTTTATTTCGAAATTTAAACTATATATAAACCGATTTATTTTTTGAGAAAGAAATTCAAATTTAATTTCAATAGTGTTGAACAAAGTTTCAGATTGATTATATGAATTTTTTATAAACCTTTTATAAAAATGGCTTCAAAGGGAGGAGCTATTCCTAAATCTAAGAAAGGAAAGAAAGCTAAAAAAAGCCAGGAAAAAATGAACAAAAACCGTCAACTTCAGCAATAGAAATGATCAATTTATTAATAAACTCGCATACTGCATCAATAGACCCGCATACTGCATCAATAGGACCGTGTACGTCATCATTAGAACCGGGTACGTCATCAATGGAACCGTGTACCTCAAAAAAGCCTGATCCTCCGATAGATGCAGAAATACTTGAAGAAAAAGCAAGAAATAGTGTACCTCCAGTGATTGATTCAGAAGAAAAAAAGAAAAGAAAAAAGAGAAAAAAGAAAAAAAAACCTCCAATCGATGAAGCTTGTGCTTTACCTGAACTGCCATTTGAATTAGCATTGCAGTTAGCGTCAGAAGCGAAATCAAATCGCATAAAACTGTGGAAGGAAGTCTCCGAACAATTCAACTCCTTTACTCTAGCAGAACTCGCTGATCGCCAGGGCATATTAAGAAAAAGAGAAGAATATAAGAATAAACTAAAACAAACCCTTGCATCGGCTAAAGAGAAATATTACGAAAATCGAAAAGAAATTGTAGACTTAAGAAATAAACAATTGATACCACTGGTTGAAGTTTATCAACTAGGTATAACCATAGAAAATAATGAAAAATTAACCGAAGAGGAAAGATCCGAAATGAAACAGCAATTTAAACAAAAAATGATCGAAGTATTGGGAAAAGAGATGGATTTACAAGAAATGAAAAAAATTAGGCAAGGAATTGAAACTGAAGTAGAAGCTATGATTAAAGAAGTTATGGATAAAGGAAAGTTGGTTGATAGTTTTGAAGCAAAATTAGAGCATGTTGAGGCGATAAACGAACGTTTCGAGGAAAATTTCGATTATCTAGCATTAGGAAAAGCAATTAAGTCCTCATCAGAAGATGCCTTGAAAAAGATAGTACAAAATAAAGATTCAAAGGTTTTAAAAGTTAAATTGATAGTAAAAGAACCTCCAAAACTTTCAAGTTCCGAGAAAAAATAAGAAAAAGAGTTAAAAGTTAAATTTGTAATACGAATTAATCAAGGTTACCTGCTCATATGTCAATTTTGATAAAATGTTTTGGGCGATTAATAAAATAAATTTAAGATCACTCATGTTTATCTGTGAAAATATTTTAATTTTATATCAATTGTTATAAGAAAACATTGGGGATAAAATTTTGTTATATATATATATATGCAAATTTGAAATTTTCGAAATGGTAATTACAATGCTTGAGAAAGGTTTTATAAACTATTTTATAAATCTTGGGATCCTTTTTAAAATAAATTTAGACATCGAAATCAAAATGTTTTATACATTTTATTGGTTTTAATCGAACGGAATTGATTTCATTGATATTCTGTCTTATGTTTTAATTGACCTGTTTTTTGTTTTTATATGTATTCTAACACCATAATGCATAAATATCAAATATTATACCTTCAATTTCATATTTAGTTATGCACGGAAAAACTACAAGGTTCTCCCAAAAGTTCATAAACACTTGTAAAAAAAATTGAAATACCAACATTATTCGCTGTTTTGTATAAAGTCTTTGTATTATGTATAAAGTAATTGTATTATGTATTATTAGGTTTTCGCCGTATAAAAATATTATTCTCAAAGTAATAAAAAAAACTTTAAAGAAAAACACGAACTTTTGGGACAACCTTGTTATATTGTCACGACATGGAGACCAATCAGGTTAGACCATCTATTTACACCCTGTAGCAAACATAATGGCGTCTCTTTGGCAGCACGCCAGGTAGAGTCGCCAGTGACTCCTAATATAAGACCAGGATCTGGGATAATTCAACGCTCGTCACTTGGAACTATGAACTGACTACTGCAGTGTCCATGTGGCCAGCTGACCCATTTTCTCGAGGTTCCTACCTTCGAAGCTCCTGCCACTCTACGTGTTCTTCAATCTACTCCAGGATTGCACAATCCACCCTCCATATAATTCGATTACTGCTTTATTTTTACTTCAATATCTAGAATTTAGACAACTCCCCGTGAAGGCGATGAGAACTTTACGATTGTTAAATAATGGTTATGATGGTTAAATTTACATCTACCGCTGGTTCAAAATAAATTCAATCACATCCTTTAATAAGAAATGGAAGCAATAAAAAGCAGAGTGTTTCTTTTAAACATAAAAAAACTTCTACTATCCTTGCTGCGATTAAAAATATTGGGAGGGCTTAGCTCATCATTGGTGAACCCTCTCAGCGGTTTTGCTAATTTACCAGACCGCTTCTCAGAGCTAACATTCTTCAATGTTCAGACCTAGATATCCACACATCCAGTTGCTTTTATTATTATATGTAAAGCTTATATAGACAAAGAATACGTGCTTCCACTCCTTTACATGAAACATAATATTGAATCAATCTCTTAAAGACGCATTTGAGGTTTTTATTCTATATTTATTTTATTACAAGCGGGTGTACCCGGCTCCGCCCGGGTTTTACTCGAGGGAAGTTGTTTTCTTGGCCGACTGTTTTACATATGGTGTTATCTTAAAATTGCTTGTTTTGAATATTTTTTTAGATTGAGATTATTAGCTAGTATGTAAAAAAATTAACTCTGTTGAAATTAAATTTTGTATTTTATATAAATAAAATTAACTCTGTTGATTTATTTTGTATTTAATCGATAACAGCGAAGTTACGCATGTTAATGTTAGGAAAAATATTTTGATGTTAAGCAAAACCTGCTCCATCTCGTTTACATAAATGTTGAAAATTTGGTCGAAATTGATGCATTGTAACGAAAGTTTTTAGCGAACACCACTTATGAAATTTCCATTTTATTAATATAGATTACAGAAGCACGAAGTCTATCAGACTTGTGCTATATTAGAATTATTTACATATACACATATATCTTTGATTATTTACATGATGAATTGGTAGTGATTAAAAAAAATCGTTTACAAATAGCTCTAAACTTGCCAAAGTTTTCATAAGATTGAGTATATACAGAAAGATGATTTGGCATTATGTCAAAGTAAGCAAGAACAATTTGGTTTGTCAGAGGGCAAGCCAACAAATGATGCTCTGGTGTTTCAACAACTAGACAGCATTCACATGTTGGATCATTTATAACTCTCAAGTCAAAGAGAAAACTTAAAAAGGGTCCTTTGCCTGTGAGAACAAAGTAGTGTATTTATCAGGAGTAATGAAGCTTGGTACATCTCTCAGAAAAGATTTCTTGAACGTTGCATTAGTTTGAGAAAGATAAAATCTAAATTTTGTATTGATATATAATTTATTCAACTCATTTGAAAAGGGCTTATTTAGTGTTTGGTCTGTCAGAGAATTCTTCATATTGTATCTAATTAGTGATAATTCAAGGTAGTCGGTCAGCATAGGAGTTTTGGCTAGAATATGAGTAATGTAAGAAGATGAACTTCTGTAAGCATGAATGTACCTAATTAAAATTTGGTACTGTATAGAATTTAACTTTGAACGTTTTGTGGATTGTTAAAAGGGAACCAGATATTTGATGCATAACTTAACATAGGACGTATCACCGCCTTGTATAAAATCAATCTGCGCCTTTAATCAATTGCCCAAGTACGTGCACATAATTAAAATAGCGCATTCTTAAATTTAATAGCCCTGTTAATTATATTGTCAACGTCTGGTCTAATTTTATTTCGTTGTCTGTGGTTGCGAAAAATAATTCCCAAATTCTTTATAGTTTCTGATGGCTGAATATTTATACCGTTAAAATTTATAGGTAATTTTTGGTAATTGTGTAGGTAGAGTATGCCTGTTTTATTTGGACTTATTGAGAGTTTCTCCTTCTCACACCAATTTTTAATATTTTTCAGACTTTTTATAATTTTGAACTGAAGATCCTGGATGCTAGAGCCCCAAACCACAAATGAAACGTCATCGACAAAAGCTATGACTTTCGCGAAATTTTCACCAAAAGATGAAATGAAATCATTTAATAATATATTCCAAATAATTGGAGAAATAATTCCACCTTGAGGTCATCCCTTATTTACCATTTTTGTAAATTTTGAGTTTAAGTATCTTAGCCCTACCTTTCGATCTTCGAGATATGAAATAACTATTTTAATTAGTGGCGCTGGAAAGTTATCTTTGTCCAATTGTTGAATGATTGCAGGATGCCAAGCGTTGTCGAATGCTCCGCTGATATCCACAGCAACCAAGGCCGTAACATCTGTTTCCTTTCTTTGGAGACTTATTTTAGTTATTTCGTGTAGGGCAGAGATTGTAGATTTGCTTGTATGAAGCCGTGCTGATCGGGATGCATAACATTATTAGCATTAATGTGATTTAAGAGTCCGATGTGAATTAATCCCTCAAAAATATTGCCAAAAGATTAGATGACAGACATATAGGTCGGTAGGCTTTCGGTTCATTATAATTATCTTTATTTGTTTTGTTTTTTTTTTTGTTTTTTAATTATCATAACAGCTGCTTCTCTCCAGGCCATTGGATAATATTTTAGCACAATGCAAGCATTGAATAAATTTGTTAGGATTGGCGATATGTAGTGTGCTGCCGTTTTAATCATCTGATTACGTATATGATCTAATTCTGGAGCCTTTTTATTCTTGAGTTTACTAATTATAGAGAAAGTTTGAGTATTATCATAATGAATAGTTTCGTCATTGGAAAAAGTATGTTCCTTGTGTGTGTTTCTGATTAATTTATGATAATTTGTTTCATAAGATTGATTATCGTCCGGAAACAGGGAAGAGAGAAGGTTTATCATTTCTGATTGAAGCCTATCTCGAGATACATTTAAAACTGGTATATCAAATGATTTTGGAGTAGTCATTTGTTTCAAAATATAATAAGTATTTCCAAAGGGGGATGGATTTTCCACTTCATCTAAAAATGCCAGCCAACTCACTCTTCTTGTTTTTCAATAATAATCATATATTTATTTCTTGTTTCTTCATATACTTTTTTTTATTAATTAGCTGTCTATTGATCCGTTTACCTCGGTAATAAAGATTTCGAACATATTTGAAATGACTTTGATGAAGTTCCAATTCACCCATCCACCAATTAAATGAATTATCATGTAAGTATTTTGGCTTTATTTTTAAAGATGCATATGCAGCCTCAATAAGTATATCGGTTATGAGGGAAACTACACTATTTATATCGTTTTTATTTTCTATATTACTGGATGCCTCAACTGCCTCGTTAACCCTTGAGACCTCAATTACTTGCTCGTAATTTAGCCAGTTTGTTCCTTTCTCTTGAAAATACCACGTTGAAGTATTTCCACGCAAAATGTTTTATGTTCCCAATCCAATGTCAAAAGAAATTGCGAGGTGGTCAGCTATTTGGGAGAGATTTAATGTTTTCCATTCTTCAACAAGTACATGGGCATGACGATTTGTTATAGTGAGGTCTATTATGCTTGAACCTCGACAAGTTTTGTCCCGATTATTATGAATAAGCATGTTATGAAAATCAATTATAGACTGAAGGCTTTTACCATTCTGAATAAAAAAACATTATCAAACCATAATTGGCTTCGAGCATTAAAATCTCCAGTCAATATCACCGGATTTGTATTAAAAGTTGTAATCAATTTATCGAAGAATTGAACATGAGTAGTTTCCAGTTTATTTGGATGTATGTAAATATTTGAAATGATAATTTGAAATTTAGCAGTTTGCACCGAAATGGTAGTTGCAAATGAGTTGTAAAATCCGTAACTAAATTACATACTAGAACAGGATTTGCTACAATAATTGCGGTATATACCGGAGTGCTCGAAATATTTGCATATAGTATTTTACAATGCCTATTAAAATTTACTTTGTTATTTATAGTATATGGCACTTGAACCAAAACCAGATCACACTTTTCTCTATGAATGAATTCCATGATTTCGTTATTAACTAGATTACTTTCACGTATTTTTTGTTGTAGAATTTTAAGTTTAAACATTCACCTTTATAATTAAGTTCTATAATTTAATCTAATGAGATAACATCATGATCTAGTTCTGTATAACATGTTCCCTGTATTTCATTTGTAAGAGGTACAAGGGACAAGATTTGTCATTTGATTTATGATTGTTGTTATTCCTATATTTATAATTCGTTGAGTAATTTATACATTTCGGGACTGATTGGCGATTGCCATGTTGGCCGCT
>CP092866.1:98361839-98393580 GCA_030710605.1 Cordylochernes scorpioides | reverse complement strand
TTGTGAAACAAATGAAAGTGAAATGAAAAATATAAAATAAAAATATTGAAAGATATTTTAAATATATTTGAAGCATATTTGAAGTATATATATAGCTTTTAAAGTATTTCTGCAGGCTTGTAAGATATTGAAATATATTTCTAATTATAGAAAATACTCAAGTTTTAGGATTTGGAAGATATCAGTAATTTAAACATGTTTAAGAGTACATTTGAAAATATGCTATTGAAATGAATATTGTGATATATTGTACAATGATTATAATGGCTTTAGAAAGAATTTAATATGAAAATCCTTTCTTTGTTATTATTTTTCTGGTTTTGTACCAATAAAATATGCTAATCATGTTATAATTCACTATTTTTATAACTGGTTTTAAAAATTTTTTACACCTTTTAGAATTATTACAAATGTTACTGTACATTTTTTTATTATTGAGGGGATTGGAAAGTGTTAACCTTTATAAGTGAATGTTTCAACACCTATATGATTCTCAATATAGAGTAGTTTAATTTAGGCCATAGAATTAGACTAGCCATCTGAACATCTCTTTGGCAATTGAATTTTTTTTTAATGGCTTGTTAATTTTTAAAAAAGATTTTCGCTCTAGATTGAAGGTCGTGGCTCAAAATTTTCCGTGGTAGGCATTTTGAAAATTTCATAACCCGAATCTATTTTGTAGTAGCGGTTAATGGTTGGCACAGTGTCTTATTTTGAAAAAAAAATGGCTTATAGATATAAAGTTTAAGTCCAACGCTCTAATTAGTAAACTTGGAACAAAGCAACTTCTAGATGGAAATTTGGCCGGGAGAATTTTGATCTATAAAGACAAGGGTCGCCTCTCCCGTCAAAATAGACGTCAAACTCAGACCCCATCTATTGACCGTCGCCGCAAACTAGCAGTAGGGTCGGTGACAAAGCCACAATACCAGCTGGTCTCTAGGTGGACGCTTCTCAGTTTGCCAAAGCTGGTGTTGTGGCTTAGTCACTCACCCGAGGCCGCTAGTTTGCGACGACGGTCAATATATGGCGTCTAGTTTTGACTCCTATTTTGACGGGAGAGGCGACCCTTGTCTCTTTAGAAAACAACTTCTGTCAATGATAGAAAGATAACAGTTCTAGTGAAACTCTTCCAGCATTGACAGCCGGCATGAGAGAAAGTGTAAACCCATATTTGCATAAATAAACGTAGCACAAGTCTGGTTATTGCTAGACACTGAATATTATACTATTAAGGAAACCTTATAACATAGAATTTATTAAATTTGAAATATCGAGATATCGTTCAACCAGCACATATCCTCCACCCATGCACATTTTAACACACAGAGAATGCAATATTTTTCTCTCCCTTTCAATATCATATTTAAAATATGTAAATCATAATTTGAATAAAAAATAGTATTTATCTTCAATTTATTAACGTGATACTCCTGTTGAAGGACTGATAAGTCCAAAGCTTGAAAATAAAAAGTTGAACAAGAAACTTTGCCCTAGAAGCTTTATTTTATAATAGAACATTCTTATTCTTTATTGTGAAAATCGTTTGAAAATACAAAAATATTTTCTTACAATGAGTTTATTTTTATTTCAAAATGCTAGCTTTCAAGCGATATTCGCTCTTTAACAGGCTTATAATAAAAACATAAGACTATATCTTACAAGAAATATTTACAAATACATCGTAAATATCCACGCTGCGCGCGGATGTATTTGTAAATATTTCTTGTAAGATATAGTCGATGTTTTTATTAAGCCCGTTGAAGAGTGAAAATCGCTTTAAAGCTAGCATTTTAAAATAAAAACTCATTTTTTGAGAAAATAATTTTGCATTTTTATAGATCATTCTCTTGAGTCCAGCAATGAAAATGGTTAAGGGCTATAGAACGTCTTCAAATTATATTTAAAAAAACGAGCATACAAAGATTGTCCTGTCATCAATAAGAGTGAAGCATTGCATCTTGATATAAATATAAAAGAATATTGCATCAAAGAGTATTTATTATTTTATTAACAGAGTGTCATTTTTTATGTTTATATTTTGCTCCCTTATGCTCAAAACCGGGCAACTCTGTGCTTCACTTCCATCAATAATTGACAATATGACCCAGAATAAGTATATTGCTACGGCGTTTTATGGTTTCCACAAGTCCATATCTCAGAAGAAGGCCAAGTGACACTCACTCCTCACTTTCTTATTGCTACTCTTTTTGTGTCGTTTTTCTTGCTTCCCTCTTTCTCTTTCTTGTTTTTTTTTCTTTTTCTTCTGTTTATATCATTATTTCCTTTGTCTCACTGCTTTGTTCTTATGCATACCTCTGGTGAATCCTGTATAGGGTCAGTGACCCTGAATAAAGGCTTTTTGTTGTTGTTGTTGTTGTTTATATTTTGCTAATCTGTAAACTTCCCTCATCGCTTATCTTTTGCTTATCATTCATAGTTTGTTCTTCCCTTAAATAAATTGCTCTGTCATCCCTTGTTTGTCTTTCCTAATCTACCCAGCATCTCCACCAAAATGTCATGTGAGAAATTAGGAAAGACAAACTTCGGGATGTCCCAGCAATTTATTTAAGGCAAGAACAAACTATGAATGATAAACATAAGATAAGCAGTGAAGGAAGTTAACAGAGTAGCAAAATATAAACATCAAAAATGATACTCTGTTAATAAAATAAATACTTTGCTACAATATAGAACATTTGTATCAATCGGGAGAAGTATGTTAAGTAGACAGACAGTATACAAGAAGTTGAAATGAGTCGATGCAGCAAGAGTATGTATCAAATTTTATATTTCAAGTATGTAAATAGTACTAAATTTTGTTAATTGTTTACTGAATAGTAAAGACCTAGGCAGTACAGTAGAACCTCCCTGTAAAGGACACCTAATTTCAGAGCCAAAGTGTCTTTTAGATAGAGGTGTACTCTTACCGGAGAAGTGCTAAATAGTAAAAATGGTAATTTTACAAATTAAAAACTGTCCTTTGTAGATAGGTGTCATCTAACGTGAGTGTCCTCTCATGGAGGTTCTACTGTATATATTTTTTTATTTTTCTTGACTATAATATCCCTAAATATAGTTATCAAGAGTTCCTATAAATTGCCAGGTATATAGGCAGGAGAAGTCGATAAAATATTAGGGTTGTAGGTATTCAAACAATTTGTTTCATTTTTGAAAATAGAGAAAGTCGAAGAAGTATAACTATATTGATGTAAATAAATTTGCATAACTTTTAGCTAAATTAGTGGCGTTCAGGATGCTATGTTTACGAGTAGCCCGAGTGTAAACTATAATTCTATCAACTAAGACTTTAAATCTAGAACAATGGGCCGTAATTAATATTACAAAATATATCATATGTCATATTTTCATAAATTAATCGCCATAATACATATCAATTGCGAATGTTTTTCTTATTGCTTATTCTGGTGTTGAGATAATTAACCCATGTTTGGTTAGAATAAAATGTGCATATTGGCACTTTTAAAGTCTATAGGCTAGACCCACGTAATCGTAGATCCTCTGAAAAAAAAATATTTTTTCTTTCAGCACTTATAAACGATTATGTGAAGTGAATAAATAGTACAAATGTGAAATCGTACTCGGATAAGGTGAATATATAAAGAAAAAAATATATATGAAGATTATCGTTTTGCTGAGTATACTTTTTTGCGTATGGCCTTTGGTAAAAAATATCCTCCCAATGGGGTAGCCTGTCTGTGATAGGTTGCTCCAATCATATAGAGCTATCAGACGACGGAAGGTTTCTGAAGGTTTTGTTTCTCCAGCACCAAGGAAACTTGTTAAAAATCTTTGTTCCTGTTTGTACGCTTACTCCATTGCTTGAAATATATACCGTAAAGATAGAGGCTGCCTGTGGCCGGCATTCATAGTTCTTAAAATTAAAGAGACTTCGGCCAGTAAATCTTCTTTTTATCTCGACGTTTCGACAAAAATCTTTTGTCGTGCTTTAGATGTTATACAAGATTCGAAATATCGTTTGAGAACGCCCTTGCAAACTTAGAATAATTTTTAATGCATTGCCAAATGTTTTCATTTTTATTCGCTCCTGACAAAAGATTTTTTTGTCGCAACGTCGAGATAAAAAAAAAACATTTACTGGCCGAAATATCTTTAATTGAAATATATAGTTTAAACGCGTGTGTGTGTGCTATTAACAAAGAGTGAGAATGTTACATAGGATTGATCTAGCTAAGTAGAATGTCTCAAGTTATACAAGTATCCTTTTTATCTCTCTTTGTCTCTCTTTTTTCTAAATTAAACCCAAACTCCCGTGTTGATTCATAGAGCGCTAATAGTATAGAAGTTGATGCATAGAATATCTAGAGCTGATTTTATTTCAATTATAATTTTATTGAAACTCTATACGAGAGCTTCCTTTGAATAATCCCTTTCTACCTTAAAAATGTTGATAGAGATAAATGAAATTAAAATATCTAAATTCATTCTAAAACTAAAATAAAAAAGAGGTTAAAAACCTATATAGGTAAAAAAATGAGATGTTAATTTACTACCGTGAATTTTGAATTATTACACACGTCTCGATATTACAGACAAATTATTTTGTCTATTGTAGCAAGTACTCTGTAGGCGAGCGTATTAATATATCTAAATTTAATTTTCATTCTTATATACAGTTGTGCCTTGTGAGTATAATACATTAGTTTTGGTATCATTCCACTATACTCAACCTTATCATGATTCTAAAAAGAGTTTTTTTGTTGTTTCCATAATTCAACTTCAATTCTTTTCTTGACACCTTTATAAAAAATATTGAATTTGGTATTTTTCTAATTCAGAATGTCTAAAGAAACTTAACATCTTGTTTCAGAGATCCTCAAAATTCTCTTCACGTCTTATTTATTTAGGTCAGTCAGTCCTAAGACAGATGTTCTTGCTCAATAATCAGAGTACGCCAAAAGGTTCGATAGTGTTCAACTGGTGCTATTGTCTTCAGGCGGTTGGTCCATTTACTTGGTACTCGGATGTCCTGTTAATGTGAACACTTCAAAGTGTAAGAATCATACTTCTTTCTACGTGTGTAGATATGTGGCGCTATTTACAGTAAAAAAAAGTCAATTACTACTTACCATGATTATCATAACCTGTACCGCGTGTACTAGAAATAATAAAATATTTAGAGAAGAATAATATTCTGTATCAGATTGATATCTTCATCAATCCATAATTCTAAGTTGAAATGGATCATAAAAATATACCTTTGTTGCATATTAGATGAGAAATTTATACCCTTATTAGAAGCCCCAAAACGAAATCTATATCTACAAATTCAGTAAATCCAATATAAATAAATATTCTATCCCATCTGTATGAAGTGAGGTCTTTATTCGCCATATGATTGGTTCCCTTCAATCAGGTGACCATAAATAATGTATACTCGAGAAACTCCTTTTAACCTGTCGAGATAAAAAAAAAAAGATTTACTGGCCGCGAAGTATATTTAATTTTAAGAACTATGACACAGACAGCCTCTATCTTTACGGTATATATTTCAAGCAATGGAGTAAGCGTACAAACAGGAACAAAGATTTTAAACAAGTTTCCTTGGTGCTGAAGAAACAAAACCTTCAGAAACCTTCCGTCGTCTGATAGCTCTATATGATGGGAGCAACCTATCACAGACAGGCTACCCCATTGGGAGGATCTTTTTTACCAAAGGCCATACACAGAAAAGTATACTCAGCCAAACGATAATCTTCATATAATTTTTTTCTTAACATATTCACCGTATCCGAGTACGATTTCACATTTGTATATTTATTCACTTCATATAATCGTTTATAAGGGCTGAAAGAAAAAAAAATATTTTTCAGAGGATCCACGATTACGTGGGTCTAGCCTATAGACTTACAAGTGCCAATATGCACATTTTATTCTGACCAAACATGGGTTCATTATCTCAACACCAGAATAAGCCATAAGAAAAACATTCGCAATTGATATGTATTATGGCGATTAATTAATGAAAATACTAGCGGACGTACCCGGCTTTGCCCGGGTTTTACCCGAGTAAAGGTTTGTCTAACGAACATTTGTTAAAACAATTCTCTATAAACTTATTTTAAAAAAAAAGATATATTTTGATAATTTGAAACTCGTAAATTTGAATCTCTCGATAAAGTGAACATTTTTTCCCGGTCCCTGTGTGCCGTGTCATCCTGAATTTTGTCTTTCCTAATTTTCGACATTACAAAATCATCGTTTTATCTAGTGAACATTTTCCCGGTTGGTATGCTTACAGGACGAAACTATGCAAAAGTTTCTATATAAGTTATTTAATTTTTAGTATCGCATTATATTTAAACGATACTCATTATTTCTTTTGATTTTTATATATCGTATATATCGTCTTGCACAATTATTTAAACTTTTTTCAATAAAGTACAATACTTAAAATAAAATATGTTTCTTATACAATCTAAAATTAGAAAATAAACTTTTAAATCGGTAACCTCAAGGAGATAGCCATTATAAAGCACTAATATTTGAATTAGTTTTACTTAATATATTAGCCCTGAAAGACCCAAGGTCATCAGGTGTGGAGCAGACTTCCTGCCTAAGCCTATCTCCGTCACAATGGTGGCGCTGCTTGCGAGTTAAATCTACAAATATGCAAATAACTCTAAGGATATTCAAGATATTCAATAAATTATTTTTCAGAAACCTTCCCAGTACTATACTAAATAACTTCCCAAAGTTTCATGGCGTTCCAATGAGTGGTTTGGTCAGGCATAAAGGACAGACACATACATACATACATTCATTTTTATATATATATAGATGACATGCGATAATTATATTTTGTAATATTGATTACGGCTCATTGTTTTAGATTTGAAATTTTATTTGATTGTGAATTATACTTGGAAGAGCATTGCTCGATGCTAATATTTTATTGTAATTCTACTGTCCTAAAACCTTGTGTCCATAGTTTGCTTAAATACCATTTCTAAGATTCCACCCTTCAGTGTAGCATATAAAAGTAGAATGATCCAATTCAGTATTAGAGCTTTAAAGAAGCGGTCTGGTAGATTAAATTGGCGAAACCTCTGGGAGGGTTCACCACTGATGAGCTAAGTCCTCCCAATATTTTTTCATCGCAGTAAGGAGAGTAGAATTAGTTTTATCTTTAAAAGAAACACTTTGCTTTTTATTGCTTCCATTTTTATTAAAGGATGTGAATGAATTTGGTTTGAACCAGCGGTAGATGTAAATTAACCATCATAAAGTTACCATCGCCTTCACAGAGTTGTTTAAATACTAGATATTGGGGTATTAATAAATATAATCGAATAATGTGTGATATGGAGGGGAGTTGTGCAATCCTGGAGTGGATGGAAAGACGTAGAGTGGCAGGAGCGTCAAAGGAAGGAACTTCGAGAGAATGGGTCAGCTGGTCACATGGACACGGCTGAAGTCGGCTCATAGTCCCAAGTGACTTGTAAGCTGAGTTTTTTCGAATTATCCCAGATCCTGGTCTTATATTAGGAGTCACGGATTGAAAGACGTCGAGTGGCAGGAGCGTCAAAGGAAGGAACCTCGAGAAAATGGGTCAGCTGGCCACATGGACATTGCAGTAGTCAGTTCATAGTCCCAAGTGACTTGAGCGTTGAATTATCCCAGATCCTGGTCTTATATTAGGAGTCACTGGCGACTCTACCTAGCGTGCTGTCAAAGAGACGCCATTATGTTTGCTACAGGGTGTAAATAGATGGTCTAACCTGATTGGTCTCCATGTCGTGACAATATAACAAGGTTGTCCCAAAAGTTCGTGTTTTTCTTTAAAGTTTTTTTATTACTTTGAGAATAATTTTATACTGCGAAAACCTAATAATACATAATACAAATACTTTATACATAATACAAAGACTTTATACATAATACAAAGACTTTATACATAACAGCGAATAATATTGGTATTTCAATTTTTTTTACAAGTGTTTATGAACTTTCGGGAGAACCTTGTAGTTTTTCCGTGCATAACTAAATATGAATTTGAAGGTATAATATTTGATATTTATGCATTATATGGTGTTAGAACACACCTAAAACAAAAAATAGGTCAATTAAAACATAAGACAGAATATCAATGAAATCAATTCCGTTCGATTAAAACCAGTAAAATGTATAAAACATTTTGATTTCGATGTTTAAAATTATTTTAAAAAGGATCCCGAGATTTATAAAATAGTTTATAAAACTTTTCTCAAGCATTGCAATTACCATTTCGAAAATTTCAAATTTGCATATATATATATCAAAATTTTATCCCCAATGTTTTCTTATAACAATTGATATAAAATTTAAATATTTTCACAGATAAACATGAGTGATCTTAAATTTATTTTATTAATCGCACAAAACATTTTATCAAAATTGACATATGAGCAGGTAACCTTGATTAATTCGTATTACAAATTTGACTTTAATTTTTTCCCTTATTTTTCTTGAATCTTGAAAGTTTTGGAGGTTCTTCTACTATCAATATAATTTTTAAAACCTTTTAATCTTCACTTTCTAGTATTTTTTTCAGGGCCCTCTCAGATGCGGACTTAATTGCTTTTCCTATTGCTGGGTAATCGAAATATTCTTCGAAACGTTCGTTTATCGCCTCAACATGTTCTAACTTTGCTTCAAAACTATTAACCAACTTTCCTTTATCTTTAACTTCTTTGAGCACAGCTTCTATTTCAGTTTCAATATCTTTCCTAATTTTCTTCATTTCCTGTAAATCCATCTCTTTTCCCAATACTTCGATCATTTTTTGTTTAAATTGCTGTTTCATTTTGGATCTTTCCTCTTCGGTTAATTTTTCATTATTTTCTATGGTTATACCTAGTTGATAAACTTCAACCAGTGGTTTCAATTTATTATTTCTTAAGTCTGCCCATTTCTCTCGTTTTTCGTTATATTTATCTTTGATCGATGCAAGGGTTTGTTTTAGTTTATTCTTAAATTCTTCTCTTTTTAGTAATACGCCCTTGCGATCAGCGAGTTCTGCTAGAGTTAAGGAGCTGAATTGTTCGAAGACTTCCTCCCACAGTTTTAAGCGATTTGGTTCCTCTTCTAACGCTAACTGCAATGCGTATTCAAATGGCAGTTCAGGTAAAGCACAAGCTTCACCAATTGGAGACTGTTTTTTTCTTTTTTTCCCCTTTTTTTCTCCTGAATCAATCACTGGATTTCTTGTTTCTTCTTTAAGTCTTTCTGCAGCTATCGGATGATCAGGCATTTTATGAGGCATGGGTTGAAAAGCAAAAAACGGTGCAGTACACGGTTCCATTGTAGTACACGGTTCCATTGAAGAAGTAGACGGTTCCATTGATGCAGTATGCGTTTTCATTGATGACGTACACGGTTCTCTTGATGCAGTATGCGGTTTCATTGATGCAGTATGCGGTTTCATTGATGCAGTATGCGGTTTCATTGATGAAGTACGCGGTTCTATTGATGAAGTTGACGGTTTTGATTCTTCACTTTTTTCACGACTTTTTTTACCTTTCTTTCCTTTCTCAGATTTAGGTATAGCTCCTCTCTTTTCAGCCATTTTTATAAGGTTTATATAAAAATCATATAATCAACCTCAAACTTTATTCCACACACACACTATTAAAAACAAATTAAATTTAACTTTATTTTTCAAAAAATCTGTTTATATATAGTTAAAATTCGAAATAAATTATGCAAATTTGCGTTAATTTTTCTCGTATTGTTTAAATATTTCAAAATATCTGAATAATTATTTGAGGTAAGTTTTTTAATTTGCTTTTTTTTCAAATTTGAAATATACATTTATTGCTATTTTAAAACGTTCATAAAAATGGCTAATTTGACTCAAAAAGGCTATACATTAAATGAGTTATATAAAAAATGGCGCACCTGGATCTGTAAACAAAAAATTTCTCAAAATATTTGAGAGGTAGCTCCCTCTTTATCAATTTGTTGCAGTTATATAAAAAAAAAGTGCATAGCTGGATCGATAAAGAAAAAAAAAACAATTTTTTCTCAAAATATTTCGAGAGAATATTGCACTGTGCAATAAATTGATAAAGAGGGAGCAATCTCTCAAAATATTTAGAGATTTTTTTTTTCTTTTACAGACCCAGGTATGCCATTTTTCATATAAACTACGAGATAAATAAAAAAAAATTGATGCAATCGAAAACTATTATCACTTTATTTACAATTTTAATGAGTCTTAGGCTTTTTTAAGATTAGATTTTCAAGTTCGTAATTTTGGGAGAAAGCTTGTTGGAGATGTTCAGCTCGTCCCACATACAGCAGAGAAATGCTCAGGGATATGTCTGAACCGGAAATAAATCGTCGAAATATACGAAATAAATTTACAATCCATAATAAAACCCCAGCATTCGGCGCACAAATACCCGTTTTTATTGTTGCTTCTTATCCGCATGTGCAAAGATTACACAAATTCCATGAATCCATGATCCTCGAGCTCTCATGGAATGAATAGGGTGTAGGGGTGCAGCTTTTATTGATTACGGCACCATAATCTAGACACACTTTGGTGAAAGTCTGACTTTGCCTATAATTTGAAGCCGTTCCTAATATGGAAGCAGACGCCTTTGCTGCCGACTCTAACATGAATACAGACCTCCGTATCCCTGAAGAGGGACCCTTGCTGAGGTCTATCAACCAAGTCAGTTGAACTCAGGATTTTTAAAGAGGTCTTTCTCCTCTTTCTAACAATGCTGCTGTTGGTCTGTGACTGCTGGCAGAGTTATTGTGGTTATTTTACTGCTGACCTTCATAACTGAAGGTCCTTCCCCTTTCTGCCACCTGGAGACGCGCCTTGTAGCAGTCAGCTCTGCCGAGGGGCACAAATACCTACCCATTAGATGTAAAAAAGATATTTTTCATCACATACAGAGGTTTCAAACAATCATCTTACTTGACCTCAGCACATTTCTCCCCCAGAAAGGCTAAGAAACCTCAAATTGAAATCAGCATGATGACACCAGATAATGTCCACAGCTGCTATTAGTTATTAAGTCTGTCAACTAACCCAGAAATTTGGTGACTTATGTACGTGGTTCTGTTGTACATCAAGAGAAGTAGAAATGTTTTTAAATTAACCTGTATTTATCAGTTTCTTAAGTAAAAATTGGATTAGTTATTTTCACAGATTTTTTTTTATAAAAAAGCGGTATTAAAGTAATTTACACAAGAGGCTCCTCTTAATGTTTATTATTGTTTTTTAAAAAAAAGAAGAACCGATTATTTAGTAGAAATGTAGATTCACGATACTTCACATTCCGAAGAGATATTCTGAATTATTCCAAATTTCGAAGAACAATAAACAATTCTATCATATCATCCTATTGCTGGGTAAACGAAATATTATTCGAAGCGCTCGTTTATTGCCTCAACATGCTCTAACTTTGCTTCAAAACTATCAACCAACTTTCCTTTATCTTTAACTTCTTTGAGCCCAGCTTCTACCTCAGTTTCAATATCTTTCCTAATTTTCTTCATTTATTGTAAATCAATCTCTTTTCCCAATACTTCGATCATTTTTTGTTGAAATTGCTGTTTCTTTTTGGATATTTCCTCTTCGGTTGATTTTTCATTATTTTCTATAGTTATACCTAGTTGATATTACTGATATTATTTTCCGTAATACGCCCTTGCGATCAGCGAGTTCTGCTAGAGTTGGCGTCGAATTGTTGGAAGACTTCCTCCCACAATTTAAAAGCGATTTGTTTTCTCTTCTGACGCTAACTGCAATGCTAATTCAAATGGTAGTTCAGGTAAATAACAAACTTCCCCAATTGGAGATTTTTTTCTTTTTTCCCTCTTTTTTCTTCTTCTGAATCAATCACTGGAGGTACAACATTTGTTTCTTCTTCAAGTCTTTCTACAGCTATCAGATAAATAGGCATTTTATAAAGCATGGATTTAAAAGCACACCACGGTGTAGTAAACGGTTCCATTGTAGTATACAAGGTTCCATTGTAGTATGCACGGTTCCATTGTAGTAAACACGGTTCGATTGTAGTAAACACGGTTCCATTGTAGTATGCACGGTTCCATTGTAGTATAAACGGTTCCATTGATGTAATGTGTCGAAATAATTGAAGTATTTAAAACAGCTTTAACCGTTTTCCTTTCTAAAGAAAGAAAAGAATTTGACGCAATCGAAACACTGTCTTTAATTTTATGATGTAATAGGTGAGAGGTCTATACAATGTATGAAAATAATGTAGAAGATTTTTTTAAATTAGCAGGCCAACAAAACGCTAAAGTCAAATTCACGACATCTATTTTATACCAAAATATTTTCCTCCTGTCAACATCCTAGTAAATGTGTAAATATAAGGTTATCTCAAAAGTTCGTGAACATATTATGATTTATATTTTGCAAGTGTTTAAGAACTTTTGGGACAACCTTGTAATTCTGAAACTTGGCCCACCTGCTGATGGCCACTTTTGATATAGTACATCAGAGATTAAATCATTCTAATATAAGAATTATTTTATAATTTTACCAAGGGTACCAATATTACCAAGGATGTCCTAAAAGTTTGTAAACACTTGCAAAATATAAATTATAATATATAAACGAACTTTTGGGACAACCTTGTATGATGATCCTGTGTAAATAAAATTATCTTTGTAAATAATACGATTAAGATTGCTTTCTTGTTGAGACATTTCTAATTAACTTAGTTTAAACTTCAGTGAGACAATCCATTTATGAACCTTTTAAAATAGCAATAGATGTATATTTCAAATTTTAAAATAAAGGAAATTTAAAAAATAATTTTAAAATAAATTTTAGATATTTTTTGAATATTCAAATAATATTTTAAAAAATAACACTAATTTGCATAGTTTATTTCGAAATTTAAACTATATATAAACCGATTTATTTTTTTAGAAAGAAATTCAAATTTAATTTCAATAGTGTTGAACAAAGTTTCAGATTGATTATATGAATTTTTTATAAACCTTTTATAAAAATGGCTTCAAAGGGAGGAGCTATTCCTAAATCTAAGAAAGGAAAGAAAGCTAAAAAAAGCCAGGAAAAAAATGAACAAAAACCGTCAACTTCAGCAATAGAAATGATCAATTTATTAATAAACTCGCATACTGCATCAATAGACCCGCATACTGCATCAATAGGACCGTGTACGTCATCATTAGAACCGGGTACGTCATCAATGGAACCGTGTACCTCAAAAAAGCCTGATCCTCCGATAGATGCAGAAATACTTGAAGAAAAAGCAAGAAATAGTGTACCTCCAGTGATTGATTCAGAAGAAAAAAAGAAAAGAAAAAAGAGAAAAAAGAAAAAAAAACCTCCAATCGATGAAGCTTGTGCTTTACCTGAACTGCCATTTGAATTAGCATTGCAGTTAGCGTCAGAAGCGAAATCAAATCGCATAAAACTGTGGAAGGAAGTCTCCGAACAATTCAACTCCTTTACTCTAGCAGAACTCGCTGATCGCCAGGGCATATTAAGAAAAAGAGAAGAATATAAGAATAAACTAAAACAAACCCTTGCATCGGCTAAAGAGAAATATTACGAAAATCGAAAAGAAATTGTAGACTTAAGAAATAAACAATTGATACCACTGGTTGAAGTTTATCAACTAGGTATAACCATAGAAAATAATGAAAAATTAACCGAAGAGGAAAGATCCGAAATGAAACAGCAATTTAAACAAAAAATGATCGAAGTATTGGGAAAAGAGATGGATTTACAAGAAATGAAAAAAATTAGGCAAGGAATTGAAACTGAAGTAGAAGCTATGATTAAAGAAGTTATGAATAAAGGAAAGTTGGTTGATAGTTTTGAAGCAAAATTAGAGCATGTTGAGGCGATAAACGAACGTTTCGAGGAAAATTTCGATTATCTAGCATTAGGAAAAGCAATCCAGTCCTCATCAGAAGATGCCTTGAAAAAGATAGTACAAAATAAAGATTCAAAGGTTTTAAAAGTTAAATTGATAGTAAAAGAACCTCCAAAACTTTCAAGTTCCGAGAAAAAATAAGAAAAAAGAATTAAAAGTTAAATTTGTAATACGAATTAACCAAGGTTACCTGCTCATATGTCAATTTTGATAAAATGTTTTGGGCGATTAATAAAATAAATTTAAGATCACTCATTTTTATCTGTGAAAATATTTTAATTTTATATCAATTGTTATAAGAAAACATTGGGGATAAAATTTTGTTATATATATATGCAAATTTGAAATTTTCGAAATGGTAATTACAATGCTTGAGAAAGGTTTTATAAACTATTTTATAAATCTTGGGATCCTTTTTAAAATAATTTTAGACATCGAAATCAAAATGTTTTATACATTTTATTGGTTTTAATCGAACGGAATTGATTTCATTGATATTCTGTCTTATGTTTTAATTGACCTATTTTTTGTTTTTAGATGTATTCTAACACCATAATGCATAAATATCAAATATTATACCTTCAATTTCATATTTAGTTATGCACGGAAAAACTACAAGGTTCTCCCAAAAGTTCATAAACACTTGTAAAAAAAATTGAAATACCAACATTATTCGCTGTTTTGTATAAAGTCTTTGTATTATGTATAAAGTAATTGTATTATGTATTATTAGGTTTTCGCCGTATAAAAATATTATTCTCAAAGTAATAAAAAAACTTTAAAGAAAAACACGAACTTTTGGGACAACCTTGTTATATTGTCACGACATGGAGACCAATCAGGTTAGACCATCTATTTACACCCTGTAGCAAACATAATGGCGTCTCTTTGGCAGCACGCCAGGTAGAGTCGCCAGTGACTCCTAATATAAGACCAGGATCTGGGATAATTCAACGCTCGTCACTTGGAACTATGAACTGACTACTGCAGTGTCCATGTGGCCAGCTGACCCATTTTCTCGAGGTTCCTACCTTCGAAGCTCCTGCCACTCTACGTGTTCTTCAATCTACTCCAGGATTGCACAATCCACCCTCCATATAATTCGATTACTGCTTTATTTTTACTTCAATATCTAGAATTTAGACAACTCCCCGTGAAGGCGATGAGAACTTTACGATTGTTAAATAATGGTTATGATGGTTAAATTTACATCTACCGCTGGTTCAAAATAAATTCAATCACATCCTTTAATAAGAAATGGAAGCAATAAAAAGCAGAGTGTTTCTTTTAAACATAAAAAAAACTTCTACTATCCTTGCTGCGATTAAAAATATTGGGAGGGCTTAGCTCATCATTGGTGAACCCTCTCAGCGGTTTTGCTAATTTACCAGACCGCTTCTCAGAGCTAACATTCTTCAATGTTCAGACCTAGATATCCACACATCCAGTTGCTTTTATTATTATATGTAAAGCTTATATAGACAAAGAATACGTGCTTCCACTCCTTTACATGAAACATAATATTGAATCAATCTCTTAAAGACGCATTTGAGGTTTTTATTCTATATTTATTTTATTACAAGCGGGTGTACCCGGCTCCGCCCGGGTTTTACTCGAGGGAAGTTGTTTTCTTGGCCGACTGTTTTACATATGGTGTTATCTTAAAATTGCTTGTTTTGAATATTTTTTTAGATTGAGATTATTAGCTAGTATGTAAAAAAATTAACTCTGTTGAAATTAAATTTTGTATTTTATATAAATAAAATTAACTCTGTTGATTTATTTTGTATTTAATCGATAACAGCGAAGTTACGCATGTTAATGTTAGGAAAAATATTTTGATGTTAAGCAAAACCTGCTCCATCTCGTTTACATAAATGTTGAAAATTTGGTCGAAATTGATGCATTGTAACGAAAGTTTTTAGCGAACACCACTTATGAAATTTCCATTTTATTAATATAGATTACAGAAGCACGAAGTCTATCAGACTTGTGCTATATTAGAATTATTTACATATACACATATATCTTTGATTATTTACATGATGAATTGGTAGTGATTAAAAAAATCGTTTACAAATAGCTCTAAACTTGCCAAAGTTTTCATAAGATTGAGTATATACAGAAAGATGATTTGGCATTATGTCAAAGTAAGCAAGAACAATTTGGTTTGTCAGAGGGCAAGCCAACAAATGATGCTCTGGTGTTTCAACAACTAGACAGCATTCACATGTTGGATCATTTATAACTCTCAAGTCAAAGAGAAAACTTAAAAAGGGTCCTTTGCCTGTGAGAACAAAGTAGTGTATTTATCAGGAGTAATGAAGCTTGGTACATCTCTCAGAAAAGATTTCTTGAACGTTGCATTAGTTTGAGAAAGATAAAATCTAAATTCTGTATTGATATATAATTTATTCAACTCATTTGAAAAGGGCTTATTTAGTGTTTGGTCTGTCAGAGAATTCTTCATATTGTATCTAATTAGTGATAATTCAAGGTAGTCGGTCAGCATAGGAGTTTTGGCTAGAATATGAGTAATGTAAGAAGATGAACTTCTGTAAGCATGAATGTACCTAATTAAAATTTGGTACTGTATAGAATTTAACTTTGAACGTTTTGTGGATTGTTAAAAGGGAACCAGATATTTGATGCATAACTTAACATAGGACGTATCACCGCCTTGTATAAAATCAATCTGCGCCTTTAATCAATTGCCCAAGTACGTGCACATAATTAAAATAGCGCATTCTTAAATTTAATAGCCCTGTTAATTATATTGTCAACGTCTGGTCTAATTTTATTTCGTTGTCTGTGGTTGCGAAAAATAATTCCCAAATTCTTTATAGTTTCTGATGGCTGAATATTTATACCGTTAAAGTTTATAGGTAATTTTTGGTAATTGTGTAGGTAGAGTATGCCTGTTTTATTTGGACTTATTGAGAGTTTCACCTTCTCACACCAATTTTTAATATTTTTCAGACTTTTTATAATTTTGAACTGAAGATCCTGGATGCTAGAGCCCCAAACCACAAATGAAACGTCATCGACAAAAGCTATGACTTTCGCGAAATTTTCACCAAAAGATGAAATGAAATCATTTAATAATATATTCCAAATAATTGGAGAAATAATTCCACCTTGAGGTCATCCCTTATTTACCATTTTGTAAATTTTGAGTTTAAGTATCTCAGCCCTACCTTTCGAGATCTTCGAGATATGAAATAACTATTTTAATTAGTGGCGCTGGAAAGTTATCTTTGTCCAATTGTTGAATGATTGCAGGATGCCAAGCGTTGTCGAATGCTCCGCTGATATCCACAGCAACCAAGGCCGTAACATCTGTTTCCTTTCTTTGGAGACTTATTTTAGTTATTTCGTGTAGGGCAGAGATTGTAGATTTGCTTGTATGAAGCCGTGCTGATCGGGATGCATAACATTATTAGCATTAATGTGATTTAAGAGTCCGATGTGAATTAATCCCTCAAAAATATTGCCAAAAGATTAGATGACAGACATATAGGTCGGTAGGCTTTCGGTTCATTATAATTATCTTTATTTGTTTTTTGTTTTTTAATTATCATAACAGCTGCTTCTCTCCAGGCCATTGGATAATATTTTAGCACAATGCAAGCATTGAATAAATTGTTAGGATTGGCGATATGTAGTGTGCTGCCGTTTTAATCATCTGATTACTTATATGATCTAATTCTGGAGCCTTTTTATTGTCGAGTTTACTAATTATAGAGAAAGTTTGAGTATTATCAATATGAATAGTTTCGTCATTGGAAAAAGTATGTTCCTTGTTTCTGATTAATTTATGATAATTTGTTTCATAAGATTGATTATCGTCCGGAAACAGGGAAGAGAGAAGGTTTATCATTTCTGATTGAAGCCTATCTCGAGATACATTTAAAACTGGTATATCAAATGATTTTGGAGTAGTCCTTTGTTTCAAAATTTCATAAGTATTTCCAAAGGGGGATGGATTTTCCACTTCATCTAAAAATGCCAGCCAACTCACTCTTCTTGTTTTTTCAATAATAATCATATATTTATTTCTTGTTTCTTCATATACTTTTTTTTTATCAATTAGCTGTCTATTGATCCGTTTACCTCGGTAATAAAGATTTCGAATTATTTGAAATAACTTTTAAGAAGTTCCAAATTCACCCGTCCACCAATTAATTGAATTATCATGTAAGTATTTTGGTTTTATTTTTAAAGATGCATATGCAGCCTCAATGAGTATATCGGTTATGAGGGAAACTACACGATTTATATCGTTTTTATATTCTATATTACTGGATGCCTCAACTGCCTCGGTAACTCTTGAGACCTCAATTGCTTGCTCATAATTTAGCCAGTTTGTTCCTTTCTCTTGAAAATACCACGTTGAAGTATTTCCACGCAAAATGTATTATGTTCCCAATCCAATGTCAAAAGAAATTGCGAGGTGGTCTGCTATTTGGGAGAGATTTAATGTTTTCCATTCTTCAACAAGTACATGGGCATGACGATTTGTTATAGTGAGGTCTATTATGCTTGAACCTCGACAAGTTTTGTCCCGATTATTATGAATAAGCATGTTATGAAAATCAATTATAGACTGAAGGCTTTTACCATTCTGAATAAAAAAAAACATTATCAAACCATAATTGGCTTCGAGCATTAAAATCTCCAGTCAATATCACCGGATTTGTATTAAAAGTTGTAATCAATTTATCGAAGAATTGAACATGAGTAGTTTCCAGTTTATTTGGATGTATGTAAATATTTGAAATGATAATTTGAAATTTAGCAGTTTGCACCGAAATGGTAGTTGCAAATGAGTTCTAAAATCCGTAACTAAATTACATACTAGAACAGGATTTGCTAAAATAATTGCGGAATATACCGGAGTGCTCGAAATATTTGCATATAGTATTTCACAATGCCTATTAAAATTTACTTTGTTATTTATAGTATATGGCACTTGAACCAAAACCAGATCACACTTGTCTCTATAAATGAATTCCATGATTTCGTTATTAAGTAGATTACTTTCACGTATTTCTTGTTGTAGAATTTTAAGTTTAAACATTCACTTTTATAATTAAGTTCTATAATTTAATCTAATGTGATAATATCATGATCTAGTTCTGCATAACATGTTCTCTGGATTTCATTTGTAAGAGATACAAGTGACAAGATTTGTCATTTGATTCATGATTGTTGTTATTCCTATATTTAGAATTCGTTGAGTAATTTATACATTTCGGGGCTGATTGGCAATTACCATGTTGGCCGCTGTCTCCACAATTGTTACTTTTTTCAATCCTACAAGAATTTTTATTGTGACCAAAACCAATACAATTTTGACATTGGCGTACAAGCACCTTATCCTTCATGTGTGTAACCTGATTTTCAGTATAAATGCGTTGAAGTTTCTTCATAATTTGATATGTTCCCGGTGAAACACGTAGAACAACATTTGTACATCGGAGTTAGATTTCAATGCAAAAAGAACTTTCATCTTCTTCTCACTTGCTTTCAACTTTGGGTTCATATTGCACAGAATAGAAGGTAGATCCTTAATAACAGTATATTTAGTGATTGCTTTAAGAACTATTGTAGGATCTAGTGGCTTAGAGAGAGGTGCATATATTAATGCCTTTTGGTTTACCTCATCTATCTTTTTAAATTCGTAAATTATTTTATCTAAGTTTTCATTTAAATCTACTTTAAGTATTACACCAGACTTATATTTAATTATTCTATTTATTTTAATTTTATATTTTCTGTTTTGCATCATTTTAATACCATTATTCACTTTGTTAAGTACTTTGCCGGTGAGACATTTGTCTTAGATTTAAATATCAACGTTTTGTCCGCTTCATTCTGAATTTGCATAACTAATTTCTCAACTTCTCCATAATTTCTTGCAACTTGAGCATATGACCAATTGTAATCTGGATTTAGAGGAGATCTTGATGGTATAATCCAAATTGACCAATCTATCACAGAAAGAGCCATTAATCACAGCAATATCTCCCATTGTATCCATCAGCAATTTCAGTTGCTTTAGCATATTTTGTATTATTGTAAGATAGTTTTGATTTAAACTTTTATTAGTTGATGAGTATTTAGCTTTCAGTACCTCAAAAATCTGCTCCGATATGATCTTATGCTGGGTCTTACATTCCTCGGTATGCTTTACAATTATATCATCCAATTAACTCCCTATATATAGGGATAATACAATTTTTACAAACTCAAAAAAGCACCGTAAAAGCGGCGTGTAAATATATACTATATACAGTTACGAGCGTCTTTCCTAATCCGTCGTCAATCCGTCATCGGCCGACTCTGTCACGGTTTGCCGGCGCCCTCCTATTGGTCGGCTACGATCACGTGTCATGCCACCACGTGGCGCGACGGTGACCTTGAGTGACGTAATGCCCCCCCCCCCCCTGCCGGTGGCGCGCGCCCGTTGGCTGCCGGCGAGCACGTGACCTCCCTGTGCGCGCGCATGGCGGGCGGTTACGAGCGTCTTACCTACGGAAGCCAACAGTACATAGGCAGATAAAGCACATAGGCTATAGTTATTAACTAATATATGCATTTATTTAAGGCGCCAATTTATAATTGTAACAAATAGTATTTGAATAAAAACATTCAATCGGGTAAAACACGGGCGTTGCCCGGGTCATTCGGCTAGTAACATCTATCAGAAACATATTTACCGGAGGCGACACGCGGCCATCAGCCTCGTAGCGGCAAAAAAAAAATAATTCTATATACAGTTACGAGCGTCATGCGTTCTTAATTCTTCATTTTTCATCTCTGTCACCGTTTGCTTTTTTTTTTCTTAGTCTCTGCCACCAGGTGAACCCTCGCATGGAAGAAGGTGAGATAGTTGCTCACATTATAAAGGGAATTTCGGAGGACACATACCAGGTATTGGTGGCGAAAGATATACAGACGGTAGATGAGATCCTGAAGTTCTGCCGTCATCTGACAACCGTCAAGCAGCGCCGGATCGGCCGTACGAAATTCGCCAGGTTGTCAAACGTAATGCCCATTTCGTGTGTTGACGACTCAGACGACTTGGCCGGCTTAATTCGCCGCATCGTTAGAGAAGAGATACAAAAGGTTTTCTCAGTACCTGAAGTGATCAATCCGCTCCGAGAGGTGAACGCCCTGGAACAGACTGTGAGGGAAGAGGTCAGTTGTGCTCTACAACCTACCAGACCACAAGTCAACGTGGTACAACAACAACCACGAACGCCCTATTATAATATCGACCGACCAACCCAACCCAGGAAGACGGAACATTGGAGAACCTACGACGACAAACCTATCTGCTTCCACTGCGGACGACCCGGACATGTCGCCCGTTATTGTAGGGAACGAAGGCAGGTCTTCGCTGAAGCCAGGACAAGGAATGGCGGAGAAGGAAGAATTGTTGGATTTAGAGTCGACCCCCGAGATATGACGCCGACGACGACTATGTAACGCCCCAAACCTCGACGTACTTCTACCGGAGCTCTTCCCCACATCCAAGCCGCGCAAGGTCGCCAGCCCGTCGTTTCAGCCGTTCTCCCAAGCCTCAGAATGTGGAAAACTAAGTGGAGCGGCTTCTAACGGGGGTGAGGTCGCCATTGAGGAAAATCCTCCAGGGTATATCGCCGCTAAATTAAAAGAAAATTTTGTTATGGTCGAAATAAATGGACGCAAAATTAAAGCATTAGTGGATTCAGGAGCCGACTTTTCTGTTATTTCAGACAAAAATTTCGACGCGAACTAAAGACACCTCTCTTCAAAGAACCAGGTCCCATTCTTAAAGTCGCAAACAAAAATTTAATAGAAACCATAGGAAAATGTGTCCTGAACATAGAAGTTAATGGTCTGAATATCTCATTCGAATTCGTTGTTATGGCGGAATGCAGCCATGACATCATATTTGGATGGGACTTCTTCAAGGCCACCGAGGCCGTCATTGATTGTGGCAGAAATGAACTCCATCTCGGGGAAACCTCCGTCCTGGAATCTCGAGAGGAGGAAAACCAGAGATTGTTTGCTTCCGACGACTTCGTCATCCCGCCTAAATCAATAAGAAGATCAGTGTGATAAACGAAGAAATATAACACATTTTTTAGTCTCAAATTCTAGGAACTTTTTATTAAGAAAGGAAGTACTTATACCAAACTCATTGGTTACATTTCGACACGGCCGAGGTAGCATTTGGGTGGCGAATGGAGCGTCTTGGCCGCAACTGATTCCATCAGGAATGAATATGTGCACCATGGAAAGTTATGAGAATGGGAATATCTGCAGTCTTATTGAAGCCAGGGAAGTGTTACAAGAAACGCAGCTAAAGTCACGTGAATGGTCACAGAAGATAAACCTTACTCTAGATCCAGGGCTGTCTGAAATTCAAAGGTTGCAGCTTGTTTCTTGCCTTGACGAGTTTATTGACATATTTGACTTTGGGAGTACTCCTATTAAGCCCACCAGTACTGTGAAGCACAAGATAAACACAGGAGACCACACTCCAATCAAACAGCGGCCCTATAGAGTAGCACCAAGTGAACGACGACTAATTCAAGATGAAGTGAACAAGATGATTGAAAATCACACCGTGAAGCCCTCTGAAAGTCCTTAGTCATCTCCAGTTATTCTAGTTCGAAAGAAAGATGGAACCTGGAGATTCTGCGTTGATTACCGTCGATTAAATAAGATAACAAAAAAAAAGATGTTTACCCGCTGCCACGCATTGACGATGCCTTGGACAGTTTAGCTGGCTCTAGTTACTTCTCCACGATGGATCTTCGGTCCGGGTATTGGCAGATTGAAGTGGACGAAAAAGACAGGGAGAAAACTGTCTTCATCACTCCAGATGGGCTGTATGAATTCCAAGTAATGCCTTTCGGTCTATGCAACGCTCCAGCACCGTTTGAAAGGATGATAGATAGTGTTCTGGGCAGTCTTAAATGGAACATGTGCCTTTGCTACCTGGACGACATCGTAGTTTACGCACCTACCTTTGAGGAACATCTACGTCGTCTACAACTTGTATTAAGGTGCATCCAGAAAGCTGGACTAAACTTAAACCACAAAAAGTGTCTTTTTGAATCAAGGAGGATAAAGATTTTGGGACGCCTTGTTGACGCCAATGGAATTCATCCAGATCCAGATAAAGTTGAAGCCGTCTCTAAATTTCCGAGGCCAAGGAATATCTCTGAACTGAGGAGCTTTCTTGGATTATGTTCCTATTACCGAAGATTTATTGAGAACTTTGCCGACAAAGCTAGATCTTTGCATGACCTACTGAAGACTGAAAAGCAATTCTATTGGGATGCAGCTCAAGAGGAAGCGTTTGAAGTCCTTAAAACAGCTCTAATTTCAGAGCCTGTCTTGGGACACTTTGATGAATCCGCTGATACCCATCTACACACCGATGCAAGCGGACATGGTATTGGAGCTGTTCTTCTACAAATACAAGGTGGAAAGGAGCGGCCTATAGCTTATGCATCTAGAAGCTTGACAAAGGCTGAAAATAACTATTCTACAACGTAAAAAGAATGTCTTGCTGTAGTCTGGTCTATTAGCAAATTCCGCCCATATTTGTTTGGTCGACCATTCACGGTTGTCACTGACCATCATTCTCTATGTTGGTTGGTAGGGCAGAAAGATCCTTCTGGCCGCTTGGCAAGATGGGCGCTGAAGTTGCAAGAATTTGACGTGACCGTTACCTACAAGAGCGGACGCAAACATAAGGATGCCGATTGTCTGTCAAGGAGCCCGCTTGAGAACGATCAACCAAGTGCTGTGATGTCACTAACCAACGTCGATATAGAACAGACTAAAGACCCGGATTTAGCTAAAATAATCGATAATTTAAACTCGGGCTACACCAGAAAGGAATTCAGCATTATTGACGGCATCTCATACAAGAAAAACTATAGCACAACTGGAAGACCCTGGCTTATGATGATCCCTAAGCACTTAAGATCGGAAGTTATGGCAGATTTACATGACGCTCCTACAGCTGGGCATTTGGGTTTCGTCCGAACGTATGACAAAGTCAAGAAGCGATTCTATTGGCCTGGCCTTTATAGAACTGTTCGCCAATATGTAAGCCATTGTCGGGGGTGTCAACGAAGGAAGAAATTACCTCGACGTCCGGCTGGACAACTTGTATCCATACCACCTGTAGAAAAACCATTCTATAAGGTCGGGGTTGATCTCCTTGGAAGATTTCCAGTTTCTAAAGATGGAAACCGTTGGATCATTGTGCACCGATTATATGACAAGGTATGCCATAACAAAAGCGATCCCAGACGGAGGAGCAATCGAAACAGCTAAGTTCCTGGTTGAAGACGTCATCTTGAAGCATGGAGCTCCTAGAGAAATGATAACATATCGCGGCAGAAATTTCATTTCTCAAGTAATAAAAGAGATCAATACTCTGTGCGGAATTGTGCACAGATTTACAACGGCCTACCATCCCCAGACCAACGGCCTGACTGAGAGGTTCAACAAAACTCTGGGAGACATGTTGTCCATGTACACAGGTGTTGAGCAGAAGGACTGGGACCAAGTTTTGCCCTATGTAACTTTTGCTTACAACACTGCTAAACAGGAGGCGACCGGCTACACCCCGTTCTTTCTTGTCCACGCCCGCGAGGCCGAGACCTACATCGATGCCTTACTACCCTATCTACCAGATGAGACCTCTGACGACTATGTTGGAGAACTTGTGACCAGAGCTGAGGAAGCGCGTCAACTCTCCCGATCACGCCTTCTACAATCACAGGCGAAAGACCGTAGACTATACGACCAGAAACATACTCCAGTCTATTACCAGAAGGATGATCTTGTGTGGGTTTTTACTCCCATCCGAAAAGTATGACTATCAGAAAAGCTACTGAAGAGATACTTCGGTCCCTACAAGGTGAGCAAGAAGCTTTCAGAAGTTACGTATGAAGTAGAGCCCGTGGACCCCTCTCCCCGATCACGGAAAGCCAAGGATATCGTCCATGTCATTCGGATGAAGCCCTACCTGGACCCTGAAGAACAACATTCTATTCTACTAGGGAACACCAGCCGTGATAGATTTCCATCCAGAACAAGGGCTGAGACAAGCTAATCAGCGGGTCGCTGTTTCTCTAAGGAGGGTGTAATGTCAAGCGGCTCAGCGGTTCCAACCACGAGGCCCCATGGGACGCCTGTCAATCATCCCTGGACACCGGGTGTGAGGGGTTCGCGGAATTTGCCCGCCGGGGGGGAGCTGACATCCCTCATTAGGATTATCTTTTAACTTGGGGTAAGCTGTACTCCCTCTCTTCCCCTATAAATACCCCTTATAATAAATTATTTATTCCCAAATTTGCCCTTGCTTTATTCATCTCCGCGACAATATGCTTACTCTCTGAATGAGACCCAGAATCGCCCGGCTTCTCCCCTAGGAAATGTTTGTCAGGCGAACTTATTATCATTATCTCTCTAATTAGTAGTCATGAAATATCATTAATATATCATTATTATCATCATTTTGTGTTTCATTCTCAATTTTTAATTCATAAAATTTGGTGGACGAGTGTGTAACACCCTCGATTTCCGACAGCCATGAACCGGGATCAAATACCGCGTCAACATTTTGTTTAATAGGTGAATAACCTTCACATATTATTCATTGTTGTAAATATCATAAACTAGGTTGCTCCTTTTGAGCGGTACCTAAATAACAGAAGTTATATTAGAACACACACATAGACAGAATCATTTAGTGTCGTTAATTGCAATCGATATAGAGGGTGCATTTGACAATACATGGTGACCAGCTATTTTTAAAAAAGAATAGATCAAGATGATATACCCGCTGATTTAATAAAACTATTGCAATCTTTCTTGAATAATATAAAACAATTTTTACTTATGGTGATAAGAAGATTAATAAAACAATTTCAAAAGGATGTCCACAGGGCGGGGGGGGGGGGGGAATACTGTCTCCATTGCTATGGCTGATATTACTGGATGATTTGTTAAATAAAATTCCTATACCCAATTCTGAAATACTGTGTTATGCTGATGATGTGACAATAATAGTTTGGAATAAAGAAAGGATACTCTTAAGAATTTGATAGAATTAATCTTGGAAGAAATCGATCAATGGTGTACTCAAAATAAACTGAAAATCAGTCTTTAGAGAACTAACATTCTGCATTTTCACAATAAAGACATGTCCGCAATAAAGTTTAAAAACAAAATAATTATGCCAGAACAAGAAATTAAAATATTAGGAGTTACTTTTGCAAATCATTTTAGAAAGAAAAAACTTAATTTCAATCATCACATAGATATTATACTAAATAAGACAAAAAGATAAAAAAAAAATCTGCTACTGTCAATTTGCGGAAAAGCTTGGGGTCTGAATACCCAAAAGAAACTTACATTATACAAAACAATATTTAGGCCAATACTTTCTTATGGATTGGAGATATGGTATAAATTCGTAAATAATAAAAATATAAATAAATTAAATTTAGAAGAAAAAAATACAATTTAGATATCCCAAGCATAAAAAAGGATTTTATTGAATTTAAAATGGCTACTTTAAAGAACAACACAAATGAAACTTTTCAAAGCTTCTTCCCTAACAATATACCTAAATATTTCCGACCAAACTTTCAGAATTCTCAATTAATTTCTAATCATGGAAATTTCAAAAGCTTTCTAAAAAGAATTAAAGCGGTGGAAGACTCGAGTTGTTTTTGTGGACATGAGGACCAAACCTCAATACATATTTTACTAGATTGTCCTGTTTTTCAAGACTACAGAATCGAAAATAATTTCCGAGTGAATGTTTGCCAGACGAATTTTATTTTAACACAAATACTATTTATTTATCATTTTAAATCTAAAAGGTAGTCATCTGGATTCTCATTAATACATCACTATTATGTAATTTATTATATTATATATAATTATAAAGCTTATGTCCATAATTCATATAAAATACCCATTCAAAGAGTCTAGCATCAGTATCACTATAAAAGAAAGTTCGAAAAATGCAATTTAACAGCGGTATGGTAGATTAAACTAGAATTGCTGCATTGTTTTGTTGTTGTGTTGAGAATCCATACAGGGCAATGGGCCCTAATAAAAGCCTTTTTATTTTGTTTTTGTTTTTGGTAGATTAAACTGGCGAAATCGCTGGGAGGGTTCACCACTGAAGAGCCAGGCCCTCCCATTAATTTTTCCATTGCATTAAGGGGAGTAGAAATTGTTTATTTTTATAAAGATTCATACGCGTCTCTATAATAGTTTCGAATTTTGAATACATCACTATATCGTCATTTTGTTTTTGTTAATTCGTTGGGCAAACATTTACTCTAGGAGAACCCGGGCGGTCTAAATATAATTGTGTGCGTGTAATTAATATTATTTTACTTAAAACAGCATTTTATTTTATACATATACACTCATATATTTAAAGCTGAGAAGCGATATTTTATATATTGAGATGACCTAGCTTATTCGTCTGTCTTCTGTTTGAATGAATGTTCTGCTGTTAGAATCTTGTTCCAGCCTACTAAACATGATGGTCTTACTTCGCCCATGGTCTGCTTTAGTGAATATATCCCCAAAATAATTTTGCTTTTGACAATCAAACATGATAGAACAATATTGTCATCATCATTTTTCGACTAAATAATAATTATTTTGTCTAATTCTTGGTTATATTAATATATTTATTGACTTTTGGAAGTATTTTGCTTATAATTCCAAAAAGGATTTAGATAGGAACCTGAATATTCGAATTTCTAACTCGTTTGAGGTGTTGAAAATCGCTGAAAAATCAATTCGCAACTCTCAACAATTTCCAAGATGACTTCACGCAACACATAATATTCAAAAAAGAAATATAGAAAGACTAAAAATTCGTACTCTTGCATTGTTGATTTGACTGAGCGAGTGTTAAAAATCCATACATTTATGTAGTCTAGAAGCGCATATTAAAAATAAAATTTAATAATTTGAAAGGCATTTGAAAATTTGTCCGGTCCAAGCCACCCTGACAATCCAGAAGTCTGAAAATTTGTTAACTTGCATTGACATCAGGTTCTAAAAGTGTACAAAATTTTATAAAATTGTATATTAAAAACAAAAAAGGCATATCCTGACCGGGCTCACATGAGCATTTTTAGATGGCCGAGCGCCATCTAATGGAGCAAAAATAAACTAAACGTTTATTTAACTTGCTTCGTGATATTTGGCCAACCCAATTTCTTTATAAATCAAGAAAAGTCAACCATGAACCCGTTTCGGGCTGTTAGCCCTCGTCAGCGTGGTGCAGACTGTACCTCTACGACGAAATTTTGGTCCTAGAAATTGGGTTGGCCAAATATCACGGAGCAAGTTAAATAAACGTTTAGTTTATTTTTGCTCCACTAGATAACGCTTCTAAGCCGAATTGCAAATTATTGGCAACAAAAGGTATTTATAGTAATTTTTATTGAAAAACACTTTGTCATTTTAGAGTAGTGGTTCCCAACATTCGGCAAGGTACATGTGATGACTCACCATAAAAAAAACCTATGTCATGATATCACGAAACAGAAATAGAACACCTGCTATAATTGGATACTTTGAACCTGACGCGTTAACCGTTGCACACGCACACACCAAACAACAACCATATAAAATAATAATAAAAATCAGCATATTTTTGTATATACAGTAGAACTGCCTCCCTGTAACTACAGGGGGTTCCATTTTTAAAATAACGTTTTGGCAACGCTGTAGCTCACGAAAGAAGCGCGCGATTCGCGTGATGTTATATTTATTTGAAAGAACCATATTTGATTTATATTTCATCAAAAACCTTTTTTAATTCGAAATGTCTGAAATCATAAATGATTTTGTAAAAGGTTACGTTCTCAGACTTTCCAGAGACCCTCTAGCGTCTTCGGTTTTCTAGATATAAGAGCAGTTTTAAGCAAGCCTAAAGCACAAAATCCATAGGGGCCAAGTCTGGAGATTTCACAGGGATGTGCTTAAAAGGGATTTATGAAATGCTGGTTTCATCCCTATTTTCGTCCAGATATTGACGTGTTGAACGTGATGTATGACTCGTGGCTTGGTGCAGCCACACGGATCTTGAGTCACTTGGATACAAGAACGGGACCTCATTGTCGAATAATGGGTCTAAGACAAGTCTTTGGTAGATTTGCGAATTTATCTTGGCATTTGGGTCCACCTTCTTTATTGGAAGCTTCACATTGTAACAGAAACTTGCAACCATCATGAAGCCCTTTGAGAAACTTTCCTTGCATTGCTTGACCCAGTTCTGAAAGATGTTTATTTGAAAGTTCGCGTAGTAAATGGCACGGGGTTAGTTGCTATCATTGAGGTAAACCCAGGTCTCGTCCAGTGTAACAACATTCTTCCATTTTTCACCTGCCAGGTACTTTTCATAAAGGGTTCTGCTACAGGTCTTTCGTTCCTCAATATGGTGCGGCTTGGGGACTGAACTTTCGCCTTTTTACGTATTTTTAAGCCGATTTTTCCTGATAATACGGTTAACGGTAGAAAGTGGTACGTTGGTTATTGTGGAAATGTTTCTTTGAGAAGGTGGATTCTCTCTGACAACCATTTCCTTTATTTTTATTTCGGTTGGAGTTAAAGGTTTCTTCAGGCACCTTTTTCAGAGGAATATTTTCGTTTATTTTCATAGATATCAAAATTTTATCTGTTTTCCTTTAATATGTGACTGATTGTGAACTTAGTAATATCAATATTCTTTCATAATTTTTATAATTTGGGTAAACGAGTATTTCTCCTAGGAAAGTTTGAAAACCTGACCTTTTACAAAATCACTTGTAATTTTAAGCATTTCGAATATTTAAAAATTGTTTGTTTTTTTTTTGATGAAATATAAATCAAATATGGTTCTTTCGAATAAATATAACATCGCGCGAATCGCGCGCTTCTTTCGCGAGCTACAGCGTTGCAAAAACGTTATTTTAAAAATGGAATATCCTCTGTAATTGCAGACCCAAACCGTCCTTTAGCGGGAGGTGTCCTCTTACCGGAGAGTTGCTAAATAGTAAAAATGGTAATTTTGCAAATTAAAACTGTCCTTTATAGAGAGGTGTCCGCTAAAGAGAGGTTCTACTGTATATGCATCGAATGGAAAATGTTGCACTAAGTAGACTTAAAGTTGAAAAGAAATATTCAATAATTAAAGAATAAACGGACAAGAAATCCAGGCGCATAAGCGTGTATCATTTCTTATACTTTCAAACGTAATATATAAATCGAAGTGACAGAGAGAGTCCAGGTGTGTATAGTTAAAAGCGTATTTTTAGAACGTTTGAAGCTTCATATCGTTATTCCTGAATTTGTCTTTCTTATTTGCCTAAATACATATAGTAGAACCTCCCGGGAGCAACCCATCTGATTAGAGACCACCTCCCTGAGTGACCACCTTTGTATACACTCATGGACAACGCTTAAGGAAGTTTCATAGTTCAAGCCATATTTGCTTATACAGTAGAACCTCCATGAGAGGACACTCGCACTAGAGGATACCTCTCTACAAAGAGGACAGTTTTCATTTTCAAAATTACCATTTTTACTATTTTGCGACTCTTCGGTAAGAGGACACCTCTCCCTAAAGGACACTTTGGCTCTATAATTAGGTTTCCTTTACTGGAGGTAGTTCTAACTGTATAACGACGGATTCCCATACATTTAAATTCGAACGTTCTCCTTTTAAAAAGTGCATATAATTAAATGATAGTGCGCGTGCTGGCATTAGAGTATAGTGGATTATTGTATTCCTACTTAATACCTTACCTAGCAATCAATGGCTACAAGGCACCATCTGGATGACATATCACGAGGAAGAGAGATCAGGAGGATTTAAATTGGGCAACCACAGCGGGAAGATGCCAAGTTGTTCGATGTATCTCATAGAGTAATATCCCGTCTCTGGAGCCAATCACAAACTGCTGGGACTTGTCATCATAGGAAAGCTGTGGGCCCCAAGGTGGCAACCCCGAATGACGACCGATGCCTGGCTCTAACAGCCACGCGTTCACAAAAAAATGTCAGCCCACCTACTCCCCTAGAGCTTGCCATGGCCATTGGTAGAATTGTATCCCGGAAAACCGTCTCACGAAGGCCTTTACGTTAGGAAGCCTGTGATATGCATCCCTTTTACCCTACTCCAGAAGATGCGCCGCTTTGCATGGTACAGAGAACACGTCAACTGGGACCATGACCAATGGAGTTGGGTTCTATTCTCAGACGAATCCAGGTTTAGCTTGAATAATGATTCCCGACGCCTCTAAATCGTAGAAAAGGATGCCTATGGCGGAAGGGATGTAATGGTCTGGGCAGGGATCATCATAAATGGCCGCATGCCCCTCCATGTGTTCGACGGCGGGACTCTGAATGCCCAGCAATACCGGATCCTAGAATCCCATGTCCGGCTTTTCCGGGAGGCTGTCGCGCCCCCATACAGAGCCGGTCTGGTTAATGGAATCCGAAGACACGGACAGATTGAAGTGGCCGGCGAAGTCCCCCGACCTCAGCCCCATAGTACATGCTTGGGACTATCAACACAATAGCCGACAACTTCTCTTGAACAGGAATAGGCTTTAATCTTAAATGAACTCCTGGACACGCTTATTTCCAGTATGAGACGATGGTGCAAGTGTTGCTTGGCAGTGAGGGCGGTCACATCCTCTATTAGTCCCGCTGATATCTGGGATTTCTAAGAAGGGAAAGTTTTTTTTTTTATTTTGTCTCTGGTCCTCTTTTTTTAAGGA
>CP092866.1:98335595-98361739 GCA_030710605.1 Cordylochernes scorpioides | reverse complement strand
GTCTCCACAATTGTTACATTTTTTAATGCTACAAGAATTTTTATTGTGACCAAAACCAATACAATTTTGACATTGACGTACAAGCACCTTATCCTTCATGTGTGTAACCTGATTTTCAGTATATATGCGTTGAAAACTTTTCATAATTTGATATGTTACTGGTGAAACACGGAGAACAACATTTGTACATCGGAGTTAGATTTCAATGCAAAAAGAACTTTCATCTTCTTCTCCCTTCCTTTCAACTTTGGGTTCATATTGCACAGAATAGAAGGTAGATCCTTAATATCAGTATATTTAGTGATTGCTTTAAGAACTATTGTAAGATCTAGTGGCTTAGAGGTGCATATATTAATGCCTTTTGGTTTACCTCATCTATCTTTTTAAATTCGTCAATTATTTTATCTAAGTTTTAATTTAATTCTACTTTAAGTATTACACCAGACTTATATTTAATTATTCTATTTATTTTAATTTTATATTTTCTGTTTCGCATCATTTTAATACCATTATTCACTTTGTTAAGTACGTCAGCCGGTGAGACATTTGTCTTAGATTTAAATATCAACGTTTTGTCCGCTTCATTCTGATTTTGCATAACTAATTTCTCAACTTCTCCAGAATTTCTTACAACTTGAGCATATGACCAATTGTAATCTGGATTTAGAGGAGATCTTGATGGTATAATCCAAATTGACCAATCTATCACAGAAAGAGCCATTAATCACAGCAATATCTCCCATTGTATCCATCAGAAATTTCAGTTGCTTTAGCATATTTTGTATTATTGTAAGATAGTTTTGATTTAAACTTTTATTAGTTGATGAGTATTTAGCTTTCAGAACTTCAAAAATCTGCTCCGATGTGATCTTATGCTGTGTCTTACATTCCTCGGTACGCTTTACAATTATATCATCCAATTAACTCCCTATAGGGATAATACAATTTTTACAAAATCAAAAAAAAAGCACCGTAAAAGCGGCGTGTAAATATATAACATCTATCAGAAACATATTTACCGGAGGCGACACGCGGCCATCAGCCTCCTAGCGGCAAAAAAAAAATAATTGCAGATAAAAAGTAATTTATGTCAAATTATTCAGGTAATTTTTTTAAAGAATTAAATTTTGTATTTTTATATATATCTTATATATTTTTATATAGCAAATCTCTTCAACTTTATGTGACATTTTTAGAACCTTTGTTATATTTTTAGGACTGTTTTTGTAAAATATTTTTCTTAATATTCCTACAAAAATATTTAGAAATATTTAAGTAAATATTATAACAATTTTCAAAACTATTTTTTACAAAGCGTTTTTTTCTTAGATCCCCTTATATTTATAATCATATGCTTAATGAAAAGTTTTTAAATTACGACAGTGTCAAAATTATGCCAGAAAATTGAAATGCGTTTTTTAATGTCATAGGAATTATGTTTATTAATATGTTTATTAAAAAGGTATTCAGTGTGGCCGTCCAAAACGTATTCTCTCGGACCGAGCACCTGCATTTACTTCCCCGAAGTTCAGAAGGTTCTTAATAGAACACGGGATACAGCCTCTTCTAACCATCGCGAATAATCCTCAGGCTAACGGTCTGTGTGAACGTCTCAACGCGACACTCACCGGGAAGCTGAGATTGTTGCACCTGGAGAATCCCAGAACCTCCTGGACTAAGTTAATCAGGATAGTAACTCAAAAATATAACGACACCCCCCATACGATAACCGGATTCCCTCCTATATTTTTAATGTTTAATATAATCCCATCAGACTTAAATAATCATATAAACCCTAATATATAGTAGAAAGTAGGAAGTTAGCAGTACAACGTACAAATGAAAGGCACGCCAAAGAAAAAGTTAAATATGATAGCAAGCATAAGACCCCATAATTCGACATAGGGTATTTAAATGTTCTACTGAGTGCTCAAACGCCTTTCCTAGTGAGAGCTTGTAGAGATTTCAGATCAACCAGCAACGCTGCTCTTATCTCCCTCTCTAGAGTTCTTCCTCTCGATCTGGAAATCTCGGTTTAAACTGAGCTATACCTTAAAAAGTATGGATTGGTTGACGCTGAAATTCCACTCGAGCCTCCTCCCTTACCCCCCTCCCCCCCTATTACTCCGCTCTTAGTAATATTCCTGCTCATTTCTTCCACGTGGCATACTATACAGATGGTTCCAAAACCAGAGATGGAGTTGGCGCCGGCGTGTACAGGTTCTCTTGTCTCGATTGTGCACCTGAAATACGTGATATCATGTCCTGTCCCCTCATTGTTCTGCCTTTCAGGCGGAAGCCCTTGGATTGGTTAAGGCACTTGAAAACGCAACCACTTTACCAAATCATCTAACCTTAGGATTCTTCCTAGACAACCTCTCAGTCGTGAAGTCAGTTCTGAACTCTAAGACTGGTAATTACCTTATCGACAGAGCTCTGCTACTGATATCGCGATTGAATGGCAATGGGAACAGATGCACCATACAATGGATCAAGGGCCACAGTGGGAACGTGGGTAATAACATTGCGGACACACTCGCAAAGCGGGGTGCTGAGTCTGCTGACCCAAGCTGTTACAAACTCTCTCCTTTGTCGTTTGTAAAATCGGCCATCTACGGCCGGGCGCGTGAAGCATGGGAAAGCAGATTCCTCTCTCTAGCTCCTTCTATCCACACCCGCTTTGGCCTTACTCCAATGAGTTTTTTAGAGAAAAGGAATGCGTACTTCGTCCCTAGCGAGCCCATTGTGGTTGGCCTGCTATCGGGACACACGTGGACGGACAGTTTCGCCCACAGGATAGGCGTCATTGACGATCCTTCCTGCCCTTACTGCGACGCTGACAGAGAAGAAACTCTGTCATACATCGTGCTTGAGTGCAGCAGCCTTGATGCCCTTAGATTCCCCCTTCTTTCCACCTGTGCAGAAGAATTGGGGTACACTCCGCGGTCACTCAAAGACTTTATTTTCAACAGGAGCACTTGGCGAGCCTGCCTGGAGTTCCTAAAGGCCTCTAATAGACTTAGCCACGCGTCCGCGCGGAGGATTCCGATCACCTGAGTGACTCGGACTCCTCACCTCATGGTTAACACCGGTCATTAGCGGCCGCTCGTAGACGCAACCCTGGCATGTGCCGCTGTTTAAGATAGGTTTCGCGACCTGCCCTGCGTATGTGATCGCCCCTGACGCTGTCTCTGTAACCCAATGACAGAGGGAAAATGGTTTGGCGATTCGACGGCGCGGGCTGCTCGAGAAATCGACTTACGCAGCGACCCATTTGAACGCGCTATGCAATCTATGGTGTACCTTTCTGGATGGTTGTCTTAGTACTAGTACCCTCACCAGTAATCTTATCTAAAACCTTTTATATATTTATTTTTACAAAAGAAAATCTATCTTTTCCCATCAGCTGCTGAATCATTCCCGCTTTATCTAATATTCTTATTTAAACAACAGCTGTCTTTCTTTTATCTTCCCTTGCATGGGGAATCTAACCTTTTTGAACAACCTTGGTTGCGTGCAGCACCTTGGTACTTTGATATAGTGTATAGCGGCTTGTCTGCTTGCTACATTATTTTGGGCTTAAAAATCATACATTTTAAGCATTGCGGTATGTCTGCTCTCCACGGTCACCCCTGGGCTCAACACTATTGAACCCGCCTTTGCCTTCCCCTGATCTCCGCGGATCACCACCCTGCCCCCCCCCCCCCCCCCTGATCCTCCTCTACATCCCGGCTCTCCTGGCCTCACTTGGCGATGATCCCCTGGCCACCCATCTCCATGTTGGGAGAATCCTAATAATTATTTTCTATTATAAGTAAAAAACTTCTTTATTGAAGACACTAATTACAATGAAGTCAAATTACTATAAAAAGAGTTTAAGAAACTCACACATACGTCTCCACACAGATTCTCAACCACACTCACTCAAAGAAAATACCTATATATATATACACACATAATCTACACCACAGAATAAAATAATCCACAGATTAATATAATCATAGAATGAAAAATGAACATTTTAAACCATAAATATGAACAAATCTCCCCTTCAAATTTTCAATTTTCATTCCTCAAAAAGTAACTCCACCACTTAGGCAGTTCTTAATCTTGACAGCATCCACACTCTTGGTGAGATGGTCCGCTTTCATTTCTTCGGATGGGACATGCAAAACTTCAATTTCTCCATCTTCCACAATTTGTCTTATGAAGTGACACTTTCTATTCAAGTACTTCGTACTTGCTTTCATATTTTTTGACTTAATCATTGAAATAGCATTCTGGCTGTCACAATAAACATTAATTCGATCTTTCAAATCAATTTTTATTTCTCCAATGATGTTACGTGTCCAAATCAATTCTTTAATTCCTTCAGATAAGGCTTCTAATTCACTCTCTGCAGTTGACAAGGCAACATTTCTTTGTTTATTACTTTTCCAATTAAGTAAGTTGTTTCCCATTTCTATAACAAAACCAGAATACGATCTCGCATCAGCTGTTCTGTCCCAACTCGCATCAGTATAAGTCACAATACTTGAATCTCCCCTAGAATAAATCAATTCATAATTCATAGTTCCCTTCAAATATCTTAAAATCCTCTTCAATCCATTCATGTGAACCTCTCTAGGATCTTTATTAAATCTACTCATATTGCTTATAGCATAACAAATGTCCGGTCTAGTTCTAGTTGCTATGTAAATCAACTTTCCAACAATTTCTTGATAGTAATTTTGATCAATCGATTTACTATTTTCAAATAAATCATAATTTGTAGAAATGCATAACGGAGTTTTCGAAGGATTGCAATCACGTAAATTATAGGTTTCCAATATTTCTTCAATATATTTCTTTTGATTTATAAAATACTATCATCCCTATATTCAAATTCCATTCCAAGAAAGTTTTTTGCAGCTCCTAAATCCGTGATATCCATCTCTCTTTTTATCTTTTTCCAAATATTTTCCTCAAAATCGTCACCAGATCCTACACTTAGTATGTCATCCACATGAATTCCCAGATATAAGAAATGATTTCTAAAATTGCAATAATATAAACATGGATCATTCGCAGATTGTTTCATTCCTGCATTGGTTAATAATTCATCTAATTTCTTATTCCACATTCTACTCGCTTGTTTAAGGCCATAAATACTTTTCATTAGATAACAAATCTTGTTGTTTCCCTTTTCATATCCAGGAGGTTGAAGCATAAATATTTCCTCCTCCAAATCACCATATAAAAAAGCTGTTTGAACGTCCTTTTGCTGAGGAATAACTTTTTTCATTGCAGCTATTTTTTATTAGAATTCTTATGATCTCAGGTCTTATTGTTGGAGAATAAATTTCGTGGTAATCACTACCCAATATTTGATCATATCCAGTAGCTACTAGCCTCGCTTTGAAGTTTTTAATTGATCCATCACTATTTTTCTTAATTGAAAAAATCCACCTACTTTTGATCAATTTTTTATCTTTAGGCCTATCTATCAATCTCCAAACTTTTAACTTATTAATCCTTTGCATCTCATCTTCCATGGCTTTAATCCATTGTTTTCTATCATCAGAATTCAGTGCTTCTTGGTAATCCCTCGGACATTTAATTTCAAAAGTTCTATCAGAAACATTTTCCTTATTCTTTATTAGTCTTAATCTTTCAGATCTCCTCACACCCTTTTTTATAAGTTCTTCTTCCTCTGTTTCTCTCAAACGAAGATCTCGTTCTTCTCTCTTTTCTCTCGTCATTCCTGGTTCTGGTCCTCTTCTATGTGGAGTAATTATTTCATCAGGAGGTATTTCCTCTATTTCACTCAAATCTATATCATTTTCATCTTGAGGAATATGCTCATCATCGATGTTAAAATTTTCTACTTGGTCTTCTCTATTACCACCATAGTCTTCATTCCCGTGAGAAATCAAATTTTGGTCTTCTCTACAAAAAAAGAAAAGTTCATTTTTATCAAGATTTCTACCTCTATTATTCATTAAATAATATCCTAACTTAGCTTCATTAAATTTAACGTCTGATACTTCATGAATTTCATCCATTTCCGGTAAATATATTCTATAGCCTTTTCTTATCATACTATAGCCCATCATGATCCCTTTATGAGCTTTTGGTTCCATCTTCTTTCTCTTTTCTTTTCTAATATGAACATAAGCTTCGCTTCCGAACCTTTTTAAGTAAACAATGTTTGGTTTCCATCCTTTGTATATCTCGAAAGGAGTTGTATTCATTTCTTTGATTTTAATTCTATTATTTATATGAACAGCCACCTTAACACTTTCGCTCCAAAATTTTAAAGGTAATTTAGAATCAATTAGCATGGTTCTTGCCGACTCAACTATGGTTCTATTAAATCTTTCGGCTTTTCCATTACTTTCAGGAGTATAAGCCGTAGTGAATTCTTGTTTGATGCCCTTACTAGACAACCATCGCCTCAAATAGTTTGAAATATACTCTCCTCCATTATCATTTCGAATTCTCTTTTCTTTCCTGCCAGTCTGTCTTTCCTCTTGCATAATCAAGTTTATTATGGAATCTGCTGTTTGAGATTTATTAGCAATTGGTATAACGAAAGTAAAATTACTATAGTCATCAACAATAGTGATAAAATACCTATATCCAAAAGAATCATTTAAAGGTCCAACTATATCTGTATGCCATAGATCCAAAATATTTTCAGATTGTTTATATTGAACACTTTTGTAAGATTTTCTATGTAATTTTCCCAATGTACAAGATTCGCAATTTCCTTTGTTATTATGTAAATTTTTCAATCCTAATACAGTAGAATTATCATACATCTCTTTCAATTTTTGAAAATTTACATGAGCAAGTCTTTGATGCCATAGCATATCATCTACTTCTGCTTTTCTAGCTATTTCCATATTTAGGGTTCCTTCCACTTCAAATTTATCTCCTAATCTTTTTGCTTCATATAAAACCTCACCATTTTTGTCTATTACTTCAGCTTTATTTTTACTAAATAATACGTTTAAATCATGATTCACAATTTTTGAAACTGATAATAAACTTTCTCTCAAATCAGGCACATGCAAAACATTTTCAAATTTTATGAATCCTTCATTTACATTCGACTTCATTCTTATAGCTCCAATTCCTGGTGATTTCATTATTGCACCTTTTTCAGCTGTCGCTATTATTCTTTCTTCTTCTTTATATTCTATAAAAAGTTCTTTTTTACTAACCATATGGCTAGAGGCTCCAGAATCCATTGTCCATCTTATTCTCTCATCCCCTTGATCTTCCTCTTCGTAATTAACTTCACTTGTCTCCATCACATGACTTGTAGACTCTCTATAATTTCTCCTGTTTACTCCTCTCCTAGGCCCATTATAATTATGCTCTGCATTCTCTTCACCTCTATTCTTTCTACATATTTCCGATTTATGACCAAATCCTCCACATTTAAAACATTTGATCTTGCCTCTGCACTCTCTAGAAATGTGTCCCATCTTTCCACAGTTGAAACATTTGATAGCAAAATTTCGTCTTCCCGATCGGCCCTCTCTAGCTTTAGATGCTATTTCTGTTTGCCGTTTTTCTTCTTTTCTAAGTTTTAATTTTTCTTCTGTTTCCCTCAGGATTTGTCTTATAGTGTTCATATTATTTTGCCTGTCTGATTTTATAATTTTTATGTCAAAATCAAATTCAACTCTCAACCCTTCCAAAACGAAGCAAATTAACTCTCTATCTTTAATCTCATCTCCTGCTTGAATGCTTTTGCTCTTTATAATCATTGCTCTATTTAAGTAGTCATCCACCGTTTCATCTTCGTTCATTTTCAATTTTGACAATTCTATTCTATTTTTCATCTGTAAGTCTTCATTTTTAGATGCCATTTCTTCTCCAATTATATTCCATAATTTCTTGGCACTTTTTTCGCTCGAGTATTTCAGCACTTGAGTGTCATTCATTGTTCTATTCATCAAATTTCTTGCAATGGCATTGTCGTCATCCCAGTCTTCCCAGATTTTCATTTTTTCATCAAATTTCTTGTCTGTTTCTATTGGCTTTTCCACTTCTTCTCCTTCTATAATTCTTCTCAATTTTAATCCCCGTAATTCACTTTCAATTCGATTTGCCCAGATCAAGTAGTTTTTGTCTGAAAGTTTTTCTATTGGAGATAAATTAAAATTTTGCATCTTTTCTTTTTTCTAAAAATTTTTCAATTAATCTTGATTTGCATAAATTTAAATTCAACCGCTCTGCTACCAATTGTTGGGAGAATCCTAATAATTATTTTCTATTATAAGTAAAAAACTTCTTTATTGAAGACACTAATTACAATGAAGTCAAATTACTATAAAAAGAGTTTAAGAAACTCACACATACGTCTCCACACAGATTCTCAACCACACTCACTCAAAGAAAATACCTATATATATATATACACATAATCTACACCACAGAATAAAATAATCCACAGATTAATATAATCATAGAATGAAAAATGAACATTTTAAACCATAAATATCAACACTCCAGGCCCCTCCAACTATGCTTTATCTATATTCCGCTTTATGCGTCCATTGGGGGTCAAAAATCATTCGTTTTGGTTAGCAGCCCCGTAAATAAAGATATTTCCGTTGTTTCCCGATGCCCGGCTAAAACCTTTGTAATTATGTAAATTATATTTTGTTTTTCCTTGTTCTACTCGCCTTAAGCCAGGCAGTACTTTTATCAAATTATGTTTTTCATATATATCCCATAAACTCAATTAAAGCTATTTCTAATCTTCATTATTTTAACTATTTTTATTTTAAAGTTTTAACCACGACTGCATTAACACAGCATAATCCTCAAGATAATCAAAAATCAAGCAGAAAATATTTTTATTTATAATATATATATAGTTATTTTTATTAATTCGACAAAGGGATAATCCTTTTGAAGGACTGACAAGTCCGAAAGCTTGAAAATAAAAAGTTTGCACAAGAAACTTAGTCCTGGAAGCTTTATAAAATGCTCACTCTCTGAATGAGACCCAGAATCGCCTGGCTTCTCCCCTAGGAAATGTTTGTCAGGCGAACTTAATATCATTATCTCTCTAATTAGTAGTCATGAAATATCATTAATGTATCATTATTATCATCATTTTGTGTTTCATTCTCAATTTTTAATTCATAAAATTTGGTGGACGAGTGTGTAACACCCTCGATTTCCGACAGCCATGAACCGGGATCAAATACCGCGTTAACATTTTGTTTAATATGTGAATAACCTTCACATATTATTCATTGTTGTAAATATCATAAACTAGGTTGCTCCTTTTGAGCGGTACTTAAATAAAGCGATATTGGAACAATAACAAAAAACGCTTTTTTAGAAATTATTAAAAATGATAATATAGGATGGAAGATGTCTTCATATATATTGGGAGAATAAATAAACGAATTATATGAAATATTATATAGCGTGACAATACGTTGTTTGTTTTTTCACAATATAATTTACATTTGGTAGAGTTTAAAATATCAAGTTCAAAATAACTTTCTTGGATGCGCGCCGCCCAAAAAGGGCGATACACAGATCATCATATTTACAATAATGGCAAATGGGGGGTATATACAATGGTTCATTTTTTATATTACAATTATGTTAAGGTATCAATGCATCTTGGGACTTTGGAGATCTGTTTTTGGAGAGGTTTTCCCTGGTTTTCTTGATATTTAAAGTACATTTCCTTCCTTCCACTTTCCATCATTTTGGCTTAATTTAAATAAAAGTTGTTTCGGTCTTAGGTTCTCTTTTTTTTTCCTTGTGCCGTATTTGTAGTAGTTAAAAATATCCAGTTCAAAAGTAACTTTATTAGTTGCCGCTCATAAAGAGCAACCTAGATTTTAATATTTACAGGTTCCGCACATTTCCATTGTATTTACATATTTACAAGGATGGGTCCTTGTGGTGTGGAATCTTGGATTTCGGAAGTTATTTTTTCTGTGAAATTGTCTGATTTCCGTTTTTTTTTTTCTTCTGACAACTTGTTTTTCTTCCTACTTGTCTACATTTATTCTTAATTGATATAGAAGTTGCCTTGGCTTTCCTTTGTTTCTTGTTTGTAATTTCAAGCTTTTTGCAATGTTGTTTTCAATGTTTTCAGAATTTTCGTAGAAATTGAAAGCTTGTCTTATTATGAAATCGTTTATATTTTCTATTATGAGGCCCTTTCTAATGATACTGCTCCTGACCAACCATGTGCTCTATTATTTTCTTGATTATCTGATTTTCAAAGCTTTCAAAATTTTCAGGGTGGTTTTATTTACAGTTATAAAGACTGGGTGTGTGGTACGATAGATTAGAATTGATCTTATAATTGATGTGCATATTGTTCGCTTGCAATTAAAAATATACAGTTAAACCTGTGTCTAGAGCGCCCTCTCTTGGAACTCACCAAAATAGGGTGCTAAAGAGGGGGTGCTATAATATATAGGGGGTTGCTTAATAATATTTGTACAAGGGCAATATTTTGTGTGTTTAATGTTGTATATAGCATTTATATCATTGGAAAATTGCTTAAATAAAGCATATATACTCATTAATTAACTTAAAAACAATAAAGGAAAGTTGGTAATTTGTAGTTTCACATATATATGTACTTTTTTTTACCTATTTCAAGGTAGAATTTTAATAAGTGTTAGAGCTGGGTGTCGTTCTAGATCTGTTCGTAGAACGGGCTAATGTTATAGTATGTGCAAATATAATGTAGCAATATTAACATTTCAAAAAAGGTTTATTAGGTACCGCTACTAAAAAAGAACGATCCAGTTCATCATTTTTAGAATAATATCTGGAGGATGTGGCACGAATTCATTTACAATTATAATAACAGCATTACATTTTCTTATCCCACAAAATAAACAATTTAGTCCGATATTATCCTACTTTCAAATTCTGGATTCCTTCCAGATCTAGCCATCATTTTTATATCACAAAATATGTAAATTAGTAATATATATATGTCATAATATATACTCTTCCAGGAATAATAAAGCAAACCTACAGTTGACCCAGAGAGAGAAACGGGAGGGTAAGGACCGGTCACTTTAGACATCAGCGACATTCCAAGGGGCTCCTGGGGGCCGTCACTTAACACCTCGGGACTTTGAAGTCAGTTGGGGAATTGTGGGCGACAAGAACGAACGGCCGGCCGCTCAGCGGTGGCAGGCCCGGCTGTCCCCCCCTTTCTCTCTCTCTCTGGTTGCCTGGGTTCTTCTACCAACTTGTGGTGTGTTTCTTTCCCCACCTTATTATTTTATTATACCATATATATATTGGCTTATATTTTTAACTACTTAATCAACAAACCTATTCGTTTAATTTATGATTTTTTTAGAAGTTTCAATGGAAAAAGGTGAAGGTGTCCTTTCAACCTTCTGTTTTTACATATGCTGCTCGAGTGAATGTTTCGGCGAAAAAAACTCTGGTTTCTGTTCATCAAACATGATTCTATCAATATTATTATCTTTATTTTCTGATTAAAAATGAATAAATTAGTCCAGTATTTGGGTAATTCTAATTTTGCTTTTGAGAATGCAGCAGAAACATCTATCAGACTTAACTCTTTGTTGAGAGGATAAATTTCCAGTTCAAAATAACTTTATTGGATGCGCGCCGCCCAAAAAGGGCGATCATCATATTTACAATAATGTCAAATGGAAGGCATTGTGTAATATATACAATGGTTCATTTATAATTATATTACAATTATGCTAAGGCATTCATGATAAAATTGTGAAAAAAAATAAAAGTACAACAACATTTTCCCACAATGAGTTTCTTTTTATTTTAAAATGCTAGCTTTCAAGCGATAATCGCTCTTCAACGGGCTTAATAAAAAACATCGACTATATATCACAAGAAATATATACAAATATAAACGCGCGCAGCGTGGATATTTACAACTGAAATTTTAAAATTAAAATGTAATTTAACAATGATAGGGGGTATGTCTACGTTTTTAGGGCATCCAGAACCTATAAAATTGATCTATTGATTTCTTCTAAGATATTGTGATGGTATCTTCCTGTTTATGCTGGTATATTCATTAGATATGAGATATTCTAAAAGTAACCGTTGATATTTGTTCTAAATGTTTAATATTAAGATATCAATGTATCTTGGGGTTCCATTCAAATTCCAGTCAGACTGGTTATATATTGGAAAACGTATAAGGAACACAAATAAATAAACACACATACATTGATGTACCCGGCTTCGCCCTTCTAGTGAAAGTATTCATAACGATCATTTGATTAAAGAAATATTTATCAAGAAAACATTCACTCTCTACTGAATCAATTCTTGGATTGTAAGTTAGTGATTTTTATACTTTTCTCCACCAAACCTGCTAAATAAACCATTAGAAAAATTTGCATATGTTGGGGCTGAATATTAACATACAAGGTTCAATCCAAAAAGGTTTGCAATCAAAATTAAAAATTTAAAATATTAAAAAATATATTAAACCATTGAAATCTACATGCATATTTAGCTCCTATGCAAGATTTCATCAGTGAAAACCAATTATCAATTATCGAAACAGTCATCTTCGGGAGTGGAATTTACGGCATTGATAAAGGCTTGCAGTGCTGAAAGATTATATATATATATTGCCACGTGGAAAATTAGGGAAGACAAAAAACTTCCGAAGGAGACAACAATTTATTTCAGGCAAGGACAAAACTATGAATGGTAAACAAAAATAAGCCACGAGGGAAATTTACAGAGTAGCAAAATATAAACATAAAAAATGACCACTCGGTTAATAAAAATAATAAAATTAATAAATACTTTGTTACATAGTTTCTTCCCTATGGGGCTTCGCCGTTTTTCGCCTTTGGCGTGTGTAAAAATGCCAAAAGATTCGGCTAATGTGGCACCGGCTGAAAGCCCTGAAGGAGCTCTACAAATGCCTGAAAGGCTGAGCTCGAATTGTGGGGCCTTAGCTGAAAATTCAGCAAAAGAAGCTTTAGCAATTGATTCTTCAGAAATCAATGAAAAAACTGCTGGCAATGCAAATTTTCCAGCCAGCAACAATCATGCAAATCCCGCCGCTGAGCGCGACGTCACGGCGCCTATGTCATCCACTGGCGCTAATCAGGCCCCGAGAAGCTGGGCTGAGACCATGGAGGTGGAGGATGGTCCAGAAGATGACTTCACCATCGTTAGAAACAAGAAACGGCGCCGCGGCTCAGCGCCTTCAGAACATCCTGCGGCGCAGCACAGCAGCGCCAGAGGACCAGACAACTCCCAGCCGCGGAAGCGACCTACAGGGCTGCGGACAATGCAGGTCCAAGAGATAAAAGCCACACGGGCAAACATCGCTGATGCTAGAGCAAGGCAGGCTTCATCCAACCAGGACAACTACGTCTTCATCGAGCACTGTCCTGACTTTGCGCCCTACCAGTACCTCCAATCCGTGGACAAGCTGTGGTCGGGGGACCCAAGAACATTGTCCAATTCAACAGGATGAATGGACACGTCCTCGTGGGCCTGTCCAGCAAAGCCCTTGCGGACCGATTGATCGACCAGGGCCTTGAAGGCACGACCCTCAAGATCTTCCCCTCTCGCAAAAGGGCGGAGAGAATAATCGTGGCAAACCTCCCCGGCTTCGTGGAAGACGCCGCAATTGTTTTTTTTTTTTTTTTTTTTTAACATATTCCCTGATTTTTTTAAAGTCTGAAATATTTTTGGCCTTGATAATGTGTTTATTTCCTGAGATCGTACATTGGAATTTATCTGTGCACAGGTCTTTCAGCTCTTGGCAGAGCAACTTCCAGTCTGTTACATTTTCTGTTATTACAGGTGGTATTCTTGGCTTTTTTGAATGTGTAACTGTTGTCCAAGGACCTTCTTCATCAATGTTTTCCTTGTTAACCTGGGGAGGGGTAGCGTTTTTTGAGGGACTTCGGATACCTCGTTCATGATTTTGAATCTGATGTGGATTCGCGAGTTCGTTTCTTTGTTGAAGGAGTTTCTTCTACTTTGTACTCGATGCCACATCTTTCAAGAATTTTCAAAACTATGTTGGTTTCGATTGTACTGACCTTTTCGCCAGCTGTTTGTTTTGATTACAATAGGCTGCATCTTTATTTTTGTTTTTGTTTTTTGTTTGTGAATGGTTATTTATTTTTATCTAATTTATATAATGTTTTTAGCATATAATTATCACCATACTGGATATTTAAGTTAATTTTCTTCAGGATACAAAAAAAGCAAACTTGGATATTTTTATAAAAATGACTCAATATTTTCCAAATAAAATGTGATTTATAAAATAGTAATTTATTTGATTATATTTTTGAGTTCAGCATGAAAAGCTACACTAGAAACACCATCAGGTTCTCTTGGGCAAAAATGTTGTTGACCAGTGTTATTTAAGTCATCACCATACCAAGTAAGGCTAAAAAAAAAAAGAAACACGACACAACTGCACCATTTTTGTAGTGCCTCTTTAAACAAAACAATTCATTGTAAAGATAATCATTGTAACAAATGAGCAAGTGAAAAGACACCTTCTTCTGGAAAGAAAACAATGGTATGACCTTGATAATGCGACCTTGAAAAAGTTCCATTCTCATTTGTCAAGCGATTTTCCAATTACGAACCAAACTCTTGCTGGTCATTACCTCAACAAATTGGTCTTCTGCTTTCCTTTTTTAACCACACGTAATAGGAAGGTAGGTCACGGGGAATCGTCTGCTATTTTTTGTTATTTGTTGGATTCTTCTTTTGCTCCATGAATACAAACGTCTACGTTTCATATAACACGATTTTTTTAGATATATGCTTGAATATACTTTGTTTTTATTTGTTCGTTTGTGTAAATTGAAGAGATGTTTTGATACATTAAAAATACAAGGTTGTCTCAAAAGTTCGTAAACACTTTCAAAAAATTGAAATATCGATATTATTTACCACAATATTATTCGCCGTAATGTATAATGTCTTTATATTATGTTTAAAGTTTTTTTTTTTTTTGCTTATCCCTAGTACACGTGGTAGAGGCCATGATAATCATGGTGGGTAGAAGAAGGCGACTGATTTTACTGTAAGTGCACCACATGTCTACACATGTGAAAAGCTGTTCGTTAAAGATGCCGAAACCCGGGATCAAACCAGGGACCTTTAGATCTTCAGTCTAATTGTATTATGTATTATTATGTATTCGCCGTAATAATATTATTCGCCAAGTAATAAGAAAAACAACGTTTTAAGAAAAACACGAACTTTTGGGACAACCTTATACAAATATAAATATTTTAATGATTACTGGTTCGCGCTGAGAGGGTTTACCACTGAGGTTTTGGGACAACCTTATATAAGTATTTTAATGATTACTGTTTCGCTGAGAGGGTTCACCACTGAGGTTTTGGGACAACCTTATATAAGTATTTTAATGATTACTGTTTCGCGCTGAGAGGGTTCACCACTGAGGTTTTGGGACAACCTTATATAAGTATTTTAATGATTACTGTTTCGCGCTGAGAGGGTTCACCACTGAGGTTTTGGGACAACCTTATATAAGTATTTTAATGATTACTGTTTCGCTGAGAGGGTTCACCACTGAGGTTTTGGGACAACCTTATATAAGTATTTTAATGATTACTGTTTCGCGCTGAGAGGGTTCACCACTGAGGTTTTGGGACAACCTTATATAAGTATTTTAATGATTACTGTTTCGCGCTGAGAGGGTTCACCACTGAGGTTTTGGGACAACCTTATATAAGTATTTTAATGATTACTGTTTCGCGCTGAGAGGGTTCACCACTGAGGTTTTGGGACAACCTTATATAAGTATTTTAATGATTACTGTTTCGCTGAGAGGGTTCACCACTGAGGTTTTGGGACAACCTTATATAAGTATTTTAATGATTACTGTTTCGCGCTGAGAGGGTTCACCACTGAGGTTTTGGGACAACCTTATATAAGTATTTTAATGATTACTGTTTCGCTGAGAGGGTTCACCACTGAGGTTTTGGGACAACCTTATATAAGTATTTTAATGATTACTATTTCGCTGAGAGGGTTCACCACTGAGGTTTTGGGACAACCTTATATAAGTATTTTAATGATTACTATTTCGCTGAGAGGGTTCACCACTGAGGTTTTGGGACAACCTTATATAAGTATTTTAATGATTACTATTTCGCTGAGAGGGTTCACCACTGAGGTTTTGGGACAACCTTATATAAGTATTTTAATGATTACTATTTCGCTGAGAGGGTTCACCACTGAGGTTTTGGGACAACCTTATATAAGTATTTTAATGATTACTATTTCGCTGAGAGGGTTCACCACTGAGGTTTTGGGACAACCTTATATAAGTATTTTAATGATTACTGTTTCGCGCTGAGAGGGTTCACCACTGAGGTTTTGGGACAACCTTATATAAGTATTTTAATGATTACTGTTTCGCTGAGAGGGTTCACCACTGAGGTTTTGGGACAACCTTATATAAGTATTTTAATGATTACTATTTCGCTGAGAGGGTTCACCACTGAGGTTTTGGGACAACCTTATATAAGTATTTTAATGATTACTGTTTCGCTGAGAGGGTTCACCACTGAGGTTTTGGGACAACCTTATATAAGTATTTTAATGATTACTGTTTCGCTGAGAGGGTTCACCACTGAGGTTTTGGGACAACCTTATATAAGTATTTTAATGATTACTGTTTCGCTGAGAGGGTTCACCACTGAGGTTTTGGGACAACCTTATATAAGTATTTTAATGATTACTGTTTCGCTGAGAGGGTTCACCACTGAGGTTTTGGGACAACCTTATATAAGTATTTTAATGATTACTGCTTCGCTGAGAGGGTTCACCACTGAGGTTTTGGGACAACCTTATATAAGTATTTTAATGATTACTGTTTCTCTGAGAGGGTTCACCACTGAGGTTTTGGGACAACCTTATATAAGTATTTTAATGATTACTGTTTCTCTGAGAGGGTTCACCACTGAGGTTTTGGGACAACCTTATATAAGTATTTTAATGATTACTGTTTCTCTGAGAGGGTTCACCACTGAGGTTTTGGGACAACCTTATATAAGTATTTTAATGATTACTGTTTCTCTGAGAGGGTTCACCACTGAGGTTTTGGGACAACCTTATATAAGTATTTTAATGATTACTGTTTCTCTGAGAGGGTTCACCACTGAGGTTTTGGGACAACCTTATATAAGTATTTTAATGATTACTGTTTCTCTGAGAGGGTTCACCACTGAGGTTTTGGGACAACCTTATACAAGTATTTTAATGATTACTGTTTCTCTGAGAGGGTTCATTACTGATGAGCCAAGCCCTCTCATTCAATAACTTTTATCATTGCTGTAAGGTCTGTAGAGATCATATTTGATAATTTATGTGAAAAGAAACACATTTCAAAAAAATAATAATTACAAATCTACCGATAAATGACAAATGATTTTACTTTATATTTTATTATACAAATCTTTTGGTAAAGAAAACGTTTTTAAAACTTTTTTTTATTTTTTTTTGTTGTTTGTGAATTTATATTTCTGTTTACCGTGTGTGTGTGTTTGTATGTGTGTGTGTTTTAAAAAATATACATTATTTTTTTGCCTCAAATAAGCAAATGACCTATTTTTGGAGGTTATTTTCTCTTTCAGGCACACACAATAATTTAACTTTATTCGTGCTGAAAATAATTTACATTTAATTACATATATGTCGAATCTTATCGACTCACTGTGGGATCGTGTCGACTCTCGGTCGAATTTGGGTGTTGTGGTGTCGACTTGGGGTGCTGACTTACAGTGGGATTGCTGCGGACTCACTGTCGAATCCTGGTGAAAAGTGTGGTTGGGTGGATATGATTGGATTGATGGCGCAGTCTTGGTCGAATGGTGGTTTTCCACAGGGGAAGAACGAGCACACCTGGATGGGGTAGAAAATAAGACCTTTTGCGAAAGGGAAGGATGATTGGAGGTATTTGGCCTTTCACATGATGGAGCGTACACTACCTTGGTTGGAGCCTATGTTGAGCACACCTAGCTCGTAGCACGGTCACCTACCTTCTTTTTACTTCTTGTCCGAGATCATCGTCATCAACTCTCTCGACTTCTCATTGGTGGAGATCCTCCCACGTGCTCTCTGATGATTCGCTATCAATTTGTCATGCTTAAAGGTGATTGGTTGTTGATTTGTCATGCTTAAATGTGATTGGCTCAGTACCTCCATTGTCGCCATGATTGCAATCCTCCAGGAAGAAGAAGGCCTTTGACTTAAGTTTTATGGGTCCAGGGCAGTGACCTTTACTTCCTGGATGATGCAATCCTGTTAATTGTTCTTCCCCTTCTCGCGAGGCCTAACTTTTATTAAACCTTTTGACGATACATTATACATAGATTGTGGTGGGGTTACATATTCCTATATACAGATCATCACATATATGTTTTAATACATAAACATTTATATTTCGAGAGAGAGTCGATTCACGTTTGTCATAAATACGTTTTCTGACGTTCAATTGGTGAAATTATCAATAAACCCCTCCTTAGGGAGAGGTGTCCTCTTACCGAAGAGTTGCTAAATAGTAAAAAATGGTAATTTTGGCAATTAAAACTGTCCTTTGTAGAGAGGTGTCTTTTAGCCCGAGTGTCCTCTCATGGAGGTTCTACTGTATAAAAAATTAAACGAATGTTTCTTTCACACCCAAAAAAACTTCTACTGTCCTTACTGCGATGAAAAAAATATATTAGGAGGGCTTGATTATTCAGTTGTGAACCCTTTCAGTGGTTTCACCAATTTAATCTACCAGATCGCTTTTTAGAGCTCTAATACTGTATTGGACGATTCTGCTTTATATATGCTACACTGAAGAGTGGAATCTCAGTAATTGTATTCATGAAAACTATGAACATAAGTGTCTTTAATTTGAATCACAATGAACATAATCTTATAAATGTTGATAGAAAACGTTTGACAGATTAGGTCTTAGTTTTGAGGTAGAGCTGATACAAGGTTGTCCCAAAAGTTCGTAAACACTTGCAAAAAATTGAAATGCCAATATTATTCGCCGTTATGTCTTTGTATTCTGTATTCGCCGTAATAATATTATTCGTAAGTAATAAAAAACACGAACTTTTGGAACAACCTTAAATTACGAGCATATTGAAAAATCTTATTAACACTATTTTTTCGGAGTAGGTATTTTTATAGGGAAAATATGGTTTAAATACAGAGGGTGTTCACACTTATAGGAAACAAGTTTTATTATAAAATATTAAAAATTAACACCATATTTGAAATTTTTCAAATGTTCTATTTGAAAGCCTTTTTGTTTATTTACAGAACGGCACCTGATTTTCCACGATAGCAGACACTTTCTGATCATGGTCATACTCAAAAGATCCCATTCTTCCTTTACCACTTTCCAGAGACCTTCAATTGTCCTAGGGTGTCTCTTTCCAAGTGCTCTTTTAAGGCATCCAAAAATGCAAAAATCCATCGGGGCTAAATCAGGAGATTTTACAGGGGTTCTGTTCTTTGGAATAGTGTTGATTCCTGTTATTTGCCTTAGATCTTCCAAATAAGCTTGGGTTGAAGATGAGGTATGACTTGTGGCGTTATCATGTTGAAACCAGACTTTGTTGCTCTGTTTTCCATAGATAGAGGGAATATCATTTAAAAATATAGGTTCTAAAATGTTGTTTTGATAGTACTCCGAGTTTATTTTGGCATTTCTTTCAACTTTTCTTATTTTTAATTTTCCTTCATATGATATACCGCATGCCACCATAAATCCTTTGGGGTAACTTTCGGCACATTCCTTCAACCAAATTGGCCTAGATTTTTCCACCCTTTTTTGATAGTATATAGCTCTTTTTCTGTCGCAATCGGTTAGATATATCCATGCTTCGTCATATGTAACAATAAATTTCCATCTATCAGCAGCCAAGAAATTTTCATAAAAATATCTGCTGATAGTGTGTCGCTGACGAATATGGCTTGAAACAATTTGTGAACCGCATGTTTTTTTGTAGCTTTTAGGCCTAAATCTTTATTTATTATTTTATTTATTGTTGACACTGATGTTCCTATTAATTTGGCTATATCTCTTTGTGGCATTGGATTTTCTTTTGTAATATATTTTTTCACTTTTTTGACAGTTGCAGGAGTTCTCACAGATATAGGGTGATAATCTTTTGTCCATTTCTCCGTAGGTGCTTTGAATAAAAACTTGATATTTTTGTCGTGAATAATATTATAAATACCTTTTTTAGAAATGTTGATATCATCTTGTTTTCATATTTTAATTATGTCCAAATAGGAAAGATTAGCTCTGGAAAGTGGTAAAGGAAGAATGGGATCTTTTGAATATGACCATGATCAGAAAGTGTCTGCTATCGTGGAAAATCAGGTGCCGTTCTGTAAATAAACAAAAAGGCTTTCAAATAGAACATTTGAAAATTTTCAAATATGGTGTTAATTTCTAATATTTTATAATAAAACTTGTTTCCCCTATAAGTGTGAACACCCTCTGTATCAACAGTAGTATTCTGCCTTGCTATAATATTTTTTTTCTGTTTTCAAAACGCGTAATTTATGGTCACAGTATTCTTGAGGTATCTGTAAATATTTTGCCAAATCCCAAATTAAACTTTTTTACAGGTCAAGTTGGTTAGATTCAGGTTAGCTTTTAGAGTAGGTTTCGGATTTGGTCAAATCTCTTCAGGTCTCCCCCCAATTCTTTTAATTTCATTCATCATTGCGTTGATCAAAAGGTCAATATTTTGACAACTTCTACCCACCATGATTATCATGGCCTGTACCACGTGTACTAGGGATAATATTTTTTTGTTTTTACTTTCAGAGGTGATAATGGAAATTTTATTTAAATATATGTTCAAATACTAGTTGAAAATGTTTTATTATGAATAAATATGTGAAAAGAAAATAAATAAATATAGAGAGAAAAAAGGAACGGTAGCCAGATGAATACCCAAAACGCTCAAATAAACATTTTAGATGGTAGAGACATCTATTGGAATAAATATCAACTGAGCGCCAATTTAGTTTTATTCCATGGCCAACCCATTTTCTTAATAAATCAATAAAATTCTTTACTGGTGATCGCCCCAGAATATTTAAAACAGACGGTTGGACATGCAATATTTGCGGGACAAGAATGGAGCCGGGGCTACATCACCATATACTCTCATGTATGGGGCTGAAAGACGAACGAGAAGTGCTCCTCAGTGAAATAGGCCTTGAGGGACTCTCTTTGGAGCTCCTGTTGAATGAGGTGGTGAGAAACAGAGCTGGAGCGTTTGCGTTGTTCAAATTTTGGAAGACGGCTGAAGAGAAAAGGAAACTATATACATAATCTAATTGATGTAAATAATTATATGTAAATAATCTTTGTCAGGACTAGAATGACGAATCCTGTATGGGACTTTGATTCCAGTAAAAGGCTTGTTGCTGCTGTTGTATATAGTTACAGTGTAGAAAATACTATACTATACCTACTACTTATAGGTTTCTCTCTGTATTCTTAGTTCTCTTCTCTTCAATTACTCTGTAAACTGGCGAATCCTTTATAGGACGAGAGGTCCTCAATAAAGGCTTTTGTTGTTGTTGTTGTATAAATCAATATAATTAAACCAACGAACCAACGTGTTAAATAAAAAGGGAGACAGACAATTTATCTGGAAACACTTCCAAGAAAGGTATCAAAAGGGGGAAAAAAGAGTTAAACTGAACTTCCTTCTGTGAAATATTATTTATTTATCATCATCACTCTATGTATTTATTATACCGCCCCCACTTGATATCATGAAGAAGGTCATTGAGTAAACTTCCGCATTCCCGGCTTGTTCAAACTGGTCTCACTCTTTGTTGCCTTTCTTGGATATACATTCTTTATTTACATCAGACATTTATTATGAAAAAAACATCTCTTTATCGTTCAACTGAAAGTTTCTGATGGCTTGCGCCATCTATCGGAATAAATATCAACTATTCTCGTTGATTTTTAATTATCCCAGAATTGACCAAATACCCATTCTTGATTAATCAAAAAAAGCTAATCATTAATCAAGAATGGGTATTTGGCCAATTCTGGAATAATTAAAAATCAACGAGAATAGTTGATATTTATTCCGATAGATGGCGCAAACTATCAGCAACTTTCAGTTGCACGATAAGATGCCTTTTTCATAATTTATGCACTTTATCCCAGTACAATATCATATTTGTTCTATTTTCATATTATTCATTTACTTGTCAAACACATTTATATAGTCCTAGAAACCTATGTTATTTTATTATTTTATTTCAATTTAAAGCGCTATGTCCCCCTAGGGACACTTGCCGTGTCATACATGTATGTCTTTATATTTGTCTATACATATATATACAATAATTTTAGCCATGAATAAAATAGTCATATGATGTTAACAATGAGAAAGAGAGAAAAAAAGAACTCTCTCTCTCTGTGTACAAAAGAAAGAAGTGTCTGGCATGTATATAAGCACAGAGGAAATAAAACGCGTCGCTGAATTGTGTCTGCTTGCACAATCGTCTTTAAGTTCGACCCACTGTTAAACAACAAATTCCGATATGTTAAATTGTCATCTAAATCTTTTTTACATTTTATTAATAAACCAGGCACGGTATTAAAATATTTACGCCTATTAAAAAGGAAACAAACAAAAAAAAACAAATTAGAACTTAGAGATAAATATTTACAAATTTACATGTATTAATCGACAGAGTTCATAAAATTTATATAGACAAAGTGGCTGATGTAAGAAAGTTAAATGATTTAGATCAGGGAACAAACGATGTCTCACTTCTGTAAAGTTGGGACAGTCGTAGATAAGGTGAAGAGCAGTTTGTTCAGTTTCTCTTCAGGAACAATTTGGTGTTTCTGATAGACCTCTTTTATGTAAGTATTTCTTGAATTTTCCGCGTGATGTGACAAATTAAGTGACTATAAATTTGGATGGAACTGTGTAGGAATTCCGTTAGGGAAAATAGTGCGAATTGTATAATTAGCATTATAAATGGATTGATACAAATGATACATAATAATAGCTCTTTCTTCGCCAGTCATTGTTGTAAGTATTTCTCTTGGTAAATTTTGTTTGTTCAATTCGTATTAAATTGTTATTTGTTTTCAATTCAATAAAATAATTCCGTTCTCCAACGTCAGGTTAAAGGAGGAGTGATATCAACTGTCGACATCTGCGACCCGGGATCGAACCCCACATTGGGGATACTTTTTTCTGGACATAAAATTGTTCCAATGGCCCACGATTCTTGTAAAAGTCCAACTTTACCATTGAGTATGACTAACCAAATGGGCCATGGAATATTTTAAAATGAAAAATTCGAATTTTTGTATACATATGGTGCACTTCCAGTAAAGTACTTACTAAATACCCACCATGATTATCATTAACTGTACCATGTGTACTCTGGATAAGTAATATATATATATTTATTGCAAACCTTATATATATATATCTGAAATTCGAAACTATTATAGACGCGTATGCTTCTTTTAAAAATTGAACAATTTCTACTGCCATTACTGCAATGGAAAAATTAATGGGAGGACCTGGCTCATCAGTGGTGAACCCTCCCAGCGGTTTCGCCAGTTTAACTGTTAAACAACAGTTAAGGTACCAGTATATATATATGGGTGTGTATGTGTGTTTTGTTCAATTATATATATAACTAGACGAATGGCCCGGGCAACGCCCGGGTTTTACCCGAGTGCGTATATATTTTAAAAACGTTTTAATTCAAATACTATTCGTTACAATTATAAATTGGCGCCATGGATGTCACTCTTGTGAAACGTCCCGTTCCAAACTGTGTGTTTTTAAAATGTTTTAATTAAATACTATTCGTTACAATTATAAATTGGCGCCATGGATGTCTCTCTTGTGAAACGTCCCGCCCCAAACTGTGTGTGTCTTGAAAATATAAAAATAAAAATGTGAATTTTCATAAAGATTTCATCATCTCGATTTTTTTTGCATTTCACCTACTAAATCGATAGAGATAATTACATTTGCAACATGAACTTAGGTATATTGACTAAATAGAAAACTGCATAGTAATAAAGATCATTTTTTAAAGGCACCATATCGTTTTTTTTTTTCAATAAAATCGAAACAAAAATTAACGATAAATAACGATAATTGCCTTAAAAAGAAATTGCCTTAAAAAAAAGAAACATTCGCGGTGATTTTGTCTTGCATTCGTTTATACAATTATTATATACGAATGACCCGGGCAACGCCCGGGTTTTACCCGATTAAATGCTTTTGTTCAAATACTATTCGTTACAATTTTAAATTGGCGCCGTGGATGTCATTCTTGTATAATATATAAATGATTTTTAAAAATTGTAAAAAAAAAAAAATGCATCGGCCGGGAATCGAACCCGGGCCGCCCGCGTGGCAGGCGAGCATTCTACCACTGAACCACCGATGGTTATGAAAAATCCCATCCGTGAGCTTCAGACAGACAAACAGACAGAATAAGGCAAATATATAAGTAGATACGTTCTAAAAAGAATCTCCAAAAAGAAGAAATCTCCTCCAGCTATAGAGAGAGAGAAAAAGAACAACTTTCCGTACGACGAAAGTCCTCCCTCCGACTTTCCTCATTGGTTACGTGACACGCTAACCAAATGACACCTGATTAAAGAAGTACGAAGACTCTATTAGAAGGGACATAAAAAAATCTTCCTGAAGGATTTTTCCCTCTATCTCCACCTCCCTAGCAAAGGGGAGTCTTCTTCACGCACCGCTAGCTCTCCCACACACACATCGAGGGGGGGGGGTGGAAGGTGTGTTTTTACAGTCAGTTACTGACCTGACTCCATCTAGGTCAGTGAGTCAGTCATCTGGAGTACTTCACTGTCAACTCCTGTTGGCTTTCACGTCTTGAGAGTTGTCAATATGTTTTGAATTTCAGCTAATTAGGATGTAACGCTGAATCCTCCCGACGTCGAGAGACCATCTTCTTGAGCGATCAATCTTGTAGGATGATTCGTTCGAATCTAATATAGCCTCCAATAAGCGACAATCTTCAGGAAAATCCATGTTTTATGCAGTTTCCCATTGTACCTGTGATCTCATAAGTATTTTCATAAGATGAATATTTCGTAGAGCTTGAGCGATGAAGAATTCCAGAGGTTTCTCTAACAGATCCAAAATATTAGAAAATATACTGACTTAAAGTTCGAATTTTTCATTTAAAAATATTCCATGACCCATTTGGTTAGTCATACTCAAAGGGAAAGTTGGACTTTACAAGAATTGTGGGCCCTTGGAGCAATTTTATGTCCAGAAAAAAAAATTTGGAAACTAAGTTTTTTATAGACCCTATATTGATGCTAATGTTTATCTTTTAAAGCTATTTCTACCGACTTTACGGCAGAAAAAAATGAGTTGGAAGGGCATAGCTTATCACAAATTCTTTAAACGCCTTTACCAATTCAATATCCATTGTTGAAATTATCGTGTGTTGTTGAATGATATACACCTGGTTATTCGTTTAAAAGATAAAAATAGAATATTAAGAAAAAAAGATCTCCTGATCGCGTGCAACTGAAAGTTTCTAATGACCTGCGCCATCTGTCGGAATAAAAATCAACTAATCGTTGATTTGCAATTATTCTAGGATATTGACCGACTACCATATCTTGTTAAATCAAGAAAAGTAAACTACGTACGGGCTTCAGGCTGCTGGCCCGCGTCAACGTGGTGCAGACTGTACCTCAGCGACCAAAATGGTAGGTCCTAGAGGCTTCCTGAAAAATCAATAAATGGGTATTTAAGGCCAAATTTGCGTAAATACGCTTTTCATGTGAAAATAGCGGCCTCCAAACTGGCTCCACGGGCGTCGCGGGTGGCTCCACGGTTCCAGATTGGAGAGTGGACATTAGCGTCCATGCCAAGGATGCACAGGAAGGGAGCTCTAGAGTATGTTCCAGAGTTGGTAGAAAAGTGTTATCTGGAGATGTCAGTATACTGAGGAAATTACGACCGCCTGATCGAATCAGGGCAGTGACGATGTTGGGGTCCTTAAAGCTGAGTGGGATGGGGTTGCTCGTATAACTAGTCCCGCAGGGG
>CP092866.1:98315415-98335495 GCA_030710605.1 Cordylochernes scorpioides | reverse complement strand
GACTTGATAATGTTATTTTTGCGATTTTTGCTTTCTTTATGATATATTTGACATGCATGTTGAATTTCAACTTGGAGTCTAAGGTAACTCCAAGATATTTAACGCTGTCAGTCCAGTTAATAGGGCTCTGGTTTACCTTTAGGATGGATTGTGGCTTGAATTTTTTATTGTCTAGTGGAGGAAAGATTATTGCCTGTGACTTTTTTGGGTTGATGTCTAATTTCCAATCATTGCACCATTTGGTTATACTGTTTATGTAATTTTGGAGTTGTGTAGTTATTATTCCTATTGATTTGGAGTTTGCTAAAATTGCTGCGTCATCTGCGAAATGTTTTGTTTGACATTTTGGATGTAGGGGGAAATCGTTGATGTAGATGTTGAATAGGTAGGGTCCAAGGATAGAGCCTTGAGGGACTCCAATCTGGGTTGGTTTTGCCGTGGTTATATAATTCCCTTGCTTAATTGAAAAGGTCCTGTCCTGGACATAGTTTTTCAAGAATTTGATAAAATCCCTTGGAAATTTATTTTTGTTATCAAGCCATCATGCCATACTCTATCAAAGCTTTGGTAAAGTCAAGAAAAACAGCACCTACTGCCTCCTTGTGGGACTTTCTTATATGGATGTAGTCTATTACTGTGATTAGCTGGTGGGTTGTGGAGTGTCCTTTTTCTGAAGCCAAATTGTTGAGGAATGATAAAGTTAATAGAATCCATGTATGTCTGCAATCTGCGAAGAACAATCCTCTCGTATACCTTACCGATTATAGAGAGAAGGCTGATTGGTCGGAGATCTTCGGGAGATTTGACAGGTGATTTTTTCAGAATAGTTATGATAATGGCATGTTTCCATGTCTTTCTTTTTTTTTTTTTTTTTTCGGGAAGTAGCACAGGTGTAATGCAGCATTGAAGATCCCAGCGAGGAAAACTATCCATTTGATGGAGAGGTTTTTAGTCATTTGCGGCGTAATATTGTCGTGGCCTGGAGCTTTGTGATTACCTAGGTTTTTAATCACTTCCTTGACTTCATTTGGTGTTGTCATTGATAGTATATTCTCTTGGGGATGTTGACAAGTGTTATCTGTTAGGTAAGACGGAACCTCATCCTCCACCTTGGAAAAGTGTTCGGAAAAATGCTCTGAAAGATCATTTCCAATTTCTTTGTCGGTCAGCAAGGTTTTCCATTTGCATTTAAGCTAGTGATTTTGTCAGTTTTTTCCTAATGGGTTTTGTTTTTTTCCAGAAGTCTGTTGGGCTCGATTCAAGTTTGCTTATAAAACAATTCCAATTTTCAGATTTCTCTGATTCAAGGGCTTGGTTTACCTTTCCTTGAAGATTGAGGTAAGTAGCTCTATGAGCTGGATCCCAGGTTGATTGCCTTCTTTTCCGAGCTCTATTTTTCTCCCTTATTAAGGCTTTGGTATTTGGGTTCTTTATCAATTTGGAAGATGAGAATATGGTGTTTTTCGAGTAGCTATTATTTATTTTCTCGTTTAAAATTCCAATTACTGAATCAATGTCTACTTCAGTTTTCAAGGGGAGTCTGGGGGGCGTGGTGGAGATTAGATCTTGTTGAAAATGAACCCAATTAGTTACTCGGCTGAGCTGGGTTGTGAATTCATCCTTTGGAAAATTCAATTCCAAGAATATAGGGAAATGGTCGGATGATAAATCGTCGGTGGTTATGGCCTTTGGGGTCCAGGGGATGTTTTTAAGAACAGCGAAGTCTAGGAAATCGGGATTCCCGAGTGAACTGTGATGCGTGGGTGAAGAAGGTGCGACAATGTCGAGGCTTTCTCTTTCAGAGGAATTGTGCAGCACGATTCCGCTGTTATTAGAAGTCCTTGATCCCCAAAGAGGGTGTTTGGAGTTCCAGTCTCCTGCAACGATTATTGCAGGGTTGTGTTTTATCAGTTGGTTCAAATCTTCTTCCAATAATGGTGCATCAGGCTTCTTATAAATTGCTGAGATTTTCAAGAGGGTTTTTCCATCTGGTTTAATCAAAATTGAAGTATATTCCAAGTTTGAAGTAGGAATCGTCATATTTTTATATTTAAAAAGGTTTTTATAATGATGGATGTCCCCCCACCTTTTCCTGAACTTCAGATCAATTGAGGGTTTAAGTTGAGTTTCACTAAGCATAGACATGTCTATTGAGTTATCTTCTAAAAAGTGCAGAAATTCTTCTTTATTTGATCTGATTCCGTTACAATTCCAAGCAATAATTTTAAAAGGTAATTTGCAATTCATTGTAGGTATGTTTTGATTACTTGCATCAATTTTTCACACAGGTCCTTAATCTCAGAACGAGAGGTTTTTCTTGTCGCAACCACAGCATTGCTTTGGTTTTGTTGTTCTACAATTTTCGGCAGTGTTTAATATATTTTTGAAATCGGAATTTGGTTGTTTGTTTTGTACTGGCCAGGGTGTCTTGGCTGTTGCTGATGTACTCTTGGAAACTTAGGGCATCCGCGGTATTTGGCTGTGTGAGCTTCTTCGCGGTTTGCACACTTTGGGGGAAGTTGTCTTGACTTTCTTTGACAGTCCTTCGAATGGTGCTCCTCAGCACACTTGACGCACTTTAGTTTCAGGAAGCAGTTAAGTTGACCGTGCCCGAAACCCTGGCAGTTGAAGCATTGAGCCACACGATTTGTTGTTCTGAAAGTTTGTACTTCAATTTTCTGATAGAGAAGTTCAGTTATTCCGTAAATTTTATTGTTATGTTCATTTTTCGGTAATTCTACCAGTGCTTATTCATTGGCCTTTTAGTTGATTGTCTGTGAAGTCTCTTCACAGAGGTCTTAGTGAAGCCCATTGTTGCAAGTTCTATTGCTATATCTTCAGTCTTGTAGGCTGTTGTCACGGCCTTTAATACCACTTTGAGCGGTTTTTATTCTTGGAGTCTATAAGAGTAGCCGCCATTGTTTTTTTTTTTTTTTTGAACATATTCCCTGATTTTTTTTAAGTCTGAAATATTTTTGGCCTTGATAATGTGTTTATTTCCTGAGATCGTACATTGGAATTTATCTGTGCACAGGTCTTTCAGCTCTTGGCAGAGCAACTTCCAGTCTGTTACATTTTCTGTTATTACAGGTGGTATTCTTGGCTTTTTGGAATGTATAACTGTTGTCCAAGGACCACCTTCATCAATGTTTTCTTCGTTAACCTGGGGAGGGGTAGCGTTTTTTGAGGGACTTCGGATACCTCGTTCATGGAGGCTTCATTATGCTGTAAGACAACTTCCATTCTAGGTGTCTTTTGACTACGTTATTTTGAATCTGATGTGGATTCGCGAGTTCGTTTCTTTGTTGAAGGAGTTTCTTCTACTTTTTACTCGATGCCACATCTTTCAAGAATTTCCAAAAGTATGTTGGTTTCGATTATACTGACCTTTTCGCCAGCTGGGCCGATCGTTGTTTTGATTACAATAGGCTGCATCTTTCTTTTTGTTGTTGTTGTTTTTTGTTTGTGAATGGTTATTTATTTTTTTCTAATTTATATAATGTTTTTAGCATATATAATTATCACCATACTGGATATTTAAGTTAATTTTCTTCAGGATACAAAAAAAAGCAAACTTGGATATTTTTATAAAAATGACTCAATATTTTCCAAATAAAATGTGATTTATAAAATAGTAATTTCTTTGATTATTTTTTTGAATTCAGCATGAAAATTGACACTAAAAACACCATCAGGTTCTCTTGGGCAAAAATGTTGTTGACCAGTGTTATTTAAGTCATCACCATACCATGTGAGACTAAAAAAAGAAACACGACACAACTGCACCATTTTTGTAGTGCCTCTTTAAACAAAACAATTCATTGTAAAGATAATCATTGTAACAAATGAGCAAGTGAAAAGACACCTTCTTCTGTAAAGAAAACAATGGTATGACCTTGATAATGCGACCTTGAAAAAGTTCCATTCTCATTTGTCAAGCGATTTTCCAATTACGAACCAAACTCTTGCTGGTCATTACCTCAACAAATTGGTCTTCTGCTTTCCTTTTTTAACCACACGTAATAGGAAGGTAGGTCACGAGGATTCGTCTGCTATTTTTTGTTATTTGTTGGATTCTTCTTTTGCTCCATGAATACAAACGTCTACGTTTCATATAACACGATTTTTTTAGATATATGCTTGAATATACTTTGTTTTTCTTTGTTCGTTTGTGTAAATTGAAGAGATGTTTTGATACATTAAAAATACAAGGTTGTCTCAAAAGTTCGTAAACACTTGCAAAAATTTGAAATATCAATATTATTCACCACAATATTATTCGCCGTAATGTATAATGTCTTTATATTATGTTTAAAGTTTTTTTTGCTTATCCCTAGTACACGTGGTAGAGGCCATGATAATCATGGTGGGTAGAAGAAGGCGACTGATTTTACTGTAAGTGCACCACATGTCTACACATGTGAAAAGCTGTTCGTTAAAGATGCCAAAACCCGGGATCAAACCAGGGACCTTTAGATATTCAGTCTAATTGTATTATGTATTATTATGTATTCGCCGTAATAATATTATTCGCCAAGTAATAAGAAAAACAACGTTTTAAGAAAAACACGAACTTTTGGGACAACCTTATACAAATAAAAGTATTTTAATGATTACTGTTTCGCTGAGAGAGTTCATTACTGATGAGCCAAGCCCTCTCATTCAATAACTTTTATCATTGCTGTAAGGTCTGTAGAAATCATATTTGATAATTTATGTGAAAAGAAACACATTTCCAAAAAATAATAATTACAAATCTACCGATAAATGACAAATGAATTTACTTTATATTTTACTAGACGGGTGACCCGGGATTCGCCCCGGGATTGACCCATGTGCATATCTACCCGAATGATATATATTTAGATAAGATTTTTTTGTAATTGTTTGTTATTAGCATTATCTATTTGTTTGCATCAGCATAATGTAATCGTCTTTGGGTTCCGGGCTAATTGGCCTATCAAGTAAGGTCTTCTAGCCCCAACATGGCTGCAGAACGCGGACTGGTGGCAAGGGATCCTAAGATCTGGCGGTGGAGGTGTCATCGCAGGGGTGGAGGAAGCTGGAGAGGTCAGGGAAACAGCGCCTTGATGCAGTGAGAAGCGGGGATGTAGTCCAGTTGAGGAGGCAGGAGGTCCTGGAAGCCTAGAACTTGAGGGCTCTAGACTTCAAGATGGGGCAGCTTGAGGCTCTCGCCTCGTACTTGCCAGGAAGGCCCTTGGCACAGCAGTTGGCACACTTGGAGGTGCGCTGGTCGGCAATGGATGGGCAGGCGCGGCCTTCATGGCCGTCTTCACCACAGTGGAAGCACTTAGGAGCTCTGGTGCATTGGGCAGAGTTGTGGCCGAAGCCACAACAGCGGAAGCAGACGCGGGCGCGGATGAATTCCTCGAAGTTAAGGATCACTCCATCCACCACGATCCTTTCGCGAATGCCCAGGGCTCTGAAGGTCTTGAGCTCCACCTCGATGAAGGCGGTGCAGGTCCCGTTTCTGGGTCCAGAACGGTGCGCCACGCGCACCACCTTGTCCCCAGTAAGCTGTTTGACTGCAGGGGTTTCCAGGAATGTTTCCTCAATGGTGGAGTTGTATTTTTTCTCATCCACTTTGAAGAGGCAGATGCGTGGCAGGATCTCCTTCTGTTGGCGGACCTTCATACCATCCAGCTTGTTGGCCAGGCAGATGGTAACAGCTGGGATGGTGTCGGGGTTGCTGGAGTGGAGGACAAGCTTCCCCTTGGTGCGCAGGGAAGCCCAGACGCCTTTGGCGAGAGTGTGGGCAGCGCGGACATCTTTTAGCATCTCCCTGGGGTCGGCCTGCGGGTTATCAGAAATAACCACTGTGTGGGCCGCCGATTTCAATCCGTGGAGGGTCACTCGGGCGGCCGACGGCTTGGGAGCGCGGGAAAGCACAGGTTTGGCAGGACCTTGCAGGTTTGTCCTCTTTGCAGGTGGGTTGGGAGCCTCCAGCTGCTTCCTTTGTGAGGGAGCAGGAGCAGGCACCATGGGGGCAGGCTTTTTAGTTGGGAGAGCAGCAGGAACAGGGGTGGCGGGCTTGATTGGGTCGGTTTGGGAACTGGTTTCCATGCAGGAAGGAGCTGGGCTGGTTTGGGTGCTGTGACTGGCAGTTGGAGGCTTGTTTTCTTCCGTGAAGTCGTCCAGCTCCGCGAAGGCGTTGAGCGTGTCAGTAAGGTTCTCCACATCAGCGCAAAGGGCCTTGATCAGCTTTTTTCGCGTTGCGATGTACCCGATCATGTCTTCGTGCAGGGGCTTGAGGGCGGGATGTCCTACGCAGCACGGGATTTGGAGGTGGCGGGAGAGCACCATTTCGTCCTCCTTATCCAGGGCAGCGATGTCCACGATGGGCTTCTTGGCATTCTTCTTCTTCTTCTTAGCAGGATTCATGGCAGGAGCAGGAAAGCAAAGATGTCACGACAAACGAAATGAGAAAAAATATTAGCATAATTTAATCTAAATTGTACTGTATTTATAACCTTGATAGAGGGCGCTGTTCGTGAGCTAAGTAGAATAATTTGAATATATAGTTTTAATAATTGATTTATGTATTTTTTAAAATAGCCTATCGTCTTCCCCGTATTTTTTACCTATGTATGGAAATTTTGGTTTGAATTAGTGAACTACTGCGAATTTGTATACCGGACATACAAACAAACAAACATACAAACATTGATTTTTATATATATAGATTTGTTGCAGAGATATTTTATACATTAAGGTAAACATTATTTTCTATATGTTTCACAATTCTTTGTTCGCATATGAGTTATACAAATCTTTTGGTAAAGAAAACGTTTTAAAACCTTTTTTTATTTTTTTGTTGTTTGTGAATTTATATTTCTGTTTACCGTGTGTTTTTTAAAAATATACATTAAATTTTTGCCTCAAATAAGCAAATGACCTATTTTTGGAGGTTATTTTCTCTTTCAGGCACACACAATAGTTTAACTTTATTCGTGATGAAAATAATTTACATTTAATTACATATATGTTGAATCTTATCGACTCACTGTGGGATCGTGTCGACTCTCGGTCGAATTTGGGTGTTGTGGTGTCGACTTGGGGTGCTGACTTACAGTGGGATTGCTGCGGACTCACTGTCGAATCCTGGTGAAAAGTGTGGTTGGGTGGAAGTGATTGGATTGGTGGCGCAGTCTTGGTCGAATGGTGGTTTTCCACAGGGGAAGAACGAGCACACCTTGATGGGGTAGAAAATAAGACCTTTTGCGAAAGGGAAGGATGATTGGAGGTATTTGGCCTTTCACATGATGGAGCGTACACTACCTTGGTTGGAGCCTATGTTGAGCACACCTAGCTCGTAGCACGGTCACCCACCTTCTATTTACTTCTTGTCCGAGATCATCGTCATCAACTCTCTCGACTTATCATTGGTGGAGATCCTTCCACATGCTCTCTGATGATTCGCTATCAATTTGTCATGCTTAAAGGTGATTGGTTGTTGATTTGTCATGCTTAAATGTGATTGGCTCAGTACCTCCATTGTCGCCATGATTGCAATCCTCCAGGAATAAGAAGGCCTTTGAACTTAAGTTTTATGGGTCCAGGGCAGTGACCTTTACTTCCTGGATGATGCAATCCTGTTAATTGTTCTTCCCCTTCTCGCGAGGCCTAACTTTTATTAAACCTTTTGACGATACATTATACATAAATTGTGGTGGGGTTACATATTCCTATATACAGATTATCACATATATGTTTTAATACATAAAGATTTATATTTCGAGAGAGAGTCGATTCACGTTTGTCATAAATACGTTTTCTGACGTTCAATTGGTGAAATTATCAATAAACTCCTCCTTAGGGAGAGGTGTCCTCTTACCGAAGAGTTGCTAAATAGTAAAAAATGGTAATTTTGGCAATTAAAACTGTCCTTTTTAGAGAGGTGTCTTTTATCCCGAGTGTCCTCTCATGGAGGTTCTACTGTATAAAAAATTAAACGAATGTTTCTTTCATACCCAAAAAAACTTCTACTGTCCTTATTGCGATGAAAAAAATATATTAGGAGGGCTTGATTATTCAGTTGTGAACCCTTTCAGTGGTTTCTCCAATTTAATCTACCAGATCGCTTTTTAGAGCTCTAATACTGTATTGGACGATTCTGCTTTATATATGCTACACTGAAGGGTGGAATCTCAGTAATTGTATTCATGAAAACTATGAACATAAGTGTCTTTAATTTGAATAACTATGAACATAAGTGTCTTTAATTTGAAGAACTATGAACATAATCTTATAAATGTTGATAGAAAACGTTTGACAGATTAGGTCTTAGTTTTGAGGTAGAGCTGATACAAGGTTGTCCCAATAGTTTGTAAACACTTGCAAAAAATTGAAATGCCAATATTATTTGTTGTTATGTCTTTGTATTCTGTATTCGCCGTAATAATATTATTCGTAAGTAATAAAAAACACGAACTTTTGGAACAACCTTATATTACGAGCATATTGAAAAATCTTATTAACACTATTTTTTCGGAGTAGGTCTTTTTATAGGGAAAATATGGTTTAAATATCAACAGTAGTATTCTGCCTTGCTATAATATTTTTTCAGTTTTTAAAACGCGTAATTTATGGTCACATTATTCTTGAGGGATCTGGAAATATTTAGCCAAATCCCAAATTAAACTTTTTCACTGGTCAAGTTGGTTAGATTCAGGTTAGCTTTTAGAGTAGGTTTCGGATTTGGTCAAATCTCTTCAGGTCTCCCCCCAATTCTTTTAATTTCATTCATCATTGCGTTGATCAGAAGGTCAATATTTAGACAACTTCTACCCACCATGATTATCATGGCCTGTACCACGTGTACTAGGGATAATATTTTTTTTGTTTTTACTTTCAGAGGTGATAATGGAAATTTTATTTAAATATATGTTCAAATACTAGTTGAAAATGTTTTACTATGAATAAATATGTGAAAAGAAAAATAATAAATATAGTGAGAAAAAAAGGAAAGGCAGCCAGATGAATACCCAAAACGCTCAAATAAACATTTTAGATGGTAGAGACATCTATTGGAATAAATATCAACTGAGCGCCAATTTAGTTTTATTCCATGGCCAACCCATTTTCTTAATAAATCAAGAAAATTCTTTACTGATGATCGCCCCAGAATATTTAAAACAGACGGTTGGACATGCAATATTTGCGGGACAAGAATGGAGCCGGGGCTACATCACCATATACTCTCATGTATGGGGCTGAAAGACGAACGAGAAGTGCTCCTCAGTGAAATAGGCCTTGAGGGACTCTCTTTGGAGCTCCTGTTGAATGAGGTGGTGAGAAACAGAGCTGGAGCGTTTGCGTTGTTCAAATTTTGGAAGACGGCTGAAGAGAAAAGGAAACTATATACATAATCTAATTGATGTAAATAATTATATGTAAATAATCTTTGTCAGGACTAGAATGACGAATCCTGTATGGGACTTTGATTCCAGTAAAAGGCTTGTTGCTGCTGTTGTATATAGTTACAGTGTGTAGAAAATACTATACTATACCTACTACATATAGGTTTCTCTCTGTATTCTTAGTTCTCTTCTCTTCAATTACTCTGTAAACTGGCGAATCCTTTATAGGACGAGAGGTCCTCAATAAAGGCTTTTGTTGTTGTTGTTGTTGTTGTATAAATCAATATAATTAAACCAACGAACCAACGTGTTAAATAAAAAAGGGGGACAGACAATTTATCTGGAAACACTTCCAAGAAAGGTATCAAAAGGGGGGAAAAAGAGTTAAACTGAACTTCCTTCTGTGAAATATTATTTATTTATCATCATCACTCTATGTATTTATTATACCGCCCCCACTTGATATCATGAAGAAGGTCATTGAGTAAACTTCCGCATTCCCGGCTTGTTCAAACTGGTCTCACTCTTTGTTGCCTTTCTTGGATATACATTCTTTATTTACATCAGACATTTATTATGAAAAAAACATCTCTTTATCGTTCAACTGAAAGTTTCTGATGGCTTGCGCCATCTATCGGAATAAATATCAACTATTCTCGTTGATTTTTAATCATCCCAGAATTGACCAAATACCCATTCTTGATTAATCAAAAAAAGCTAATCATTAATCAAGAATGGGTATTTGGCCAATTCTGGAATAATTAAAAATCAACGAGAATAGTTGATATTTATTCCGATAGATGGCGCAAACTATCAGCAACTTTCAGTTGCACGATAAGATGCCTTTTTCATAATTTATGCACTTTATCCCAGTACAATATCATATTTGTTCTATTTTCATATTATTCATTTACTTGTCAAACACATTTATATAGTCCTAGAAACCTATGTTATTTTATTATTTTATTTCAATTTAAAGCGCTATGTCCCCCTAGGGACACTTGCCGTGTCATACATGTGTCTTTATATTTGTCTATACATATATATACAATAATTTTAGCCCATGAATAAAATAGTCATATGATGTTAACAATGAGAAAGGGAGAAAAAAAGAACTCTCTCTCTCTGTGTACAAAAGAAAGAAGTGTCTGGCATGTATATAAGCACAGAGGAAATAAAACGCGTCGCTAAATTGTGTCTGCTTGCACAATCGTCTTTAAGTTCGACCCACTGTTAAACAACAAATTCCGATATGTTAAATTGTCATCTAAATCTTTTTTACATTTTATTAATAAACCAGGCACGGTATTAAAATATTTACGCCTATTAAAAAGGAAACAAACAAAAAAACAAATTAGAACTTAGAGATAAATATTTACAAATTTACATGTATTAATCGACAGAGTTCATAAAATTTATATAGACAAAGTGGCTGATGTAAGAAAGTTAAATGATTTAGATCAGGGAACAAACGATGTCTCACTTCTACAAAGTTCGGACAGTCATAGATAAGGTGAAGAGCAGTTTGTTCAGTTTCTCCGCAGGAACAATTTGGTGTTTCTGATAGACCTCTTTTATGCAAGTATTTCTAGAATTATCCGTGTGATGTGACAAATTGAGTGACTATAAATTTGGATGGTACTGTGTAGGAATTCCGTTAGGGAAAATAGTGCGAATTGTATAATTAGCATTATAAATGGATTGATACAACTGATTCATAATAATAGCTCTTTCTTCGCCAGTTATTGTTGTAAGTATTTCTCTTGGTAAATTTTGTTTGTTCAATTCGTATTAAATTGTGATTTGTTTTCAATTCAATAAAATAATTCCGTTCTCCAACGTCAGGTTAAAGGAGGAGTGATATCAACTGTCGACAGCTGCGACCCGGGATCGAACCCCACATTGGGGATACTTTTTTCTGGACATAAAATTGTTCCAATGGCCCACGATTCTTGTAAAAGTCCAACTTTACCATTGAGTATGACTAACCAAATGGGCCATGGAATATTTTAAAATGAAAAATTCGAATTTTTGTTTACATATGGTGCACTTCTAGTAAAGTACTTACTAAATACCCACCATGATTATCATTAACTGTACCATGTGTACTCTGGATAAGTAATATATATATATATTTATTGCAAACCTTATATATATATCTGAAATTCGAAACTATTATAGACGCGTATGCTTCTTTTAAAAATTGAACAATTTCTACTGCCATTACTGCAATGGAAAAATTAATGGGAGGGCCTGGCTCATCAGTGGTGAACCCTCCCAGAGGTTTCGCCAGTTTAACTTTTAAACAACAGTTAAGGTACCAGTATATATATATATATATGGGTGTGTATGTGTGTTTTGTTCAATTATATATATATAATACGTTCTAAAAAGAATCTCCAAAAAGAAGAAATCTCCTCCAGCTATAGAAAGAGAGAAAGAACAACTTTCCGTACGACGAAAGTCCTCCCTCCGACTTTCCTCATTGGTTACGTGACACGCTAACCAAATGACACCTGATTAAAGAAGGACGAAGACTCTATTAGAAGGGACATAAAAAAAAATCTTCCTGGAGGATTTTTCCCTCTATCTCCACCTCCCTAGCAAAGGGGGGTCTTCTTCACGCACCGCTAGCTCTCCCACACACACATCGGGGGGGTGGAAGGTGTGTTTTTTACAGTCAGTTACTGACCTGACTCCATCTAGGTCAGTGAGTCAGTCATCTGGAGTACTTCACTGTCAACTCCTGTTGGCTTTCACGTCTTGAGAGTTGTCAATATGTTTTGAATTTTAGCTAATTAGGATGTAACGCTGAATCCTCCCGACGTCGAGAGACCATCTTCTTGAGCGATCAATCTTGTAGGATGATTCGTTCGAATCTAATATAGCCTCCAATAAGCGACAATCTTCAGGAAAATCCATGTTTTATGCAGTTTCCCATTGTACCTGTGATCTCATAAGTATTTTCATAAGATGAATATTTCGTAGAGCTTGAGCGATGAAGAATTCCAGAGGTTTCTCTAACAGATCCAAAATATTAGAAAATATACTGACTTAAAGTTCGAATTTTTCATTTAAAATATTCCATGACCCATTTGGTTAGTCATACTCAAAGGGAAAGTTGGACTTTACAAGAATCGTGGGCCCTTGGAGCAATTTTATGTCCAGAAAAAAAATGTTGGAAACTAAGTTTTTTTATGGACCCTATATTGACGCTAATGTTTATCTTTTAAAGCTATTTCTACCGACTTTACGGCAGAAAAATGAGTTGGAAGGGCATAGCTTATCACAAATTCTTTAAACGCCTTTACCAATTCAATCTCCATTGTTGAAATTATCGTGTGTTGTTGAATGATATACACCTGGTTATTCGTTTAAAAGATAAAAAAATAGAATATTAAGAAAAAGATCTCATATATGCAAAGATCATATATGCAAATTAATCGGCGCTGCAACGGATGGATTGTCGCATCGCTCCGGTAAATATTTTGTTTTTTTCCTTTATATAATGTTAAAATTCTTTTTGTTTTTTCCTGAAAAGTTCATAGGATAAGGTTTGACTAGACGTATACTGAAATTAGTAAAAATTGCAAATGGATTTACTGATAAGAACACTAACTGCTAAATTATATGAAATCTATGAATTTTTTGACAATAAAGTCAAACAAAAAAAAAAAAAACAGAAAAACCTAACAAAAAATGATCTTTCCTTTCTATCTACAATGGTAAGGCAGACCAAGGAAGGCATTACGGCCTTGGGAGATATCAATAATCGAGACTTTGTGGATCAACTTTCTGTTCAAGTGTCTGATGTCCTTGATCAGAAACTGGACAAATTCAAGGGAGAACTTAAGACCTTGAGACCCTCCTTTTCAGAGGTTTTGAAATCCCAAACAGCGAGAGAAAATATGTATAACAAACAAAGTAGTGATAAAGAATTTGTAATTATAGCGCAGCCTTTCAATGAAGGAAACATTACAGATGTACACCACGCTATTGCTGATAGGATCAGAGTGTTAAGAGAGGAAAATAAGAGGGTCCGAGTCAATAAAATTATAAACACAAGAAAATCAATTATTATAAAAACTTCGGATGAGAAAGAATCTAATTTCCTAAAAGATGAATTATTCAAATCAACCCAACTTACAAATCTATGCAAAACATTCATTCCGACCAAAAGAGATCCTACTATAATGGTTAAAAACGTTAGTAAAATCACCGAGGTAAATTCCTTCGAAGAAACAATCTGTCAGATGAACGACGAACTAAAGGATATGAAAAGCGAAATTAAAGTGCTATTCTGCACTAAATCTAACACCTCTACCCATAACATAGTCTTACGAGTTTCTCCTAGAGTTTATCAAACCATTAAGAAATTAAACAATAAAATCTACACTGACTGTGAACGATGCGTTGTTGTAGATCGGTTTCTGGTGAAACAATGCCAGAAATGTCTGAAATTTAACCCCACCCACAAAACGGCAGAATGCCCTAACACCCCAATATGCAGGACATGTGGAGTTCAGGGAGTTCATGTTTGCTCAGGAATTCCCAAATGTTTCAATTGCTCCTCAACATCCTAAGTATAAAAACAGGCCCTCATCACACAGAGCAAACTCAGAGGAATGTCCTTTGTATAAAACACAAATAGACAGAATAATCGAGAGAACAAGTTATTTCCCAACTGAACAATCAAGTAACTAACTAGTACAAGTCGAACAGGATCAAATGCAAGTTCCGTTGATTAAGTGTGTGCAACCCTAAATATAAAAATAGCTCAACAAGTCATAGGCCAAATTCTAACGTGTGCCCGCTTTATAAAATACAAACAGATCGAATAATACAAAGAACACAATATTCTCCCATAAATGAAAAATAAAAAACACCCAGTTCTCTCATATTATTTCATTGGGAAAAGGAATTAAATGTTCACAACAAAATTTAAGAAAAGGTTTCATGGCATTGAATGAGCTTCAAGCTTCAATAAAAGACAACCCACCTGATATCATCCTAATACAGGAACCCTATATAATTAATAGAGATGTAATTTTCGATTTAGAATCTCAAATAGTGCATTCAACGACATATGAACAAATATACACTGCAACGATCTTTATGAATAAGTGTTTAAAATATAATAAAATCAATAAATTCATAAACTCCTTTTGTACAACCACCTCTATAAATTCAGCGGAATCAAATACTGTTATTGCAAACTTTTATATACACTGCGTGACATTGAAAATGGAACACCAAGAAATAGTGGCCAGAAAGTGATGAAACTCGGCAGACAGAGAGAGACAGGGACGAACAATAAGTGATCTTTATTTCAAAATGATAGTCATAATACAGAGCGAGAACGGCGTCGGCTTAGTAGCAAGTAGGACCACCGCGGACGGCGATGCACGCAGCAACACGTCTAGGTAGAGAGTCAGAGTACGGATGGCGTCCTGAGGGATGGCTCTCCATTCCCTCTCAACCATTTACCACAGTTCGTCTTCTGAACGCGGCTGTGGCAAGGCATGCAAACGGCGTCCAATGATGTCCCAGACGTGCTCGATTGGTGAGAGATCAGGAGAGTACGGTGGCCAGGGAAGCATCTGTACATCTTGCAGAGCTTGTTGGCTAATGCGAGCAGTGTGCGGTCGGGCGTTATCCTGCTGATAAAGGGCATTGGGTACCCCCTGAAGGTAGGGGAGTGTCACCGGTCGCAGCACATCATCAACGTATCGTTGGGCCGTCATAGTGCCCTGAATACGAAGTAAAGGTGACCTGGAATCATACGCGATTGCGCCCCAAACCATGATTCCACGTTGTCGCACGGTGGGGCGTTCCACAATTGCTGCCGGTTTGGACCTTTCTCCACGTCGACGCCACACGCGTACACGGCGACTATCACTGGACAAGCAGAAACGCGACTCATCTGAGAACACGACCCTGTGCCATTCCGTCATCCACGTCGATCTAGCCCGGCACCATTCCAAACGTTGGCGCCTATTCGGTGGGGTCAATGGCAGTCTTCTTAGCGGACGGCATGAGTGCAAGCCATTAGCAACCAATCGACGGGAAATGGTTCTGGTCGAGATGGAATGATCTAGGGTGTCTTGCACATGTTGCAGGATGGCGGTACAAGTGGCTTGTGGGGCCGCCACTGCTTGTCGAAGGATACGCCGATCCACACGTGCTGACGTCACTCTGGTTGCACCGACATTCCTATTAATTGCCACATATCCTTGTTCCAACCATCTTCTCCACAGATTAGAAGATTAGAAAATTCGGCTCACATAGCCAGGGACGATATAGGCAGCAATGCCCTTGCGTCCCCTCTAGCGTCACACAGCCCGAAGGAATGATGCATTCTCCATGCACGGAGCGGCCTTTGGTAGGCCCCTCGCGCCCGCCAGTATGGTCCGGCTACAATGGGGTTGACCACTCACCCACAGGCGTCTCCGAGAGTTCATTGGCAAGGTTACTGTCCGAGCCCTCTCGTTCGGACTTGGATCCACCCGTCCTACGCTCCTATAGGACTCCCCCCCCTTTAGCCCTCGCACCCTTACCCAGTCCTCCCTGAATCTGCCGTCGAATCAAGGACCTCTGAGGTGCCGAGGTTGACGCGGGGACACCGACGTGGAGGCGGGGGGGTGGTACTACTGTGTGCACCCCTTGGTTTCTCATGGTGCGCACGGCAAGGACGCTCCCAATGGCGCACACACAGAGCGAAGACCCAAGAGTTTCAAGACACGTGCGCCTCGCTTTCGCGAGTGCAACACGTAGAGACGCCTCTCTACACTCACTCCCCTCTAGGGTGACCGTAGAGGGCAGCCCCACAGGGTCTTCCGCCCCCGCCATCTTCTCCACAGTCGGTGCACAGTCGAATCAGGGCAGTGACGATGTTGGGGTCGTTAGAGCTGAGTGGGATAAGGTTGCTCGTATAACTAATCCCGCAGGGGTATAGTTATCATTGGGGATGAGGAGGACAAAATTTGAGTCAGGCCATTTGAAATTCTTCTAGTAGAATGGCGTCTATTCTTTGTTCTGCTGCTATGCTGGAGAGTTCGAGAACTGCGGAAGGTGACTTTCTGTGATTATCTTGGAGAACTTTGAAGGATCTAGTCATTCCGGGTGAGTTGAGCTAATTTGACCTTCACCAGCGGGCAAGTCCGGGCTGTGGCGTAGTGATTTAGCTTCTTAATTATTGCCCTGGTCTTCTTGCAGCAGTTATGTCATTTTTAGAAGAGTTAGGGCAAGAATGACCCTCATGACCGATTGTGCCACACTTGTAGCAGATGGGTTGGGGGGCAGGACAAGCTGTAGCACGGTGGCTGCAGCAGCGGTAGCACGGTGGCTGCAGCAGCGGTAGCATTGTTTTAGGGAGATACTTCTTTCTTACCGTAGAATGAATCCCAATTTCGAGAAAGAAGTTCTTATTCGGTTGATTCATTTTTAATTTCTGAAAATCTGTCAAAAATAACGATGTCCCGTGAATAGGTTTTCTTCCGTAGTTGTTGCCGGCCCCGCTTTACAAGTTTTGACACTGGACCTTTAGAAACATGAACGACGTCATTTTTATGTTTCCTGCAGTGATATGGAATGTTTCTTTTGATTATCTCTAATAGGTACTTAGCGGGATGTGACAACTCTCTGTGTTTTGTACGGATTAACGATACGGCGTATCATTTTGAATGAAGGAATTTTTCTAACAGCAACTACTGTTTTCATAAAATATTTTACATCTTACAAGATTTCTTGAAAATGAAGATACTTCGGCCAGTGAATCTTTTTATTTCCTCTTACAAGATGTACAAGTGTTTACAAGTGTGCAATATTGGGTGTGCAAAAATGACTTCGCTTTTTATTTAATTCATTATAAATTTCCTAAACAAACTTTTACCTATTGCTTTGTTTTACATCGATTTCAACGTCTTAAATGCTATCTATTTATATGTAATACTTGATATAAAATCTTATGAGCATTTTATTTTGAGATCTTTAGATGTCTACCTTTGTGCTTGGAAAATCTTATTTGCGGGAAGTTTTGCTTTTCATCTTCAACCTCAGGAAAAACCTAACTGAAGCTTATCAAATGTTCTATATAGCGCCCATGGAAACAATGCTCCTTCATTAAAACCTGTAAAGAGATTTAAACTATTCATATCTGGAGATTTTGACGACAAGGAGCACGGAAAGCCACCAAAAAAGTTAGAGGATGAGTAACTTCAAGCATTATTGGATGAAGACGATGCTCAAACACAAGAAAAATTATCGGATTATCTCAACATCAATCGACAAGCTGTTTCACTTCGTTTACATGCTATGGGAAAGATCAGAAATAATGCCTCGCAAATTGAGTGAAAAAACAAGGAAAATTGAACAACGATATCTGAAATCCTGCTTAAAAAGGTTTAAAAGAAAATCTTCATCGTATTGTGACTGGGGATGAAAAATGGATGTATTTTGACACACAATCTGAAACACAAGAAATCATGGGTAAGCCCAGGACAGCAGACAACTTCGACTGTCAAACCCAATATCCACGGCAAGAAGGTTCTTTTGTGCATTCTGGTTGGATCAGCACGGCATACTTTACTACGAACTTCTGCAACCAGGCGTCACTGCTCATCTCTATCAATAACAATTAACAGTAACGTCAATAAATGACATTGAAACGATTAGAAAGTGCGCAACAACATGGAAAATTGATATTGATTAATGACAACACAAGGCCACATGTCGCACAATCGGTAAAAGGCACCTTGAAAGACTTCAAATGGGAAGTCTTACTCCCACCCATCATACTCTCCAGACATCGCTCCATCGGATTATCACCTCTTCCAGTTGATGGCACATGGGCAGTGCTTCCAGAATCCAGAAGTTGAAAATTAGTTTAATGAATGGATATTGCCTCGAAACTGAAACTTTTTTTTTAGGATTGCATCCATAAACTACCTAAATTATAGTAGAATGTTCTATCTAACAATGATAAAAGATAATTATATATATATACATGATACCGCTGCAAAGTATGGTGGAGAATCGCCAGCGGGTCTCCAGCGACACCATATATATTTATCTTTTTAAAATAGTACAGACTGTACATTTTTGCATGTATTGACAAGATTTCAATAAAATTATTTTAATTGTCTAACAATGGTAATTATATTTTTTATAATTGTCTAGCATTTTTTTTTTTTTTCGATTTCGTTAGATTCTATAAGATCATTTTTCTAATCCCGATCCTTACAGTTATTGAGGGGGGCTCAAATGAAGGAGACTTCATACTGGCTACACTAAATAGAAAATAAAACGTTTAACTCTACGGTATTATGAAAATATATTTTGGTATCTATTTTTTTCCTTTATATAAAGTCTTGTTGAAATATTGGAAGTTTTAATAAATTATTTTGATCCAAAATAAGCGTTAATAATTCTAAATAAAGTCTTATATAGACGAATTTCAAAATTCTAACAATTTGGAGAATAAACTAAAAACATAGCTCTACTCGTATTCCAATGTCCTCTAGCTTTAAATAAATAACCAATTGAGAATTGTTGTCTAGATGTAAACCTACTGACGTCAATATAATGAACTCTTACTTCAAACTCTTACATCTTTAAATAACCAAAACGTTCAACCTTATATTGGTAGATTTAAAATAAATCTTTGAATTTTGTGTTTTATTTATCTCTCTTTATTGCCAGTATTTTCCTTTAGCCTGCTTCAATGTAAAATCATATAGAAAAAACAATGGGAAGAAGACAGGATGACAAACCGATCGTTTTATATCAAAACGCAATTCTCTACTCAATTTATTCAATTAAAGAAGAGATAGTATGATGCATTAGCGCGCCATCTGTTATGAAAATTCTAAACTATTAATCATACGCGTCTATAATAGTGTCACGGAATTTGTTTATAGAAAATTTAAAGCAAATGTCTATTAGTAAATGTGCAAATACTTTTATGTTTAATTTTATATAAGGAAGGTATGTAAATTCTATTACTGATTTTTCTTTTCTTGTTTCTAGTTTTGTTGTGAGTAAAGCATTACTTACAAAGTGTATATCAATTGATTAATAAAATTCTCATTTGAAACTTCGAATTTTCATAAAGAATATATAGAGATAGACACAGCCACCAGGATACTAATCTGAATATTATTTGATTTATAAACTTATAATGACCAGTGGATAGAAAATATTTTTAATAAAAAGGCATATATTGGATCAAAAAATATCATTTATTTTACCAATATTTCAGTTGGCTAAACGCCAACCTTTATCAAGGTATTATAACATATTAATGTGTGAAAAAATAGTACAAATGTGATATTGTACTGGGATAAGGTGCATAAATTATGAAAAAAAGGCATCTCCTTATCGTGCAACTGAAAGTTGCTGATGGCTTGCGCCATCTATCGGAATAAATATTATGCACCTTATCCCAGTACAATATCACATTTGTACTATTTTTTCACACTTTGTTGCCGTCTCACGCAATTCTTGCCTTAACTACCCGTTTCATGATTTTTCAGGATGCCTGAATGACCAGTTTTTTGGTCGTTGAGGTACAGTTTGCACCACGCTGATGAGGGCCAACAGCCCGAAACGCGTCCGTGGTTAGCTTTTCTTGATTAATCAAGAATGGGTATTTGGGCAATTCTGGAATAATTAGAAATCAACGAGAATAGTTGATATTTATT
>CP092866.1:98295267-98315315 GCA_030710605.1 Cordylochernes scorpioides | reverse complement strand
AATAGTTATCATTGGGGATGAGGGGGACAAAATTTGAGTCAGGCCATTTGAAATTCTTTGGTAATTCTTGTAGTAGAATGGCGTCTGTTCTTTGTTCTGCTGCTATGCTGGAGAGTTCGAGTACTGCGGAAGGTGATTTTCTGTGGTTATCTTGGAGAACTTTGAAGGATCTAGTCATTCCGGGTGAGTTGAGCTAATTTGACCTTCACCAGCGGGCAAGTCCGGGCTGTGGCGTAGTGATTTAGCTTCTTAATTATTGCCCTGGTCTTCTTGCAGCAGTTATGTCATTTTTAGAAGAGTTAGGGCAAGAATGACCCTCATGACCGATTGTGCCACACTTGTAGCAGATGGGTTGGGGGGCAGGACAAGCTGTAGCACAGTGGCTGCAGCAGCGGTAGCATTGTTTTAGGGAGATACTTCTTTCTTACCGTTGAATGAATTCCAATTTCGAGAAACAAGTTCTTATTCGGTTGATTCATTTTTAATTTCTGAAAATCTGCCAAAAATAACGATGTCCCGTGAATAGGTTTTCTTCCGTAGTTGTTGCCGGCCCCGCTTTACAAGTTTTGACACTGGACCTTTAGAAACATGAACGACGTCATTTTTATTTTTCCTGCAGTGATATGGAATGTTTCTTTTGATTATCTCTAATAGGTACTTAACGGAATGTGACAACTCTCTGTGTTTTGTACGGATTAACGATACGGCGTATCATTTTGAATGAAGGAATTTTGCTAACAGCAACTACTGTTTTCATAAAATATTTCACATCTTACAAGATGTACAAGTGTTTTCAAGTGTAAAATATTGGGTGTTCAAAAATGACTTCGCTTTTTATTTAATTCATTATAAATTTCCTAAACAAACTTTTACCTATTGCTTTGTTTTACATCGATTTCTACGTCTTAAATGCTATCTATTTATATGTAATACTTGATATAAAATCTTATGAGCATTTTATTTTGAGATCTTTAGATGTCTACCTTTGTGCTTGGAAAATCTTATTTGCGGGAAGTTTTGCTTTTCATCTTCAACCTCAGGAAAAGCCTAACTGAGGCTTATCAAATGTTCTATATAGCGCCCATGGAAACAATGCTCCTTCATTAAAACCTGTAAAGAGATTTAAACGATTCAAATCTGGAGATTTTTACGACAAGGAGCACGGAAAGCCACCAAAAAAGTTGAGGATGAGGAACTTCAAGCATTATTGGATGAAGACGATGCTCAAACACAAGAAAAATTATCGGATTATCTCAACATCAATCGACAAGCTGTTTCACTTCGTTTACATGCTATGGGAAAGATCAGAAATAATGCCTCGCAAATTGAGTGAAAATAACAAGGAAAATTGAACAACTATATCTGAAATCCCGCTAAAAAGGTTTAAAAGAAAGTCTTCATCGTACGAGTCTTCATTGTGACTGGGGATGAAAATGGATGTATTTTGACAATCTGAAACGCAAGAAATCATGGGTAAGCCCAGGACAGCAGACAACTTCGACTGTCAAACCCAATTTCCACGGCAAGAAGGTTCTTTTGTGCATTCTGGTGGGATCAGCACGGCATACTTTACTACGAACTTCTGCAGCCAGGCGTCACTGCTCATCTCTATCAATAACAATTAACAGTTACGTCAATAAATGACATTGAAACGACTAGAAAGTGCGCAACAACATGGCAAATTGATATTGATTAATGACAACACAAGGTCACATGTCGCACAATCGGTAAAAGGCACCTTGAAAGACTTCAAATGGGAAGTCTTACTCCCACCCATCATACTCTCCAGAATTCGCTCCATCGGATTATCACCTCTTCCAGTTGATGGCACATGGGCAGTGCTTCCAGAATCCAGAAGTTGAAAATTAGTTTAATGAATGGATATTGCCTCGAAACTGAAACTTTTTTTTTAGGATTGCATCCATAAACTACCTAAATTATAGGAGAATGTTTTATCTAACAATGACAAAAGATAATTATATATATACATGATACCGCTGCAAAGTATGGTGGAGAATCGCCAGCGGGTCTCCAGCGACACCATATATATTTATCTTTTTAAAATAGTACAGACTGTACATTTTTGCATGTATTGACAAGATTTCAATAAAATTATTTTAATTGTCTAACAATGGTAATTATATTTTTTATAATTGTCTAGCATTTTTTTTTTCGATTTCGTTAGATTCTATAAGATCATTTTTCTAATCCCGATCCTTACAGTTATTGAGGGGGGCTCAAATGAAGGAGACTTCATACTGACTACACCAAATAGAAAATAAAACGTTTAACTCTACGGTATTATAAAAATATATTTTGGTATCTATTTTTTTTTTTCCTTTATATAAAGTCTTGTTGAAATATTGGAAGTTTTAATAAATTATTTTGATCCAAAATAAGCGTTAATAATTCTAAATAAAGTCTTATATAGACGAATTTCAAAATTCTAACAATTTGGAGAATAAACTGTAAAAACATAGCTCTACTCGTATTCCAATGTCCTCTAGCTTTAAATAAATAACCAATTGAGAATTGTTGTCTAGATGTAAACCTACTGACGTCAATATATTGAACTCTTACTTCAAACTCTTACATCTTTAAATAATCAAAACGTTCAACCTTATATTGGTAGATTTAAAATAAATCTTTGAATTTTGTGTTTTATTTATCTCTCTTTATTGCCAGTATTTTCCTTTAGCCTGCTTCAATGTAAAATCATATAGAAAAAAACAATGGGAAGAAGACAGGATGACAAACCAATCGTTTTATATCAAAACGCAATTCTCTACTCAATTTATTCAATTAAAGAAGATATAGTATGATGCACTAGCGCGCCATCTGTTATGAAAATTCTAAACTATTAATCATACGCGTCTATAATAGTGTCACGAAACTTGTTTATAGAAAATTTAAAGCAAATGTCTATTAGTAAATATGCAAATACTTTAATGTTTAATGTTATATAAGGAAGGTATGTAAATTCCATTACTGATTTTTCTTTTCTTGTTTCTAGTTTTGTTGTGAGTAAAGCATTACTTACAAAGTGTATATCAATTGATTAATAAAATTCTCATTTGAAAATGTGACAATAGTTTCGAATTTTCATAAAGAATATATATAGATAGACAACCACCAGGATACTAATCTGAATATTATTTGATTTATAAACTTATAATGGCCAGTGGATAGTAAATATTTTTAATAAAAAGGCATATATTGGATCAAAAAATATCATTTATTTTACCAATATTTCAGTTGGCTGAACGCCAACCTTTATCAAGGTATTATAACATATTAATGTGTGAAAAAATAGTACAAATGTGATATTGTACCGGGATAAGGTGCATAAATTATGAAAAGGGGCATCTCCTTATCGTGAAACAACGTTGCTGATGGCTTGCGTCATCTATCGGAATAAATATTATGCACCTTATCCCAGTACAATATCACATTTGTACTATTTTTTCACACTTTGTCGCCGTCTCACGCAATTCTGGCCTTAACTACCCGTTTCATGATTTTTCAGGATGCCTGAATGACCAGTTTTTTGGTCGTTGAGGTACAGCTTGCACCACGCTGATGAGGGCCAACAGCCCGAAACGCGTCCGTGGTTAGCTTTTCTTGGTTAATCAAGAATGGGTATATGGCCAATTCTGGAATAATTAGAAATCAACGAGAATAGTTGATATTTATTCCGATAGATGGCGCAAGCCATCAGCAACTTTCAGTTACACGATAAGGATTTTTCATAATATCAATGTGTGTCAACACATTAATCTATTAATTAATATGTTTTAATACCTTCGAAAAGGTTGACGTTCAGCCAACTGAAATAAATTTTATTTTTGATCCAATATTTTGTAGCAGAGTATTTATTATTCAATGAAAAGATTTTTTAATTTCGATATTTGTATTTTGATACACTGTAAATTTTTTCATATTGCCTCTCTGTTATTTTATCAGTTTTAATTTGGTTTTTATATTAAATAAATTGTCGTGTAGTTCTGAGGTTTGTCTTTCCTAATTTTCTACGTTACAATATGCCTTTTTCTATTAAAGATCTATTTATAGGTTGCTCTATTTTCAAAAGTAAATATTTTGTTATAATATAAATAACTGCAACACCCTAAATTTTTATTTCATAAATAAATATTTTTACAAAAGAAACCGCCACCATTTTGTACTTCCGGGTATTTCAGGCAATAATCTTCTTTCTTCCGCTGAAAGGAATTCTTGGAGATGGGCTTGTTCGGATCCTCGGCTGCAACTCACTACATTTAGAGTATGCAAATACGTGGATAATTCTTTATCTATATGCAATGACACATACTAGATGGCGCATATAGATCTTCGATTCCATTTTGACGTTAAAGTTACTTTTTTGAAAGATTGCATTCCTCCCTCGTTAAAATTTTAATCAATATTCAAACATGTGATTTTTTGAGAAAAAGAGGCATTTCCTGATCGTGTAATCATAAGTTTCTGATGGCTTGCGCCATCTATCGGAATAAATATCAACTATTCGTTGATTTTCTAATTATTCCAGAATTGGGGCCAAATACCGTTTCTTGATTAATCAAGAAAAGCTAAGTACGTACACGTTGGCCCTCGTCAGAGTGGTGAATATTGTATTTGGTCAATTCTGGAATAATTAAAAATCAACGATTAGTTGATATTTATTCCGATAGATGGTGCAAGCCATCAGCAACTTTCAGTTGCACAACCAGGAAATGCCTTTTTTATCAATTTATCCACCTGATCCAAGTACAAATTTTGTACTATTTTCACTTGTTTATTTTTGTTTCTCAAATTAAAACTTTACCTGAATTAATATATTGTTCATCCTACATTGAAGACAGATTTTATATAAAAAAAAGGGAAATGATAATGTAGTGAATGTACATAAGCAGGTGATTAGAATTCTAATGATAAGTATAAACTGCTGTATCTTGATTGGCCCTTGGTTTAGAGTCTAAATACAAATTTCTTTTGAGAGGGGGGAAACTTCCAAATTGATGAGCCGCTTCTGATTCTAACATTTTCGAGAGTTTGAATATAAGACTCCAAATGACAACTTCCATTTGATACTTTAGCATTTTATATAAAGAAACAATACTAAAAATCACAATGTTCCTTTTATAATTAAATGAAGCTAAATTTCTACTGTCCTTATTGCGATGAAAAATTATTTGCGGAAGATCATTTCTCGATGTAAACATTTAAATGTAAATTTTACTGTCCAAATGTCCATAGTTTTCTTGAACACCAATAACTAAGATTCCACCATTCAGTGTTTTGTCTATTTAATCGTCTAATACAGTAATAGAGCTCCGTGTCTGGTGAATTAAACTGGCGAAACCGCTGGGAGGGTTCCCCACTGATGAGCCAGGCCCTCCCAATATTTTTCATCACAGTAATGAGAGTAGCTTCATTTAGTTATAAAAGAAAAATGCTTTTTAGTTATATTTCTATAAAATTGTCCCCGATGCAAAAGTCCAACCAGCGAGTGTAAGTAACCAAACGGGGCTCTGGCACTTTTGTAAGTACAAAGTAGAGTTAGGGTAAAAGCAGTCGCCAACTTCTACCCACCATGATTATCATGGCCTGTACCACGTGTACTAGGGATAATTTTTAAAAAAGTATTTTTTCTTATATATAATGGCGCGCTATTGTCTTATGTTTAGTCTATCATTTTGTTTTCACCAGAATGATGTCTATACAGCTATTGATTACTTTTAGGTACACTAAGAGCAACCCAGTTTGTATTGCTTTCTTCTTCTTAAAAGGACGTTAGAATTTTCAGGCTTTTCCCATTGTTTATGGGATTAATTGAAGCTAGAGGAGATAGGGTTTTCTATTTGTTCATTTCCGATACAGATTCTTTCTTCTAATCACATAGCAAAATCTGGTTCCAAAATCACTTTACTAGGTACCGCTCAAAAAAAGCAACCTAGCTTATGTTATTTACATCAATTAATAATATGTGAAAAAAAACAATAGAAAAAATAAAAGGTCAGGTGTTGATATTAAAAATAATGAAGGCATATCCAGACCAGGAGAACATGTGCTTTTAAGATGGCAGAGCGCCATGTGTTAAGCATATTTACGCAAGTTTGGCCTTAAATACCCATTTCTTGGTTTCTCAAGAAGCCTCTGGGACCAAAGATATTTTTGGTCGCAGTGGTACAGCCTGCTCCACGCTGTCGTGCGCAGAACGCGTTCGTGGATGGCTTTTCTTGATTTATCAAGAAAATGGGTTGGCCAAATATCAGGGAACAGGTTAAATCAATGTTTAGTTGATTTCTGTTCCACTAGATGGCGCTCTCTGCCATCTAAAAAGCACATGTGTTTTTGGTCAGGATATGCCTTCATTATTTTTAATGAATAATATGTGAAGGTCATTCATATTGTTACGTAGGAAAAATATGGCGCATTACAGAATAGAATGATTTAGAACGTTTGAGAAAAATGTAGAAAAATCGGAGAACAACTGATTGGCCAATCAGTAGCGATTGCGCAAGGCTCAGCGCTGGCGGCTTTCTGATTTGCTAACAAACCATGACCGTTCTGGAAAGATCTACTCCGGGATATATAGGAATGAGGAACTCATGCAAAGGGGTAGAAGAACGAAGCTACGTGGTGTACTCCAAGCAAGCTGCTGGAGAGTTCGGACTGCTGCTTACCGCCGACGCCGGTGTACTTCCTGGAAGAATCTAGAAGGTTATACCAACTTCTGTCTCCTGTTCTGCTCCTGCTTTCCCTCACCGTGCTGCAGTTGGTGAGTTTGTAACTGCTGTTTTCTTTGTTGTTGTTTTATTTTGCACTCTTCTGTAATTATTTTATTTATTAGGCTTAAATAAAGTCCTAAAGATCCTTTGTACCTACAGAAGTTATTCTTTGTCAACCAACAACGTAACAATATATTAAAACAAAGTGTCCAACGCGGGATTAGATCCCGGTTCATGGCTGTCGGGAATCGAAGGTTTCACCGACTCGTCCACGGACCTCATATAGCAGAAAACAATACAAGAAATATACAGATAAAACCTTATATTGGAACATAACATAGAAGGTTCGGTATGGTCATCTAGAAAATTTTTGCGCTAATTTGAAAAATAATTATTCAAAAAAATATTTTAGTTTTGAATATGTGCCAATGAGGTTTTAGGTTTGGAATATTAAGTATTTGAGTAGAAACCAGCTTTTATATGGTGAGTTAAATAGCACATGGTACAAAGGCTATGATAATCATGGTGGGTATGAGTTTGTAGTTGATTTTACTGTACGTCCACAGTGTGCCGACGAAGATGTAAAATGAAACAAAATTTTACCGCTGGAAACTATGTCTGCAGACTATTTATACTGTGCAATGATACAAGTTGAAATGGAAGGGCATGGCTCATCAGTGGTGAAACCTCCGAGTAATATCGCCAGTTTAATCTCCACACCGCTCAATTGTTATATTAATCTTACATAGTGTCCTTATTAAAAGTAAACTGTAAATGAAAACAATCAACCTAATGTATTAATAGAGCTCAGTCTGGAGATAAAACTGGAAACACCGCTAAGAAAATTCAACATGGTTTCTATTACCATAAAATGAAAGGATTTAAGCACTAATGTTTCTTTTATATACATAATACAAACTTCTACTGTCCTTACTGCGATGAAAAAATATATATTGGGAGGGCTTGGCTCATCAATGGTGAACTCTCCCAGCGGTTTCGAAAATTTAATCCACCAGACAGCTTCTTAGATCTTTAATACTGTATTGGATGATTCTGCTTATATATACACAGCACTGAAGGGTGGAATCTCAGAAATGGTATTCAAGAAAACTATGGACATAAGCTTTTAGGACAGTAGAATTACATATAAATATTTGCATCGAGCAATGCAAACAAAAAGGTCAAGGCCAGTTAGGCATGCTTTCTTTTATTCTAATTTTATCGTTGAAGCATAAGGTTTATAGAAATAGTTTTAATAATAATAGAGGGGTAAAAATCGCTTCAGTTTCAAGGGCTAGAACGGGGATGATGATAGTTGATATGAAATTGTAGTTTTGCACTTACAAGGAGACAAAACTTCGTTTAGTTACCTGAACCCACTGGTGCAGCATACTTGTAAGTAAAAAATACGAACTACTTTTCACATGTGTAGACATGTGGTGCTCTTACAGTAAACACAGTCGCTAACTACCCGCCATGATTATCGTGGCCTGCACCACGTGTACTTGGGATCTTTCAATTATTATTATCCCTAGTATACGTGAAACATGCCATGATAATCATGGTGGGTAGCTAGCGACTGCTTTTACTGTAAGTTCATCACATGTCTACAGATGTGAAAAGCAGTTTGACTTTGCACTTACAAATATTCCAGAGCTCCGTTTGATTAGTTGCACTTGCTGGTGGGGTTGAACTTTTGCAAGAATCGAAGGCCATTGGATCTTTTTTATTATTATTATAAAAAAGTGCCTAATGGGGGAATCGATTTCGGGTACTTGGGATAAGTAAAAGAACTGATGGAGTTGTACTGGAAACGGGACCATTGTAAAAGCTTATATTTGAAAACAAAACTCTATTTCAAACCTGGTTTCCAAGATAGCTCTATGGAGCAAGCATCAACCTTGGGAATTATGGACAGCTGACCTCTGATTTAATTAGCTATTTTCTGGCCAGCCGTTCTTGTCAATCTATTCTTGACAATTCTTTGTCAGTGTTAATTGATTATGTCGCCAATTAATTTTCGATAGATGGTGTCAGGCACTTTTTTTTTTCTTTTAGAGTTCAATTTCAACAGACCGATATCTATCTGTATGAGAACGTTTACTCTATAAATAATATAAATTATATCTCCCATTATGTAGATATGTATATATGTTACGTCTCTCTCGTTTTCCATAGATATCGGTCAAGTAGGAAGCCGTATATACCTTACAATAAAACCTTCCATGAGCGACCTAGCTGATGAACAACCGTCTTTGAAAAAAAAATCAATTTTTTTTTTAAATAAAAATTTGTTCTATTATTATCCCTAGTACACGTGGGGGGTTATAGGCCATGATAATCATGGTAGGAAGAAGTTGGCGACTGATTTTTCTGTATGTACACCACATGTCTACACATGTGAAAAGCAGTTCGACTTTGGCACTTACAAATGTGCCATAGCCCCGTTTGGTTACTTGCACTCGCTGGTGGGGTTGGACATTTACAAGTATCAGGGGTTATTGGAGCATTTTTTTATTAATTAGAAAAAATATATCCAATGCGGGATTCGATCCCGGGTCGTAGCGGATGAAAACCAACGGTTTAGATCACCGACCTCCTAAATAATAAAGTCTGATATTCTGAGGGGACAGACATGATGAATATGGAGAAAACTAAACAAGCTTAAACTCAAAATCATTACATGTTGTCATTGCGATACATCCACAATTTACCCCAGAATTAAGCTGTCAAAACTACCAAAGGATCGACTCTCTATCAGCCAAATTCCACCGATATACTATCGTGATTTATTCTTTTTTCAAAACGTATTGGCCCTAAATATGAAGAAAACATTTTAAAACTTATTCTCCTTAAAATTATTATATTTTACGTACCAATTAGCAATGATTAATGAATGAGTTTGAGATCTCAATGCTCTCATGAATCGTAATACATTATTAGACAATCATTTAAATTCTACGAAAAATTAGAAAATCCTACCTTCAAGGAAGCCACAAACTACAAATTCGGAAAAAGGAAAATAATAAATTTTAAAACCTAGACAAATTCTCCATCAATTAAGCCAGAATGACGAAAAGTGTAAAAAAAAAAAGGAAAAATAAACCCACCTTGAATATCAAACAAGCCAGACAAAACCTTCTCAAGAACAATATCCCCAAGGACTTGAGAATCTGGACCCAACGATATCAATATAAATTATAATTGAAAATGAACCCCTGTACATAACCATCCCCTACAGCAGTGATTCTCAACCTTTTTTTTGTTGCGGCACTATTTTAAAGATTTGAAAATTTGGCGGCACAATTTTAGAATTTCGCGGCACACTTTTGCTAACTTGAATGCAAGAAAATTCAAATTATGTATCAATATTTCTATGCAAAATATAAGTAATATACATCTCTAACATTCAATTTGCTAATTTCGTTATTTTAAAAAGTAAAAAAATGAAAAAGAAAAAAAGAAAAACCAATACAAACGTGAACATAATCATATGACTAAAATTCGGCGGCACATTTTTAGAATTTCGCGGCACACAAAATTACCGCGGCACAGTGGTTGAGAATCACTGCCCTACAGTAAATATGATGATCTAGGTTGCTCTTTTTAAGCGGTGCCTAATAAAGTTATTTGGAACAAAATGATTCTTAAAATAAAACGTCTGTGGACGAGTGGGTAACACCCTCGATTCCCGACAGTCATGAACCAGGATTGAATCCCACGTTAACATTTTGTTTAATATGTGAATAACCATCACATATTATTCATTGTTGTAAATATGATAAAACTAGGTTGCTCTTGTTGAGCAGTACCTAATAACGTGATTTTGGAACCGAAGATCCGTAAATTTGAAGACCAAGGATTCTCACCTTTCTGAGAATTCCGCCACAGTTCGGCCGCTGGATCCTGGAACACAACATTTTATCCATTGGAACACACAACAACTTCCAGAATATTATATTATAAGCCACACATATACTGTTGAATCTTATTCATATGAAAACATATAAATTTTATATGAACCTATTAGGTGTAATTTGAGTCGAAAGGCGATCCATCAATTAAGTTTATATAAAAGGGCGTACCTGGATCTGTAAAGAAAAAAAAAACATTTTTTTTTTTTTTTTGCAAAATATTTCGAGAGATTGTGCAATAAATTGATAAAGAGGGAGCAATCTCTCGAAGTATTTTGAGAAAAAAATGTTTTTTCTTTACAGATCCAGGTACGTCTTTTTATATAAACTATTAGGTGAAAGCCAAAAGAATATTTTTCTTCGTTTAAACTTATTTCGTCTCTATGTGTTATATATTATTTCAAATATAGCTTAAAAACATTTTTTTTATAAAATATTTTATGTGATAAATTTGGGGAAAAAAATCCATGAGAAGGAGAGAGCACTCCTTATGTGAATGGAGTCATCTTTTAGTGCCTACAAAAAATTAAGCACGCGATCTTAATTTGCAAGGTATTTTTCATTTATTTGAATATAAATTTATATGAAATTTGGCAATTATACCGCAAATGTTTCTTTTGAACGAAAAATCGAAATTTATTTTAAGGAGAAATAACGATTATTTCTAACCTTAGAGATGAAGTATGATAGGATGATTTTGTGAATAGTAATTGTAAACGGAAAAATAAATGGGTTCGATTCCTATCCCTGGACACTTTATTTTTCCGTTTATCATTACTCTTCACAATTCATCCTATCATGCTTCATCTCTAAGGCTAGAAATAATCGTTATTTCTCCTTAAAATAAATTTTGATTTTTCGTTCAAAAGAAACATTTGCGGTATAATTGCCAAATTTCGTTCTTCAATCATAAGCCGCAATATATTGTATTAAAAATTCATATATATATATTTTAATATAATCTCACAATAATTAGGTTTTAATTGTTACTCATCAATAAACAGCCACCTATATAATGCTTTATTGATGCTCTTATAATTGTATTTTGCATTCTTGAACGCCAGGACGAGTCTATATGTCTTAATATAAGGTTGTCCCAAATGTTCGTAAACATATTATGATTTACATTTTTCAAGCGTTTTCGAAATTTTAGGACAACCTTGGTAAAATATTATAACAGAATTCTTATAGAAGAAATCTCTGATGTTCTATATCAAGGGTAGCCAATCAGCAGGTGGGTCAAGTTTCAGAATTACAAGGTTGTCCCAAAAGTTCGTAAACACTTGCAAAATATAAATCATAATATGTTTACGAACTTTTGGGAGAACCTTATATTTAAAAAAAACATACGTGTCAAAAATAGTTTGAATTTCTGATTATATTGTATTGTTATTTGCTGAATAAAAAGATATGTTGCTTATTGTGATATTTCATCAATAAACCTGTATTCTGTTGAATAGTTGTTTCAATTAAATTTTACTGTTTATTTCGAGTTTAGACATACAGTTAAACCTGTCTATAGCGCCCCCTCTTGGGACTCGCCAAAATAGGGTGCTATAGAGAGAGGGTGCTATAGACAGGTCATTTTTAATGTAAATCGCATCGTACTATGTATTTAAAATCGGGAGTTATAGAGAGGGAGGCGCTATTTAGAGGGGGCGTTATAGACAGGTTTAACTATACTTTTAAAATATACATGTTTTAAATACATATAAGGAGAAGTGATGAATCGATATAAAATATGATCTCAAGTCGACATACCATGTGAAGGTATAGACATATAATGGAAGATTCAATTTCTAAGAAGAAGTTTAATTGAGAAGGTGAAATAGATTTTATAAAAAAAAGTTTATGAAGAATAGAGTCAAAAATTAAAGTTGAAGAAAGAAAAAACTTTTAATAGAATAAATTGAAATTGAAAAAAAGATTTGAAGCAAGAATGAGGACTTTGATAGGAAATTGAAGGCAGAAGAAAACTAATATTAATATATAGAGTATGGTAATTATATTTGAGTAAGCCAATGATTAATACAGTTAAACCTGTCTATAGCGCTCCCTCTTGGAACTCACCAAAATAGGGTGCTATAGAGAGGGGGTGCTATAGACAATCAATTTTAATGTAAATGGCATCGTACTACGCATTTAAAATCGGGCGCTATAGAGAGGGAGGCGCTATTTAGAGGAGGCGCTATAGGCAGGTCTAACTGTATAATGATATAAAACATTGAAAACAAATAAATTGAGACTAGAAGAAAAATTCAAGATTTATATGTATGGTTATTATATTGAAAAGTGGTTGATGAGTATTCTGACTGCATAATTAGCAGATGACGCTCTTTAGCCAAACCTGACAGTCCATCTAGAAAAAGAACCCATAGTTTCAAACCAAGGATAGATGGGTCTCCTTGATCAGCAAAGTATCCTAAATAGACAACTTTGATAATAAATTGTATTTTATTCTAGACCTTTATCAGTATCAACCCCTAATGGAAAGCTGCCTTATTCGAAGATGTTCTATGATTGTCGACCTACGTATGAAAGATACCACTATATGTTGATGACATAAAGGATATTCGATTGAAGTGCTATTTTTTTTTTAATTGAGAGTTGTTTTTACCTTGCAGGATCTGTGGAATGTAGATCTTCACAAGGATTTGATGTTGGAATTGAGATTTCTTCTGGTCGTCCAAAGATTATTTCTTCCACATTCCTGGTGATTTCTGTTGTGGTCTCGACAGGACTTACTGAATGCCACGTCGAATTGAGGAAACTCCATCCGCTGCCGAATCTCTTAGTCAACCTGTGGTTCTTCAAATTATCTTGGGACTCAGCGTCTTTCAGATGGTGGAACGGTCTTGGTTCTGGTTCTCCATGTTCGATGGTCACTTCGAAGGATCCTACTCTAATTCTTCTGATGTTTTGCTTCCTAATAGGATGGTAATCCTGATGATGAGTATTATATATATTGTTGTATTTGCTTATTTCTCTTGGGGGAACATCTTCGTAGAAACTTTTCACTAAGGGTGATGCGCTTCTTCCAGTATGACTTGATGTCGGTCTCGACGGCTTGTGATTGTATTCGTTATATCTTGGTTTGTCATCGTTATTTTGAGGTTTGATGTTGAGTAAATTCAAGAAGTCTATTCCCTTCTTGTCCGCCATATGTTCTATCAAGGCTCGTAGAAGATTGGCTGTGGATTGATCGTTTTCGTTGGAATAGGTTGATTCATAGGATTTGTAGGAGTTGGTGTTGTAGTCGTGAGGGTAGGAAGCACGTGGGGCTGATGGGGGGATGGAGCCGTATGATCTTGAGCCATAGGGTGAGAATCCGTGCTGGGAGTTGCTGACGGGAGCGCTGTAGTAGCTGTTGGCGAAGGTGGGGTGGACGGCCGGGGAAGAGGTGGGGTAGATGGTATAGCTGGAGATTGGGGCGAGGTGGATGCTGGAGGACTGTGGCATCTTGGATGTCTGCTCGGGACGTGGGGCTTCAGATTGGCTCGAACATCCTGGCAAGAAGATACACACGGCGAGGTAGAGCATCCTGGAATCCTGGAATACACACCACTCTCATGGGCCAAATATCTTTATATAGGCTAGATCAGGGGTCGGCAAACCGTCGGTAGAGTCAAAAATTACAATTTTAAAGTTTTTAAAGAGCCACAATTTTTTTTCTTGCCAACAATAAATAGTACTCACATAAATAATATTTACGTATGGAACTATATAAAGAGCCGCATGTAGCTCGCGAGCCGCAGTTTACCGACCCAGATATCCAGGAAGAAATGCACACATGGCTGTGTATAGGAAAATCTTATCACTAGAAAATTGTAGTTTCAACATAGGAGAATTCTTCTGGAATCCTGAATAACATTCGTCTGCGAACTGTGGACAAATACAAACAATGCACCATATCCTAAGGGACTGTCCTCGAAGATTCTTCCAGGGAACACTTGGGGATATCCACCGGTGCACAGAGGAGGCCCTGGAGTGGATTCGTCACCTCGACATTCCACTCTAGAGAAACTTGCCAACATTGTTGTATTGTGCTGTAAAAAACAATATCATACGCAATATATATATACTTGGCAATTGGAATTCAGAAAGAAAATTCCCATTACAAGATATGCTAAAAATATATTTTTTCAAAAGAAGATCTATAGTGAAATTTCTTGAGACTGGTCGAATTGTCCAGGAATAAATTGATTATGACTATGTACATTTGCTTGAAATCCTAGACACATTATTAACATATTTAAACTATTTCGAGAAACTAAAACCTAGTATAAATAACCAAGAATTTTGTGCAAAATAATGTATAAATGAAATAAGAAAGCACATACCTTTTATATAGAAATCCATTGTACAAGGTTGTCCCAAAAGTTCGTAAACACTTGCAAAAAATTGAAATACCAATATTATTCGCCGTTATGTATAATGTCTTTGTATTATGTATAAAGTAATTATATTATGTATTCGCCGTAATAATATTATTCGCCAAGTAATAAGAAAAACAACGTTTTAATAAAAACCCGAACTTTTGGGACAACCTTATATTATTTGAGCGTCCAAGTAGAAATCCACATGGAAGAGGGGCATTAGGATCTTGCGCAAAATTTTTTTTAAATAATTCAAACCGAGATTTTGTGCAACCTAAAATAAAAAGCATTTGATGCAGTATATAAAAATATGTTTGGGATCCTGAAACACGCACCACTCACATGATGAAATTTTTTGGATGCTGGAATAAAACGTACGTTGGGGGAGATACAGAAAATGGCACTGTTTATATGTAGGAAATATAACAGTTATAATGAAAGCTATAGGAGCTGATTGAATAGGTCATTAATAAATTAACATGGCAAGATACCGAAGAATTTTTCTGGAATCTTGAAATTATTTTGGGAGAGAAAATACTGAGTGAGCAAATTTCTGCACTTTGGGTGGGAAAAGTGCTAAATAATGTTATAGTCTAAAAAGACAAAGGCCGTCTCTCCCGTCAAAATAGACGTCAAAGCTAGACACCATCTATTGACCGTCGCCGCAAACTAGCGGTCTCGGGTCGGTGACAAAGCCACAACACCAGCTTTGGCAAACTGAGAAGCGTCCACCTAGAGACCAGGGTTTCGGGCTAATGGCCCTAGTCAGTCCGCCCTAGACTGACGTCTATTAGCCAGAAACCATGGTCTCTGGGTGGACGCTTCTCAGTTTGCCAAAGCTGGTGTTGTGACTTTGTCACCGACCCGAGGCCGCTAGTTGCGGCGACGGTCACTAGATGGCGTCAGGTTTTGACGTTTATTTTGACGGGAGAGGCGCCCTATGCTTCTAATATCAACTACATCCGTTGATTATTATTTTATTTGAGTTAATCTTATATTACCTTTTCTTGAAATATTATGACTCGATGGATCTCCCTATGTTAGGCTTTCAACGTACAACCTGCATCACGCTGATGAGGGCCAACATCCCGAAACGTCTACGTGGATGTTTTCTCTCTATTGATATATCAAGATAAGGTTATAGGCCAACTCTGAAATATAAAAATCAACAGATAGTATACATACTTTCTATAAATGGACCATCAGCAACATTCAGTTTCACGATTAGAAGGTTTCCTTTTAGTAAATTTAAGTTGCACAACCAGGAGATGTCGTAATTTATCCACCTGATACCGGTACAATTTCACTTTTCTACTGTTTACCACAAAGTATATATAACACTTCTATACGTGTACTTATTAAATAAAAGGATTTATAAGCGCGAATGCTTCTTTTATACATAAAACAAACTTCTACTGTCCTTACTGCGATGAAAAAATATATTGGGAGGGCTTGGCTCATCAGTGGTGAACCCTCCCAGCGGTTTCGCCAATTTAATCCACCAGACCGCTTCTCAGAGCTCTAATACTGTATTGGATCATTCTGCTTTTATATGCTACACTGAAGGATGGAATCTTAGAAATGGTTTTCAAGTAAACTATGGACATAAGCTTATAGGACAGTAGAATTACATTCAAATATTTGCTTCGAGCAATGCTCTTCACCAAACTATAAAGACAAGGCCATTAGGAATGAATTAACACAAAGCAATAACGCGCCATCTATACATTTTAATGCGCCTTACATTTATTCAAAATATTCTATGATATTTAATATTTACTTAAAACAGAATATTTAGATTATCATCATTCCTTTTTTATAGTTTCATTCCTTTTGTAATATTTATTGTACATATATCTTGATTGGTTATTGGAGCGAGAGAGGCCCTAGAAGGGGACGGCGGATCACGACCTACGAAGAAGACCACGAATAAATAAACACAATAACTTTGAAAGGTAATTTATTTTTATTTACTTCTATTTATTTACTTTTACTTTTATTTATTTGCTTTGAATATGGAAACCCGCTCGGGAAACGTGTATAACACCAAGAAGGAAGAAACCAAGGTCGACGACCCTGCAAAGCTGCAACTTGGTGCAGCAATATATATAAATATATATTGTTTATCCCTAGTACACGTGGTACAGGCCATGATAATCATGGTGGGTAGAAGTAGGCGACTGCTTTTACTGTAAGTGCACCACATGTGAAAAGCAGTTCGACTTTGCACTTACAAATGTGCCAGAGCCCCGTTTGGTTACTTGCACTCGCTGGTGGGGTTGGACTTTTGCAAGAATCGGGGGCCATTGGAGCATTTTTTTTTTTTTAGAAAAAAAAGTGCCCAATGCGGGAATCGAACCGGGTCGTAACGGTTGAAAACCAACGGTTTAGACCATCCTTCCACCGACCCTCCATAAACTTCCTAAAAAGTGCTGGATCAAAGGCGAAATGTTTCTTTCAAAGTTTCCTGCCGAGCTTTCGAGCATCACTGCCCTTCCATATGAGATAAATATAAAACGTATATAAGAATATTTTCTGATATTTTTCTTTTACATTTTAAAATAATTCTTTTACTCTAAATAGGATGTCTAGGAGCCTGGCAGGGCTGATTTATTCGGACTCGGCCGAGTAATGCCTATGAGGCTGATTCGAATGACCCCTATGTTGGAGCTCTGATATTGTTTCTTCTTCTCTACTTTTAAATTATTTTCAAATAACTGTGAAGTTAGAAAGCTTGAGATTCTCTAGAATAATGAAACTTTCATATTTTCCCTATATACAAGGTGACCCATAAGTTCCGAAATCTTTCTATTTTTTAATAAAAAAATAATTTTTTTAAGGACTTATTGGACCACCCTGTACTTCTCGATAGAGAACAGCTCGGAAAATTATCAGTTTGCTTTAAATCACATAATAAAACTTGGGTGTTTCGTTCAACGAAGGAACAATCGTACTTACCGCCATGAAAGTGTTCGACGAGGTCTATTCGGTGCAGTTTCTCCGTTGGAACTGGTGGAATATCTAATCTGCAGTACCATCCTTTTGTCTTATCTGGTCACACTGGAGCAGCTTCTGAGAGCTACTTTCCCTGCTTATCTGTAGGGGCAAGTGGGGCGCAGAGTTTGTCCTTCTCTTAGCGGACTTTCTCCTCAACATTCCTTTAGTGCAGAAACCTCCGTCTATGGCAGCCAATTGATGGGTCGAGCCAAAATGGGGGATGGCGAGTACATATATACAGTAGAACATACTCCATGAGAGGACACTCACGCTAGAAGACACCTCTCTACAAAGGACGGTTTTCATTCGCAAAATTATCATTTTTACTATTTAGCAACTCTCCGGTAAAAGAACACCTCTCCCTAAAGAACACTTTGGCTCTGTTATTTGGTGTCCTTTACAGGGAGGTTCCATTGTACTAAAGACGTAGTCAGGGATAGTCGGGAATAGACTATAAAATAGAATTTATAAATTTCCTTTCAAACGAACAAAAACAGCCGTTTCTCTAGTGTATTGAGCGGCAGGCGTTCCTCTCAAATGTTATCATGAATGGCCAATTTCTATATTTCCTTTCAAATTTTGTGATCAACATACTTCCAAACCACACACAGAACTCTGAAAATTTGTACACACTCACTCAATCTAAATAAAATTGAAATCCTAGTTCCTTAAGCGCAGAACACCAATTACCCGTAAAGTTAGAATTAGTTTTTAAAACTTATATTAAAATGCGCTAAATATATATATATATATATATATATAATATTTCCTCTGCCGCTATCGAACAATTAGATCTATATGAGTCAAAATAAAAGCGGCGGGTTACGATCGTCATGTACTGAGAGAAGAGGTAAAATGTTTGGTGAAACATAACAACTTGTTAATCTCTCTCAGCTGTTCATATTGATTCACATTAAGTTCATTATAATCATGCCGCCGTCTTTGTTTTAACTCATATAAATATAATCGTTCAATGGTGGTAGCTGTAACTATGATAGTTACAAAACGAAAGAGCGAGTGGGGGAGGCATGATGGGGGGGGGGGGGGGGCAAAGGTGGCGTGATCGTAGCCAACCAATAGGAGGGCGCCATTCCAAAAAAAAAAAGCAAACGGTGACGGAGACGACTGATGAGGAATGACGCTCGTAACTGTATATAGAATATTGTATTCATCTCGTCTACACTTCTTGTTTATTTCTCGTCAAATTATTCGATAGCTCTTTAACACTTCTCATTAGACCGCTTGTATGTTTCTTGTCTCTATTTCCTTTTTTTTACACCAATTATAATTCTTACAATGCAATAACGCGCCATCTATATATATATATATATAGAAAGAAGACATTAAGACGCGAATGTTTCTTTTCACTAATAAATCAAACTTCTACTGTCCTTACTGCGATTAAAAAAATATTGGGAGGGCTTGGCTCATCAGTGGTGAACCTTCCCAGCGGTTTCGCCAATTTAATATATCAAACCGCTTCTTTAGAGCTCTAAAACTGTATTGGATCATTATGTTTTTATATGCTTCACTGAAAGGTGGAATCTTAGAAATCTTAATTTATGCCTAACTTGTTCTTATTGTTTGCGGAAGAGCATTGCTCGAAGCAAATATTTAAATGTAATTCTACTGTCCTAAAAGCTTATGTCCATAGTCTACTTGAATACCATTTCTAAGATACCACCTTTCAGTGTGGCATATAAAAGCAGAATGATCCAATGCAATTTTAGAGCTCTAAAGAAGCGGTCTGGTAGATTAAAGGGAGGGTTCACCACTGATGAACCAAGCCCTCCCAATATTTTTTTTATCGCAGTAAGAACAGTAGAAGTTTGATTTATTTGTAAAAAGAAACATTCCCGTCTTAATGTCTTCCTTCTATACAATTATAATTCTACCACTGAAGAGAAATTCCAACTTATGTATTATTTCATTGAACCTATAAACAATATGTATAAGAAACTGAAACTATTTTGGGCGCGTTTGATTATTTTTAAAATTAAAAAAAATTCTACTGCCCTTACTGCAATGAAAAA
>CP092866.1:98279511-98295167 GCA_030710605.1 Cordylochernes scorpioides | reverse complement strand
GTCTTTAGTACAATGGAACCTCCCTGTAAAGGACACCAAATAGCAGAGCCAAAGTGTCCTTTAGGGAGAGGTGTTCTCTTACCGGAGAGTTGCTAAATAGTAAAAATGATAATTTTGCGAATGAAAATCGTCCTTTGTAGAGAGGTGTCTTCTAGCGTGAGTGTCCTCTCATGGAGGTTCTACTGTATATATGTACTCGCCATCCCCCGTTTTGGCTCGACCCATCAAGTGGCTGCCATAGACGGAGGTTTCTGCACTAAAGGAATGTTGAGGAGAAAGTCCGCTAAGAGAAGGACAAACTCTGCGCCCCACTTGCCCCTACAGATAAGCAGGGAAAGTAGCTCTCAGAAGCTGCTCCAGTGTGACCAGATAAGACAAAAGGATGGCACTACAGATTAGATATTTCACCAGTTTCAACGGAGAAACTGCAACGAATAGACCTCGTCGAACACTTTCATGGCGGTAAGTACGATTGTTCCTTCGTTGAACGAAACACCCAAGTTTTATTATGTGATTTAAAGCAAACTGATAATTTTCCGAGCTGTTCTCCATCAAGAAGTACAGGGTGATCCAATAAGTCCTTAAAAGTTTTATTTTTTTATTAAAAAATAGAAAGATTTCGGAACTTATGGGTCACCTTGTATATAGGGAAAATATGAAAGTTTCATTATTCTGGAGAATCTCAAGCTTTCTAACTTCACAGTTATTTGAAAATAATTTAAAAGTAGAGAAGAAGAAACAATATCAGAGCTCCAACATCGGGTCATATAGGCACTACTCGGCCGAGTCCGAATAAATCAGCCCTGCCAGGCTCCTAGACATCCTATCTAGAGTAAAATAATTATTTTAAAAAGTAAAATAATATTATCAGAAAATATTCTTATATACGTTTTATATTTATCTCTTATAGAAGGGCAGTGATGCTCGAAAGCTCGGCAGGAAACTTTGAAAGAAACATTTCGCCTTTGATCTAGCACTTTTTAGGAAGTTTATGGAGGGTCGGTGGTAGGATGGTCTAAACCGTTGGTTTTCGGCCGTTACGACCCGGTTCGATTCCCGCATTGGGCACTTTTTTTCTATTAAAAAAAAAAAAAGCTCCAATGGCCCCCGATTCTTGCAAAAGTCCAACCCCACCAGCGAGTGCAAGTAACCAAATTGGGCTCTGGCACAATTTGTAAGTGCAAAGTCGAACTGCTTTTCACATGTGGTGCACTTACAGTAAAAGCAGTCGCCTACTTCTACCCACCATGATTATCATGGCCTGTACCACGTGTACTAGGGATAAACAATATATATTTATATACTAGCGGACGTACCCGGCTTCGCCCGGGGTTTTACCCGAGTAAAGGTTTGTCTAACGAATCTCTCGATAAAGTGAACATTTTTTCCCGGTCCCTTTAAAAATACTCGATAAGTTGAATAAAATCAATATTAATTGGTTCCCTCGGTAATTGGAAGTTAAAGGAATAGTATCTTGCCTTGGAATTGTATCATTATTCTTGTCTCAAATAAATTGCCGTGTCATCCTGAATTTTGTCTTTCCTAATTTTCTACATTACAAAATCATCGTATAATCATGATAATATTTAGAGCAGATTGTTGAATTATAACAGATAAATTAGAATATTTATCTTGATTATTTTTAGGCGAAAAGTTATTTCAAAAATTTTATTTGCTAGAAACCTTCCCAGTACTATACTAAATAACTTCCCAAAGTTTCATGGCGTTCCAATGAGTGGTTTGGTCAGGCATAAAGGACACACACATACATTCATTTTTATATATATAGATACTAGCGGACGTACCCGGCTTCGCCCGAAGTTTTACCCGAGAAAAGGTTTGTCTAACGAACATTTGTTAAAACAATTCTCTATAAACTTATAAAAAAAAGAGATATATTTTGATAATTTGAAACTCGTAAATGTGAATCTCTCGATAAAGTGAACATTTTTTCCTGGTCCCTGTGTGCCGTGTCATCCTGAATTTTGTCTTTCATAATTTTCTACATTACAAAATCATCGTTTTATCTAGTGAACATATTTTCCCGGTCCCTTGATAAATACTCGATAAGTTGAATAAAATCATGGTCGTGAATCTCTCGATAAAGTGATCATTTTTTCCCGGTCCCTGTGTGCCGTGTCATCCCGAATTTTGTATTTCCTCGATAAAGTGAACATTTTTTACCGTTCCCTGTGAGCCGTGTCATCGTGAATTTTGTCTTTCCTAATTCTATACATTACAAAATCATCGACACGGGATATCATTTAATGTTGTCTAAAGGGGGTTAAGAGAGCAGTCTCTTTCAAATGAAAAATGCTTTAATTAAGCAGATGTTTAAAGTATAATATATGAGAGAGGCAATCTTACAGGTTGTCGACGCTGTAAAATCCCCAGAGAGAGTGTTTTTGTAGCATCATGCTGTGACTCACACGATGACCCAAGGTCATCAGGAGCAGCAAACTAAGCCTATCTCCGTCTCAATGGCGGCGCTGCTTGCGAGTTAAATATACAAATCTGCAAATAACTCTAAGGATATTCAAGATATTCAAGAAATTATTTTTCGTAAACCTTTCCGGGGATACACCTAATAATATCCCAAATTTTCACGGCGATTGGATGTATGGTTTTTGAATCCATAGAGGACACACACACACACAGACAGACAGACAGACATTCAATTTTATATATATAGATAGATTGCTGCACCAAGTTGCAGCTTTGCAGGGTCGTCGAACTTGGTTTCTTCCTTCTTGGTGTTATACACGTTTCCCGAGCGGGTTTCCATATTCAAAGCAAATAAATAAAAGTAAAAGTAAATAAATAGAAGTAAATAAAAATAAATTACCTTTCAAAGTTATTGTGTTTATTTATTCGTGGTCTTCCTCGTAGGTCGTGATCCGCCGTCCTCTTCTAGGTCCTCTCTCGCTCCAATAACCAATCAAGATATATGTACAATAAATATTACAAAAGGAATGAAACTATAAAAAGGAATGATGATAATCTAAATATTCTGTTTTAAGTAAATATCAAATATCATAGAATATTTTGAATAAATGTAAGGCGCATTAAAATGTATAGATGGCGCGTTATTGCTTTGTGTTAATTTATTCCTAATGGCCTTGTCTTTATAGTTTGCTGAAGAGCATTGCTCGAAGCAAATATTTGAATGTAATTCTACTGTCCTATAAGCTTATGTCCATAGTTTACTTGAAAACCATTTCTAAGATTCCATCCTTCAGTGTAGCATATGAAAGCAGAATGATCCAATACAGTATTAGAGCTCTGAGAAGCGGTCTGGTGGATTAAATTGGCGAAACGCTGGGAGGGTTCACCACTGATGAGCCAAGCCCTCCCAATATATTTTTTCATCGCAGTAAGGACAGTAGAAGTTTGTTTTATGTATAAAAGAAACATTCGCGCTTTTAAATCCTTTTATTTAATAAGTACACGTATAGAAGTGTTATATATACTTTGTGGTAAATAGTAGAAAAGTGAAATTGTACCGGTATCAGGTGGATAAATTACGACATCTCCTGGTTGTGCAACTAAAATTTATTAAAAGGAAACCTCCTAATCGTGAAACTGAATGTTGCTGATGGTCCATTTATCGAAAGTATGTATACTATCTGTTGATATTTATATTTCAGAGTTGGCCTATAACCTTATCTTGATATATCAATAGAAAACATCCACGTACACGTTTCGGGATGTTGGCCCTCATCAGCGTGATGCAGGTTGTACGTTGAAAGCCCAACATAGGGAGATCCATCGAGTCATAGTATTTCAAGAAAAGGTAATATAAGATTAACTCGAATAAAATAATAATCAACGGATGTAGTTGATATTAGAAGCATAGGGCGCCTCTCCCGTCAAAATAAACGTCAAAACCTGACGCCATCTATTGACCGTCGCCGCAACTAGCGGCCTCGAGTCGGTGACAAAGCCACAACACCAGCTTTGGCAAACTGAGAAGCGTCCACCTAGAGACCATGGTTTCTGGCTAATAGACGTCAGTCTAGGGCGGACTGACGAGGGCCATTAGCCTAAAACCATGGTCTCTAGGTGGACGCTTCTCAGTTTGACAAAGCTGGTGTTGTGGCTTTGTCACCGACTCGAGGCCGCTAGTTGCGGCGACGGTCAATAGATGGCGTCAGGTTTTGACGTTTATTTTGAAGGGAGAGGTGACCTTTGTCTTTTTAGACTATAACATTATTTAGCACTTTTCCACTTAAAGTGTAGAAATTTGCTCACTCAGTATTTTCTCTCTCAAAATAATTTCAAGATTCCAGAAAAATTCTTCGGTATCTTGCCATGTTAATTTATTAATGAACTATTCAATCAGCTCCTATAGCTTTCATTATAACTCTTATATTTCCTACATATAAACAGTGCCATTTTCTGTATCTCCCCCAACGTACGTTTTATTCCAACATCCAAAAAATTTCATCATGTGAGTGGTGCGTGTTTCAGGATCCCAAACATATTTTTATATACTGCATCAAATGCTTTTTATTTTAGGTTGCACAAAATCTCGGTTTGAATTATAAAAAAAAAAAAAATGCGCAAGATCCTAATGCCCCTCTTTCATGTGGATTTCTGCTTGGACGCTCAAATAATATAAGGTTGTCCCAAAAGTTCGTGTTCTTTTTTTTTTTTGGCGAATAATATTATTACGGCGAATGCATAATACAATTACTTTATACATAATACAAAGACATTATACATAACGGTGAATAATATTGGTATTTCCATTTTTTGCAAGTGTTTACGAACTTTTGGGACAACCTTGATCAATGGATTTCTATACAAAAGGTATGTGATTTCTCTTATTTCATTTATACATTATTTTGCAAAAAATTCTTGGTTATTTTCTACTAGGTTTTAGTTTCCCCGAAATAGTTTAAATATGTAAATAATGTGTCTCTCTAGGATTTCAAGCAAATGTACATAGTCATAATCAATTTATTCCTGGACAATTCGACCAGTCTCAAGAAATTTCACTATAGATCTTCTTTAGAAAAAATATATTTTTAGCATATCTTGTAATGGGAATTTTCTTTCTGAATTCAAATTACCAAGTATTTACATAATGAAAGACGAATGTTATTCAGGATTCCAGAAGAATTCTCCTATGTTGAAACTACAATTTTCTAGTGATAAGATTCTCCTATACATAGCCATGTGTGCATTTCCTATTTCTTTCTGGATATCTGGGTCGGTAAACTGCGGCTCTTTGGATGTGAAGCTGCGGCTCTTTATATAGTTCCATACGTAAATATTATTTATGTGAATACTATTTATTGTTGGCAAGAAAAAAATGTGGCTCTTTAAAAACTTTGAAATTTTATAAATTGTAATTTTTGACTCTTCCGACCCCTGATCTAGCCTATATAAAGATATTTGGCCCATGAGAGTGGTGTGTATTCCAGGATTCCAGGCTGCTCTACCTCGCCGTGTGTATCTTCTTGCCAGGATGTTCGAGCCAATCTGAAGCCCCACGTCCCGAGCAGACATCCAAGATGCCACAGTCCTCCAGCATCCACCTCGCCCCAATCTCCAGCTATACCATCTACCCCACCTCTTCCCCGGCCGTCCACCCCACCTTCGCCAACAGCTACTACAGCGCTCCCGTCAGCAACTCCCAGCACGGATTCTCACCCTATGGCTCAAGATCATACGGCTCCATCCCTCCATCAGCCCCACGTGCTTCATACCCTCACGACTACAACACCAACTCCTACAAATCCTATGAATCAACCTATTCCAACGAAAACGATCAATCCACAGCCAATCTTCTACGAGCCTTGATAGAACATATGGCGGACAAGAAGGGAATAGACTTCTTGAATCTACTCAACATCAAACCTCAAAATAACGATGACAAACCAAGATATAACGAATACAATCACAAGCCGTCGAGACCGACATCAAGTCATACTGGAAGAAGCGCATCACCCTTAGTGAAAAGTTTCTACGAAGATGTTCCCCCAAGAGAAATAAGCAAATACAACAATATATATAATACTCATCATCAGGATTACCATCCTATTAGGAAGCAAAACATCAGAAGAATTAAAGTAGGATCCTTCGAAGTGACCATCGAACATGGAGAACCAGAACCAAGACCGTTCCACCATCTGAAAGACGCTGAGTCCCAAGATAATTTGAAGAACCACAGGTTGACTAAGAGATTCGGCAGCGGATGGAGTTTCCTCAATTCGACGTGGCATTCAATAAGTCCTGTCGAGACCACAACAGAAATCACCAGGAATGTGGAAGAAATAATCTTTGGACGACCAGAAGAAATCTCAATTCCAACATCAAATCCTTGTGAAGATCTACATTCTACAGATCCTGCAAGGTAAAAACAACTCTCAATTTTAAACAAATAGCATTTCAATCGAATATCCTTTATGTCATCAACATATAGTGGCATCTTTCATACGTAGGTCGACAATCATAGAACATCTTCGAATAAGGCAGCTTTCCATTAGGGGTTGATACTGATAAAGGTCTAGAATAAAATACAATTTATTATCAAAGTTGTCTATTTAGGATACTTTGCTGATCAAGGAGACCTATCTATCCTTGGTTTGAAACTATGGGTTCTTTTTCTAGATGGACTGTCAGGTTTGGCTAAAGAGCGTTTTCTGCTAATTATGCAGTCAGAATACTCATCAACCACTTTTCAATACAATAACCATACATATTAATCTTGAATTTTTCTTCTAGTCTCAATTTATTTGTTTTCAATGTTTTATATCATTATACAGTTAGACCTGCCTATAGCGCCTCCTCTAAATAGCGCCTCCCTCTCTATAGCGCCCGATTTTAAATACGTAGTACGATGCGATATTTACATTAAAAGTGACCTGTCTATAGCACCCCTTTCTATAGCACCCTATTTTGGTGGGCCCCAAGAGGGAGCGCTATAGACAGGTTTAATTGTATTAATAATTGGTTTTTACTCAAATATAATTACCATACTCTATATATTAATATTAGTTTTCTTCTGCCTTCAATTTCCTATCAAAGTCCTCATTCTTGCTTCAAATCTTTTTTTCAATTTCAATTTATTCTATTAAAAGTTTTTCTTTCTTCAACTTTAATTTTTGACTCTATTCTTCATAAACTTTTTTTAAACAAATCTATTTCACCTTCTCAATTAAACTTCTTCTTAGAAATTGAATCTTCCATTATATGTCTATACCTTCACATGGTATGTCGACTTGAGATCATATTTTATATCGATTCATCGGCGACACACTTTTCCTTTTATGTATTTAAAACATGTATATTTTAAAAGTATAGTTAAACCTGTCTATAACTCCCCCTCTAAATAGCGCCTCCCTCTCTATAGCGCCCGATTTTAAATACGTAGTACGATGCGATTTACATCAAAAGTGACCTGTCTATAACACCCCCGCTCTATTGCACCCTATTTTGGCGAGTCCCAAGAGGGGGGCGCTATAGACAGGTTTAACTGTATGTCTAAACTCGAAATAAACAGTAAAATTTAATTGAAACACCTATTCAACAGAATTCAGGTTTCTTGATGAAATATCACAATAAGAAACATATCTTTTTATTCAGCAAATAACAATACAAAATAATCAGAAATTCAAACTATTTTTAACACGTATGTTTTTTTTTAAATATAAGGTTCTCCCAAAAGTTCGTAAACATATTATGATTATGATTTATATTTTGAAAGTGTTTACGAAATTTTGGGACAACTTTGTAATTCTGAAACTTGGCCCACCTGCTGATTGGCTACCCTTGATATAGAACACAGAGATTAAAACCTTCTTCTATAAGAATTCTGTTATAATATTTTACCAAGGTTGTCCTAAAATTTCGAAAACGCTTGGAAAATGTAAATCATAATATGTTTACGAACATTTGGGACAACCTTATATTAAGACATATAGACTCGTCCTGGCGTTCAAGAATGCAAAATACAATTATAAGAGCATCAATAAAGCATTATATAGGTGGCTGTTTATTGATGAGTAACAATTAAAACCTAATTATTGTGAGATTATATTAAAATATATATATGAATTTTTAATACAATATATTGCGGCTTATGATTGAAGAACGAAATTTGGCAATTATACCGCAAATGTTTATTTTGAACGAAAAATCAAAATTTATTTTAAGGATAAATAACGATTATTTCTAGCCTTAGAGATGAATTATGAAAGGATGAATTGTGAAGAGTAATGATAAACGGAAAAATAAAGTGTCCAGGGATGGGAATCGAACCCATTTATTTTTCCGTTTATCATTACTCTTCACAAAATCATACTTCATCTCTAAGGTTAGAAATAATCGTTATTTCTCCTTAAAATAAATTTCGATTTTTCGTTCAAAAGAAACATTTGCGGTATAATTGCCAAATTTCATATAAATTCATATTCAAATAAATGAAAAAAATACCTTGCAAATTAAGATCGCGTGCGTAATTTTTTGTAGGCACTAAAAGATGACTCCATTCACATAAGGGTGCTCTCTCCTTCTCATGGATTTTTCCCCCCAAATTTATCACATACAAATTTTTATAAACAAAAAGGGTTTTAAGCTATATTTGAAATAATATATAAAACATAGAGACGAAATAAGTTTAAACGAAGAAAAAATATTCTTTTGGCTTTCACCTAATAGTTTATATAAAAAGACGTACCTGGATCTGTAAAGAAAAAACATTTTTTTCTCAAAATACTTCGAGAGATTGCTCCCTCTTTATCAATTTATTGCACAATCTCTCGAAATATTTTGCAAAAAAAAAAAAAAAATGTTTTTTTTTTCTTTACAGATCCAGGTACGCCCTTTTATATAAACTTAATTGATGGATCGTCTTTTGACTCAAATTACACCTAATAGGTTCATATAAAATTTATATGTTTTCATATGAAAAAGATTCAACAGTATGTGGCTTATAATATAATACTCTGGAATTTGTTGTGTGTTCCAATGGATAAAATGTTGTGTTCCAGGATCCAGCGGCCGAACTGTGGTGGAATTCTCAGAAAGGTGAGAATCCTTGGTCTTCAAATTTACATATCTTCGGTTCCAAAATCACGTTATTAGGTACTTCTCAAAAAGAACAACCTATATTATGATAATTACAACAATGAATACTATGTCAAGGTTATTCACATATTAAACAAAATGTTAACGTGGGATTCAATCCTGGTTCATGACTGTCGGGAATCGAGGGTGTTACCCACTGGTCCACCGACGTTTTATTTTAAGAATCATTTTGTTCCAAATAACTTTATTAGGTGCCACCGCTCAAAAAGAGCAACCTAGATCAGCATATTTACAATATACTGTGGGGGATGTACAGGGGTTCATTTTCAATTATAATTTATATTGATATCGTTGGGTCCAGATTCTCAAGTCCTTGGGGATATTGTTCTTGAAAAGGTTTTGTCTGGCTTGTTTGATATTCAAGGTGGGTTTATTTTTCCTTTTTTTTTTACACTTTTCGTCATTCTGGCTTGATTAATGGAGAATTTGTCTAGGTTTTAAAATTTCTTATTTTCCTTTTTCCGAATTTGTATTTTGTGGCTTCCTTGAAGGAAGGATTTTCTAATTTTTCGTAGAATTTAAATGATTGTCTAATAAAATGTATTACGATTCATGAGAGCATTGAGATCTCAAACTCATTCATTGATCATTGCTAATTGGTACGTAAAATATAATAATTTTAAGGAGAATAAGTTTTAAAATGTTTTCTTCATATTTAGGGCCAATACGTTTTGAAAAAAGAATAAATCACGATAGTATATCGGTGGAATTTGGCTGATAGAGAGTCGATCCTTTGGTAGTTTTGACAGCTTAATTCTGGGGTATATTGTGGATGTATCGCAATGACAACATGTAATGATTTTGAGTTTAAGCTTGTTTAGTTTTCTCCATATTCATCATGTTTGTCCCCTCAGAATATCAGATTTTATTATTTAGGAGGTCGGTGGAAGGGTGGTGTAAACCTTTGGTTTTCATCCGCTACGACCCGGGATCGAATCCCGCACTGGATATATTTTTTCTAATTAATAAAAAATGCTCCAATGACCCCTGATACTTGTAAATGTCCAATCCCACCAGCGAGTGCAAGTAACCAAACGGGGCTATGGCACATTTGTAAGTGCAAAAGTCGAACTGCTTTTCACATGTGTAGACATGTGGTGTACATACAGAAAAATCAGTCGCCAACTTCTTCCTACCATGATTATCATGGCCTATAACCCCCCACGTGTACTAGGGATAATAATAGAACAAATTTTTATTTTTAAAAAATTAGATTTTTTTTTCAAAGACGGTTGTTCATCAGCTAGGTCGCTCATGGAAGGTTTTATTGTAAGGTATATACGGCTTCCTACTTGACCGATATCTATGGAAAACGAGAGAGAAATAACATATATACATAATGGGAGATATGATTTATATTATTTATATACATAATGGGAGATATAATTTATATTATTTATAGAGTAAACGTTCTCATACAGATAGATATAGGTCTGTTGATATTGAACTCTAAAAGAAAAAAAAAAGTGCCTGACACCATCTATCGAAAATTAATTGGCGACATAATCAATTAACACTGACAAAGAATTGCCAAGAATAGATTGACAAGAACGGCTGGCCAGAAAATAGCTAATTAAATCAGAGGTCAGCTGTCCATAATTCCCAAGGTTAATGCTTGCTCCATAGAGCTATCTTGGCAACCAGGTTTGAAATAGAGTTTTGTTTTCAAATATAAGCTTTTCCAATGGTCCCGTTTCCAGTACAACTCCATCAGTTATTTTACTTATCCTAAGTACCCGAAATCGATTCCCCCATTAGGCACTTTTTTATAATAATAATAATAATAAAAAAGATCCAATGGCCTCCGATTCTTGCAAAATTCCAACCCCACCAGCAAGTGCAACTAATTAAACGGAGCTCTGGAATATTTGTAAGTGCAAAGTTGAACTGCTTTTCACATCTGTAGACATGTGATGAACTTACAGTAAAATCAGTCGCTAGCTACCCACCATGATTATCATGGCCTGTTTCACGTATACTAGGGATAATAATAATTAAACGATCCCAAGTACACGTGGTGCAGGCCACGATAATCATGGCGGGTAGTTAGCGACTGTGTTTACTGTAAGAGCACCACATGTCTACAGATGTGAAAAGCAGATCGTATTTTGCACTTACAAGTATGCTGCACCAGTGGGTTCAGGTAACTAAACGAAGTTTTGTCTCCTTGTAAGTGCAAAACTACAATTTCATATCAACTATCATCATCACCGTTCAAGCCCTTGAAACTGAAGCGATTTTCACCCCTCTATTATTATTAAAACTATTTCTACAATCCTTTATATTTCAACGATAAAATTAGAATAAAAGAAAGCATGCCTAACTGGCCTTGTCCTTTTTGTTTGCATTGCTCGATGCAAATATTTATATGTAATTATACTGTCCTAAAAGCTTATGTCCATAGTTTTCTTGAATACCATTTCTGAGATTCCACCCTTCAGTGCTGAGTATATAAGCAGAATCATACAATACAGTATTAAAGATCTAAGAAGCGGTCTGGTGGATTAAATTTTCGAAACCGCTGGGAGAGTTCACCACTGATGAGCCAAGCCCTCCCAATATATATTTTTTCATCGCAGTAAGGACAGTAGAAGTTTGTATTGTATATAAAAGGAACATTAGTGCTTAAATCCTTTCATTTTATGGTAATAGAAACCATGTTGAATTTTCTTAGCGGTGTTTCCAGTTTTATATCCAGACTGAGCTCTATTAATACATTAGGTTGGTTGTTTTCCTTTACAGTTTACTTTTAATAAGGACACTATGTAAGATTAATATAACAATTGAGCGGTGTGGAGATTGAACTGGCGATATTACTCGGAGGTTTCACCACTGATGAGCCATGCCCTTCCATTTCAACTTGTATCATTGCACAGTATAAATAGTCTGCAGACATAGTTTCCAGCGGTATAATTTTGTTTCATTTTACATCTTCGTCGGCACACTGTGGACGTACAATAAAATCAACTACAAACTCATACCCACCATGAGCCTTTGTACCATGTGCTATTTAACTCATCATATAAAAGCTGGTTTCTACTCAAATACTTAATATTCCAAACCTAAAACCTCATTGGCACATATTCAAAACTAAAATATTTTTGAATAATTATTTTTCAAATTAGCGCAAAAATTTTCAAGATGACCATACAGAACCTTCTGTGTTATTTTCCAATATAAGGTTTTATCTGTATATTTATTGTATTGTTTTCTGCCATATGAGGTCCGTGGACAAGTGGTTAAAACCCTCAATTCACGACAGCCTTGAACCGGGATCTAATCCCGCGTTGGACATTTTTTTTTAATATATTGTTGCGTTGTTGGTTGACAAAGAATAACTTCTGTAGGTACAAAGGATCTTTAGGACTTTATTTAAGTCTAATAAGTACAATAATTACAGAAGAGTGCAAAATAAAACAACAACAAAGAAAACAGCAGTTACAAACTCACCAACTGCAGCACGGTGAAGGAAAGCAGGAGCAGAACAGGAGACAGAAGTTGGTATAACCTTCTAGATTCTTCCAGGAAGTACACCGGCGTCGGCGGTAAGCAGCAGTCCGAACTCTCCAGCAGCTTGCTTGGAGTACACCACGTAGCTTCGTTCTTCTACCCCTTTGCATGAGTTCCTCATCCCTATATATCCCGGAGTAGATCTTTCCAGAACGGTCATGGTTTGTTAGCAAATCAGAAAGCCGCCAGCGCTGAGCCTTGCGCAATCGCTACTGATTGGCCAATCAGTTGTTCTCCGATTTTTCTACATTTTTCTTGAACGTTATAAAACATTCTATTCTGTAATGCACCATATTTTTCCTACGTAACAATATGAATGACCTTCACATATTATTCATTAAAAATAATGAAGGCATATCCTGACCAAAAACACATGTGCTTTTTAGATGGCAGAGCGCCATCTAGTGGAACAGAAATCAACTAAACATTGATTTAATCTGTTCCCTGATATTTGGCCAACCCATTTTCTTGATAAATCAAGAAAAGCCATCCACGAACGCGTTCCGCGCTGTTGGCGCTCGACAGCGTAAAGCAGGCTTTACCACTGCGACCAAAAAATATTTTTGGCCCCAGAGGCTTCCTGAGAAACCAAGAAATGGGTATTTAAGGCCAAACTTGCGTAAATACGCTAAACACATGACGCTCTGCCATCTTAAAAGCACATGTTCTCCTGGTCAGGATATGCCTTCATTATTTTTAATATCAACACCTGACCTTTTTATTTTTTTCTATTGTTTTTTTCACATATTATTAATTGATGTAAATAACATAATCTAGGTTGCTCTTTTTGAGCGGTACCTAGTAAAGTGATTTTGGAACCAGATTTTTCTATGTGATTAGAAGAAAGAATCTGTATAGGAAATGAACAAATAGAAAACCATATCTCCTCTAGCTTCAATTAATCCCATAAACAATGGGAAAAGCCTGAAAATTCTAACGTCCTTTTAAGAAGAAGAAAGCAATACAAACTGGGTTGCTCTTAGTGTGCCTAAAAGTAATCAATAGCTGTATAGACATCATTCTGATGAAAACAAAATGATAGACTAAACATAAGACAATAGCGCGCCATTATATATAAGAAAAATACTTAAAAAAAAATTATCCCTAGTACACAGGCCATGATAATCATGGTGGGTAGAAGTTGGCGACTGCTTTTACCCTAACTCTACTTTGTACTTACAAAAGTGCCAGAGCCCCGTTTGGTTACTTGCACTCGCTGGTTGGACTTTTGCAAGAATCGGGGACAATTGGAGCAATTTTATAGAAATATAACTAAAAAGCATTTTTCTTTTATAACTAAATGAAGCTACTCTCATTACTGTGATGAAAAATATTGGGAGGGCCTGACTCATCAGTGGGGAACCCTCCCAGCAGTTTCGCCAGTTTAATTCACCAGACACGTTTTAGAGCTCTATTAGACGATTCTGATTAAATAGACAAAACACTGAATGGTGGAATCTCAGTTATTGGTGTTCAAGAAAACTATGGACATTTGGACAGTAAAATTTACATTTAAATGTTTGCATCGAGAAATGCTCTTCCGCAAATAATTTTTCTTCGCAATAAGGACAGTAGAAATTTAGCTTCATTTGGTTATAAAAGGAACATTGTGATTTTTAGTTTTGTTTCTTTATACAAAATTCTAAGATATCAAATGGAAGTTGTCATTTGGAGTCTTATATTCAAACTCTCGAAAATGTTAGAATCAGAAGCGGCTTATCAATTTGGAAGTTTCCTCCCTCTCAAAAGAAATTTGTATTTAGACTCTAAACCAAGGGCCAATCAAGAAACAGCAGTTTATACTTTTCATTAGAATTCTAACCACCTGCTTATGTACATTCACTACATTATCATTTCCCTTTTTTATATAAAATCTGTCTTCAATGTATGATGAACAATATATTAATTCAGGTAAAGCTTTTAACGTGTTTTAATTTGAGAAACAAAAATAAACAAGTGAAAAATAGTACAAAATTTGTACTTGGATCAGGTGGATAAATTGAGAAAAAGGGCATTTCCTGATTGTGCAACTCAAAGTTGCTGATGGCGTGCGCCATCTATCGGAATAAATATCAACTATTCGTTGATTTTTAATTATTCCAGAATTGACCAAATACAATATTCACCACTCTGACGAGGGCCAACGTTTACGTAGTTAGCTTTTCTTGATTAATTAAGAAACGGTATTTGGCCCCAATACTGGAATAATTAGAAAATCAACGAATAGTTGATATTTATTCCGATAGATGGCGCAAGCCATCAGAAACTTATGATTGCACGATCAGGAAATGTCTCTTTTTCTAAAAAAATCACATGTTTGAATATTGATTAGAATTTTAACGGGGGAGGAATGCAATATTTCAAAAAAGTAACTTTAACGTCAAAATGGAATCGAAGATCTATATGCGCCATCTAGTATGTGTCATTGTATATAGATAAAGAATTATCCACGTATTTGCATACTCTAAATGTAGTGAGTTGCAGCCGAGGATCCGAACAAGCCCATCTCCAAGAATTCCTTTCAGCGGAAGAAAGAAGATTATTGCCTGAAATTCCCGGAAGTACAAAATGGTGGCGGTTTCTTTTGTAAAAATATTTATTTATGAAATAAAAATTTTGGGTGTTGCAGTTATTTATATTGTAACAAAATATTTAATTTTGAAAATAGAGCAACCTATAAATAGATCTTTAATAGAAAAAGGCATATCGTAACATAGAAAATTAGGAAAGAATTACACGACAATTTATTTAATGTAAAACCAAATTAAAACTGATAAAATAACAGAGAGGCAATATGAAAAATTTTACAGTGTATCAAAATACAAATATCGAAATTAAAAAATATTTTCATAGAATAATAAATACTCTGCTACAAAATATTGGATCAAAAATAAAATTTATTTTACCAATATTTCAGTTGGCTGAACGTCAACCTTTTCGAAGGTATTATAACATATTAATTAATAGATTAATGTGTTGACACACATTAATATTATGAAAAATCCTTATTGTGTAACTGAAAGTTGCTGATGGCTTGTGCCATCTATCGG
>CP092866.1:98185888-98263877 GCA_030710605.1 Cordylochernes scorpioides | reverse complement strand
ATTCACATTTAAAAAATGCACCCAAAAATTTGTAAAAATATATCCAATATAACAATTTGTACATGCTTTTACGATAACTGGCCAAAATGCTTTGGAATTATGTCACAACAATGAGATGTAGGAAATTACCTAACAATAACTTTTTTAATGAGCCTACATAATTAGACAAGAAATCTCTATAGGGATCCAATGTTATAAGTGGCACATTTACCATAGCAAGCATGTAGATAGAAAGGATGTGGGGTCTGACAATGCTACTTGTATGGCCAAAATGCAGTTTCTTTTTCAAAAATTGCTCAAACAAATCTCAATGAAAAAAAAACTGATAAAAATAAGATTTGATCTCTGTTAATTATGTTCAAAGAATTTAGACATCTCTTCCTCTTCTTTCTTATCTCCACTCAATCAAATCAGAGTATCAAGCTTGTAGAGCTTGTTGATGGTGCCTGCTGGGGATGAGTAGAGCTCATCAATGAATGAGTCTTCTTCTTTCTTATCTCCACTCAATCACACTAAGGTATCAAGCTTATAAAGCTTGACACTTTTGATGGTGTCTGCCGGGGAAGAGTAGAGCTCATCAATGGATGAGTCAATAGTCAATAATGTGTTTTGGGGTTGCAGGTTGAGAATTGCACTTAGTACATAGTGGGAAAACCTTACTGAAAGGAAAACCTTATAATGGTGTCTGCCGGGGAAGAGTAGAGTTCATCAATGGATGTGTCAATACAGTCAATGATGTGGTTTGGGGTTGAGAGAATTTCAGTAATGAATTTAGACATCAAAGAATGGAATGTATGAGGAATGGTTGGCTGTGTGTTCTAACAGACCAGGAGAAGATCTCCGACTACAAGATGAAACTGATGAACCTGGACACGGAACATCTGGGGATTCCAGTAAGTATCTCTTATATAGCAACAAATAAAATTATTATTATTATTTTTGCTTATCCTAAGTACATGTGGTACAGGCCATGATAATCATGGTGGGTAGAAGTAGGCACTGCTTTTACTCTTTAAGTGCACCACATGTCTACACATGTGAAAAACATTTAGGCTTACAAATGACTTAGACACTTACAAATGTGCTAGAGCCCTGTTTGGTTACTTGCACTTGCTGGTGGGGTTAGACTTTTGCGAAAATCAGGAACCATTGGAGCACTTTTTTTTAAATCATAAAAAAGGGCCCAATGCGGGAATCGAACCCGGGTGGTAGCGGTCGAAAACCAACGGTTTAGACCATCCTTCCACCGACCCCACCAAATTATTATTATTTCATATAATGATAAGACACAATTTAGTTTATATAGATTAGAACTATAAGGTAACAAGACCAAATCCAAATAAATGGTGTGTGACGTTTCAGTAACAGTGTTGTTACCAAAACGTCACACATCATTCAGGTTTTTGAATTTGGTCTTGTTACCCTGTGTTTCATATACAGCAGAAACCTCCCTGTAAATATATCACAGCATATAACAGTAACTATTTAAAAGATGCTCTGATATATTTTTCTCATTCAGTACTTTTATCTGATGATGGTAACAATGCTGTTTCCAAAACGTCACATACAGTAGAACTACCTCCCTGTAAAGGATACCTAATTGCAGAGCTAAAAGTGTCCTTTAGGGAGAGGTCTCCTCTTACCAGAGAGTTGCTAAATAGTAAAAATGGTATTTTACAAATTAAAACTGTCCTTTATAGAGAGGTGTCCTCTAGCGTGAGTGTCCTCTCATGGATGTTCTACTGTATTATTATCCATATTTATATTTTCCATATTCTTGGCTGTGTCAGCCAACATTACCGAAAGTTTCCACCATCAATCAACTTGGAGTTGTAAGAAAACCGAGTCAAATGGGCCTACTCTTTGCTAATGAGGAATCTTGAAACATTTAGTACCAGAGTACTTGTGGATTATAGAATCCTAAGGTAGCAAACCAAAACCAAATGTTTCAGATATGGTTGGGTTACCTTGAGATAGATAATATTATTAATAATGTCACTGAGATAAGTGGCTCGAGATAACCCTTGGCTAGAAAGTTTGTTCAAAAAAAGAACTTGGCATCATCTTGTCTTCAGCTCCCAATATAAATTTCTTTGAGGTTAGGTTGGATTTCACAAGGTTCTTGGCATTATAATGAAAAATAAAAGTGCTCAAAGCATATGTTGACAATGCTCCCACTTCTATACGGTGTTGCAAAGTATGAGTTTTGGAAGCCTGGAAATTAGAAATAGGGAAGATTCTGCCACTCTGAGGTATCTTGTGGAATGACCTGGTCCATATATGTACAGAACCTGTCTATAGCCCCCCCCTCTTGGGACTCACCAAAATAGGGTGCTATAGAGAGGGGGTGCTATAGACAGGTCACTTTTAATGTAAATTGCATCGTACTACGTATTTAAAATTGGGCGCTATACAGAGGGAAGCGCTATTTAGAGGGGGCGCTATATTAACTGTATATAGGCTAGTCCATAGCTATATGTTATTTACTGTGAATACAATCAAGCTTTCTGGGGAGAATGGCAGAGTTGTTGTTGTCGTGTTCAATGAAGAGCCTCAGATGTATCCATGAATCTCTATCACAGCAGCAGCAATGTCCACTATCTTGGGTGTGTAAAGCTGCTGCTTTGGGTCTGTCAATTTTCTGCAAGGCTGCGGCCATTGCTGGGCATGAGAATAATGTGAGTAGGTGTTAGTTCCACACAAGGACAGTTGTTGCATGACCTATATGTTCTTGTGCCATCTGGATGTAGTCATTCCTTTATAGGTCTTTATAATGGCAAAGTGCAGAGGTAAATGTGGGCTGCCATTATTGTAATTTGATGTGATGCCACAGCTGAGCTGACATTCCTCAGAGTATTGAGGTTCCTGACTGTCGCCACAATAAGTGGTTCTTTAAACAACAGGATGGCAGATAGCTGTCACGCAATCTCTACAAGAAATTCAAGACTTAGCAATTCAGCAGAAGAATGATGTGAAGTGCTACTCAGTCAGGCAGACAGAATTAAAATTCAATGAAGATGCTATATATATAGTAAAACCTCCATGAGAAGACACCCGCGCTAGAGGACACCTCTCTATAAAGGACAGTTTTGATTTGAAAAAAATGGTTTTTTACTATTTAACAACTCTCTGATAGGAGGACACCTCTCCATAAAAGACACTGGCTCTGCAATTAGGTGTCCTTTAAAGGGAGTTTCTACTGTATTTGGAAAAATGGCCAGACCAACTTATCAGAGAATAATTAAACTATTTTTTTTTTTACTTGACATCATCAACAAAAACATGGACTCTTGACTAACTCAGTTTAGTTTTCAATGCCAAAGCATTATAGCTGATCTATTAATTTATTTCAAGTGAATCAGTCCCAAGACCAGATTTCTCCAAGGCCATAGGTTTCATATGGTAGAAAGTTTCTTTCTTCACCTAGTCTACAAATGCCATTTTACCATCCAGTCACATGATCCATCAGTCTAGGTTCTTTTTAACTCTGAAATGCCATAGATAAGACATTGTTTGCCCTTCAAACTTCCTCCCCACATTTCAGACTAATCCTTTTTTTCCTTGTTTCCTCTTCTATTCTTGTCTCTCCCCTTTTCTGACAACTTTGGTCTCTTCATCTCCTACTTGGGGTGTTGTCTAGGAATTTCTTCAGAAAAACTTTCAAATATGGACATTTTGTTGCCATGTTCAGTCTAGAGTAGTTGGAATTTTTCTTGTTTCTTTGTTCTTTATCCACAATTATTGACCACTCCTAATGATGAGATTAGAATATATTAATGAGTAAATTCCCTTCACTACTCTCTGCAAAACTAATAATAATAAACCCATAAAAAACCTGGTTTTAAAACAAGTTTTACAACTTGATGGTTAACCCACCTACCCTTTGGATACAAGACTGTGAGAGCAGTAGTAGTGACAAGTTACTTTTAAACAGATTACACACAGAGTTTTTTTTTCTTTTGCTTATCCCTACTAAACGTGGTACAGGCCATGATAATCATGGTGGGTAAAAGTAGGCAACTGCTTTACTGTAAGTGCACCACATGTCAACACATGTGAAAAGCAATTTGACTTTGCACTTACAAATGTGCCAGAGCCCCGTTTGGTTACTTGCACTCGCTGGTGGGGTTGGGACTTTTGCAAGAATCGGGGGTCATTGGAGCATTTTTTTTTTCAGACAAAAGTACTGAGTAAGAATGATAAATATACAATTTTGGGTAATAGATTAGAATGACAAGGAACTAATACCAAATCCAAAAAAATATTAATAGTGTGTGACATTTTTGGTAACAACGTTGTTATTGAAATCTCGCATACAATTAATTTATTTGGATTTGGTTTTATTTCCTTGTAGTACTGAATGAGAGGGAAAAAATATCACAGCATGTTCTTAAATAGTAGTTATCAAGAACATGCTTTAAGAACATTCTGTGATATTTTTCCCTCATTCAGTACTTTTGTCTGATGATAACAACGCTGTTACAGAAACATCACACACTATTTGGATTGGGTCTTATTACCTTGTGTTTCTAATCTATAGTCCAAATCATACCTTACTAGCCAAATGACCCGGGCAACGCCCGTGTTTTAATTTAGACACGTGAACCTGTTGGATCATTAACGCCTGTGTTTTACCCGATTGAATGTTTTTATTCAAATACTATTTGTTACAATTATAAATTGGCGCCTTAAATAAATGCATATATTAGTTAATAACTATAGCCTATGTGCTTTATCTGTCTATGTACTGTTGGCTTCCGTAGGCGTCTCTTACTGGGAAAAAGAAAGAGAAGATTCCATTTAGCTATTAACTAATATATGCATTTATTTAAGGAGCAACCCGCTCCAACACAATAGTTACAAAAAGCGAGTTGGGGGGGGGGGGGGCAAAGTGTCTCGCGCAGTGGCGGCGCCATCATAGCGAACCAATAGGAGAGCGCCAAAAAAAAAAGCAAACAGTGACAGAGATGAAGAACGCATGACGCTCGTAACTATATAGAATCATAGAGGAAAGGGAAGATGTTAGGGAAATCTCTCACACACAAAGTAAAAAGTACTAGGGCCTAAAGTAAAAGTAACACACAGAAATGCATGCACTCAAAAGGCATAACAAAAGCAAAAGGGAGAATGTAAATAATAAATTAACACAAAACCAGTAGTTGTTATTGCAGCGTAATAAGAACAGGTATGTGAGATCACCAGACACAAACCTTTTGTCTCCACACAATAACTCCTGGAAGTCTTTGCATCACCATTGAACCCTCTTTATGTACAAACATGGCCGGCCACATTTGTCCAATGAGGTGTGGGAGATCAGTTTGCTAGCCAAAAATAAACAACATTCTTCCCACATAACTGAAAAACTTAAATGATAAAGCACAATTTGGATTATATGTTATTTAAAAGCAAGAGCTGTACATACTACCGAACATTGCCAAAAAGCTGATGTTGTTCTCTACGTAGACTCTGGGGCGGCCGTGTTGCCAGGCCATGGCTGTATTGTCACCAGACCGGAAGTCCAGGTGGACCTGATGCGAGGTAAAATGGCCGCTATACAGACAGCAAGTTGTAATCCATTACCCAGGGTGCACCACGTGGAGGGGGATTATAGACACAAGAAAATAAAACCTAATCATTAACACACTATTAAATTATTTGTATTAAGTCTTATTTTCCTGTATGAAAAACTTGAATGTTTGTCATATAATTTGACAGTAGTTGACAGCAGTTATGTGGTTTCTGCTCCCAGGAAACTGACTACAGTGCAGTAGTGAAGATGCCCTCTTCAGAGTTCCAGAGAATCTGCCGAGATCTCAGCCAGATCGGAGAATCTGTCCAGATCTGCTGCACCAAGGATGGAATCAGGTTCTCAGCCGAGGGAGATTTGGGGTCTGGTAAGTTCTCAATTGTCTTCTCTAACATTTGTACACCAAGCCGCCGTGTAATCTGGATAAATACAATTTGGGAGAGAACTAAACACCTAGAAACTTGTTTTCTAAGATTTAAAGTTATAACAGGAAGTTGAGAGCCAGACAATGTGAGTATTGTCAATGGTCTTTCTTTTTATAAGGTTGTCCCAAAAGTTCATGTTTTTCTTTAAACATTGTTTTTCTTATTACTTGGCGGATAATATTATTTGGCGAATACATAATAATACAATTACTTTATACATAATACAAAGATATTATACATAATGGTGAATAATATTGGTATTTCAATTTTTTTGTAAGTGTTTATGAACTTTTGGGACAACCTTGTAGAACAACAAACTGATGGTCATCTTTGTTGTGAATTTACATACATTGAATTTACATATACACTTTTCGAGATAGCAGATATCTGAGGTGTGTTGTACAGGTAGGATGAAACACTACCTATTGGGGGCCTAAAAATCCTCCCTAGCAACTGATTTAAATTTGTAGGGAGATGAGCCTGTAGGGTCAGGTCACTGTTGTTGTGTTAGTTAAGCTTGGTGATAAAGGACATCCAAATGCTAAGAGCTTAGGCAAAATTAAAACTCTATCACATATATATATATACTAGACAACTAACTCGGCTTCGCCCGAGAATTCCCCCGAGTGCAATTTCTTTCAAAGTACATCAATAATAAATAGTAGAAGTGCCATAGAATAGTAATACAGAAGTAACACATAAACAACAGGCAAAAAGAGTGTGTGATGGCAAAAATTGTATTATATCAGTGTTTAGGTATTTAATTTAATTATTTTTTGCAATCCATTTAGTTGTTTAAAAATCAATATAGTTTAAATAGATGGCAGCTTTTCTGCCCAACCCCCGAGTTACTCGCCCCAACCCATTAACTCTTGAAATTGCCCGAGTTGAGTAAGTGCGATGGATCTTGACTTCAATATGCCCATCTTCTCAGTAAGAAAAAAATAGGTTTATAAAAAATTAATCCAAAATACTGGCATGTAAATATTTTTCTGTAAAAATGTGTTTGCTAATGACTGCAACTGCATTTTAAACAATACATTTTTTAAAAGAGATAAAAAAACAAAGGCCAGAACAAAAAATATGAAAACCATTATTTACATACAGTAACGCTAATTTTAAAAAGTTTTTTAAAATTGCATTGTGTGCACTCACAGTAATTTGGTAATATAAATTTATCTTTCAATATTTTTGTAAAAAAAAAGTAACACTCGTATAAAAAGATACACTTCGTTCTCTTTTTATGCGGTTTTTTTTAATGCGGTTTTGGAGTTATGCGGTGCAAGAAAAAAAAATTTATTCGAATATCGAATTCGAAAATATCGAATACTACCTGTAACGGCAGCTGGCATGCCTATATAGTAAATTATCAGTGAACACATATTTATCACTGATGATACTCTGTGCAGTTGCCTTTTGACTGTTTGTAATATCTACCACATGTAAACATATGTCTTATAATTAATATGCTATATCTGATGTTGGCCTAAAAGAAATAAAGTATTTCTTTTTAAACTTCCAAGTACTTCTTGCTTATTAACGTCAACAAATACAAGGACGTTACACTACCGAAAACCGGAAGATAAATTTACTCAAGTGAATTGTAAGTTTTTTTGAATAATTTTAGTGCGTAATTGTACATTAAGTTTTTTCTATAATTTTTAGTCCTCTTAAAGAAAATGTGTGACAATAATAAAAAACAAAAAAGAAGTGCAATTTCGCTAGAAACCAAAATTATAATTCTCGATTGCTTGGCGAAAGGAGAAAGATCAACAGCAATAGGTAAACGTTATAATTTAGGCGAATCTACTATAAGAGCAATAAAAAAAAATGAAGCGGCAATAAGAAGATCAGTCAGATCTGGTACAAATTTGAGTTCTAAAATTTCATCATATTCAAGAGGCACTTTAATAGAAAAAACAGAAAAGGCTCTCGTAATTTGGATTGAAGATTTAACTCAAAAAAGAATTCCGTTAGATGGACATTTAATCAAGATGAAAGCCCTTAAATTTTACAAGGAGTTAAAAGAATCAGAGCCATCTACATCTTCACGTGAAAGTAATCCACAATTCTCTGCCAGCACAGGGTGGTTAACTGGTTTTATAAAAAGACATTCTTTTCATAATCTAAAAATAAAAGGTAAGGTGGCTTCTGCAGATGAAGAAGCTGCTAGAAAATATCCTGAAAAGTTGGCTAAAATTATTAAAGATGGAGGATATTGTGCCCATCAAATCTTCAATGCTGATGAAACAGGATTGTTTTGGAAAAAAATGCCAACCCGTACTTACATTGCAAAGTCCGAAAAAAATGCCAGTGGTTTTAAAGCTGCTAAAGATCGAGTTACTTTATTGCTGTGCAGCAATGCATCTGGCGATCGAATGTTAAAACCGCTGCTTGTAAATCGATCTTTAAAACCACGTGCATTAAAAGGAAAAGACTTAAATACACTGCCCGTACATTGGATGGCAAACAAGAAGGCCTGGGTAACAACGGCTATTTTCACTGAATGGTTCAATAAATGCTTCGTACCCGAAGTAGAAAATTATATGAAAGAGATGGGTCTCGAATTTAAGATCTTATTAATTCTTGACAATGCACCAGGTCATCCAAACTTAGAACATCCAAATATAAAGGTAGTTTTTTTCCCTCCAAACACAACGAGCCTAATTCAACCATTAGATCAGGGAATTATTTCAACATTTAAAAAATATTATGTAAAATTCACTTTCCAATTCATTTTCGATAAACTGGAATCCGATACAATAACAGTTACTGAAGTTTGGAAACAATTTAATATCTTGAACTGTGTAGATCATGTTGCGTTAGCAATTGCCGAGATAAAATCACAAACTTTAAATGCATGTTGGAAAGCTGCTTGGCCTGAATGCGTATCAAAGAAAAATGAATCAAATAGAACAACAATAGTAACATCAGATATTATTTCAATTGCTAAGGAAATAGGTGGGGAAGGTTTTGATGATTTTGGCGAGCATGATATAGAAGAATTGCTTGTGGACGAAGCCCTAAATGATGATGATATTTTGGAAAGTATGGTAGATACTACTAAAGATTTCGAAACAGTAGATAGCGAACTGGAAGATGTTACTCCACTGGACGAAAAATTACTTCGGGAAGGCCTTCAACTTTCCGGTAAATTGGAAAATTTTTTTATTCAAAATGATAATGATGTAGAACGCGCCTTAAAATTCCAACGTGATCTGAAATTTTGTATGTCTGGCTACAGAGAACTCTACAAAGAACTAGTCAAGCCATCACAGCGTTTGATTACTGACTACCTTGTCAAAGAAAAAAAAATCACTGAAGTTCCTAAAGAAGCATTACCATGTAGATCTGATGACGTAATTTTATCTTCAAGTGATGAAAGTGATCTTGCACCAATCCTCAAACGGGTTCGCACATTATCAGACAGCGAATAATGATGAAAACATTCTTAATATTATTTTAAATAAAGTTTTGTTTATGTTTTTTTTTTTACATATTAAGTTTTGTTTTTGTTATTAACACACATATGTGCCATTTATTAAAATATGATGAGAAAAAAATTAAATCTTATTATTTATACATCTTTTTTTATGCGATTTCTAGTGCATTTTAAAACATTATTTAGGTTTTATGCGATTTTTTTAATAAATGGAACGTATCCATCATTTTACATATAAATGTATGTCTTTTTTTGTGCGATTTTTTTTTATGCGGATTCCCCTGGAACGCATCTACCGCATAAAAAAAGAACCAAGTGTATTTCAAAAAAAGAACGCTCATTGGTTGCTTAATTGGCCTGGTGTTGTTACTTCGCCTCGTATTTACTGAGCGTAAAAAAAAGTTCCTCAAACTAAAAAAAATAAATGGCCAAAAATTTTCCTCAGGTTTATAAAAAGGGACATGCAAAATTTGGTACCAATTGGTTCAGTAGTTTTTGAGTTTATCGCGAAACAGACATTGACTTTTATATATAAGAAGATATAGAGTAGAACCTCTATATGAGATGACACTCACATTAGAGGACACCTCTCTACAAAAGACAATTTTCATATGCAAAATTACCATTTTTACTATTTAGTAGTTCTCCGGTAAGGGGGCACTTTGGCTCTGCAACTAGGTGTCCTTCACACGGAGGTTTTACTGTATTTCTAAAATATCTCAATCTATAAAATTCAAATAAAACTGCACATCTTGGATCAAAAATAAATGGTTTAATGCTTGATCATTTGATGATTGGAATGCTTTCAAGTTTTGGGAAGCTTTTGAGAAAGAAAAAAATCTGATCATTGAAATATGAAGCAATAAATCCTGTTTACACTAGTAGAACAAGAAGTTGTATATGACAGTGTGGTGGTGCAGGGAATGTGAAGCTGGCCCAGACAGCCAACGTGGACAAGGAGGAGGAAGCAGTGATCATAGAGATCCAGGAGACAGTCATGCTCACCTTCTCTCTCCAGTACCTCAACTCCTTCACCAAGGCCACTCCCCTCTCCGCCCAGGTCCAGATCTCCATGTCCCCCGATGTCCCGCTGGGTATGTCCTTTTATATTGTTGGATATATCTGTGGTATGGTTGCGTGCATGTTGGTGTGGCTTGTGGAAAGGCTGCTGATAAAATTATAATTATTTTTTATAAAATAAATTAATTTATTTAAAGCCAGAAATATATAAAGAGAAAAGAAGTAACGGCCATTGGGAGCAAGCCTTGTTGTTGATGATGCGCGTGGTCAGAAAGTCCCGGATGACGCCCACGCATCTGGAGCGCAGTTCGACTTAAATGTGCCAGAGCCCTGTTTGGTTACTTGCATGTGCAGTGGTGAAATACACAACTGTATGGGCTAACACATGTGTGCTGTGCAGTGGTGGAATACAAGGTAGCAGACTTCGGCCACATCCGCTACTACCTGGCCCCCAAGATTGACAACGAGAATGAGAATTAACTAAGTCCCACCACCACAGTCCCTTCCTCACCCCAAATGATGCACTCATCTGTTTTTTATACCTTTTTTTTCACGTTATCTTTTTGTTAGCATTCCTTTCTTTTCCAAATAAAGTGTATAAACTTTTTTGTTTTTGTGTATTTTATCTCTTTCTTTAGCATTGGTTGATGTTTCTTTTTGTAAGGGTATTCTTGTGTATTGCTGTAAAAGTTTAAAAATATTTTGGGTAAAACTTTCATAATTCTTACACTTAATCAATATTCATTTTTTTTGGTCAGTTCAAATTGTCCTTTTCAAAATTTATCATTGAATATCTTTTGGACAAGACTGGAAAGCCTCTTGTGCTTGAACAAAGTTTTACAGGGTTAAAAAGAAGAAAGAGATAATTGGGCTGTTTAAGATGTCAGCACCCTTGGCAGAGCTGACTGCTAGAGGGCGCGTCCCAGGTGACGACCTTCAGATATGAAGGCCAGCTGTGAAACAAGCAGAATAACTCTGACGAATAAGCAGTCGCGGACCAACAGCAGCTAAATAAAAGAGAAGAAAGACCTCTTTAAAAATCCTGAGTTCAACTGACCCGGTTGATAGACCTCAGCAAGGGTCCTTCTCCAGGAATACTGTCTGTACTCATGTTAGTCAGCAGCAAAGGCTTCCATGTTAGGAACGGCCTCAAATTACAGGCAAAGTCAGACTTTCACCAAAGTGTGCCTGGATTATGGTGCCTTGATCAATGAAAGGCACTCACCATTCCATGAGGAACACGAACTCATGGAATTCATATAAGGATAAGAAATAACAAGATGTCAGCAGTTACTGCTGAATAGGGAAGAATTGTAATAAGATTGTTGTATTTATTATGTATTGTTAGTTCACTTATTACTTGTTAATATTATGGGGGGGGGGGGGGGGGGGGGGTAAGTCTTTTTTAAATTAAAAATATATATTCTTATGTTGTTGTTTCTTATCCCCTTGCGTAAAGATTACACAAATTCCATGAGTTCATGCTCCTCGAGCTGTTTTATGATGAGCAGCGGCCTCTCCCAAAGGTTCATATATTCTTATAGTTAATATAATATAGGCCATGTTAAATCATACACTCATGGACCAAACTTAAGAAAGTGGAAGTCTTCAATGTTGCCCGTTGCTATTTTTTTTTGTTTGACAATTTTGTTCACACTTTTGGTTATCTCATGTCTTCAATTAAGGTCACTATTTATCAAATATATTTCATAATAATTGTCTGAATGTCTATATACATATGCTAAAAGGTACAGCTTCCTTAAGTTTTTGTCCATGACTAATTATAAAACTTGGTATTTTTGTGAGGAAAAAAAAGGCACTTTCAAAACCCTGCCATCCTTTGGTATTGACTGAGCAGAATGTTTTGACCAGCTTGACCATTTGACCAACAATCAGTATACCATGGTGTTACCATTACCAGAACATTCAATGAGAAGAGTTATTTTTATTTTATTCTCATAGTACACGTGTTACCGGCCATGATAATCCTGATGGGTAGAAGTAGGCGACTGCTTTTACTGTAAGTGCACCACATGTGAAAAACAGTTCGACTTTGCACTTAAACATTTTCCAGAGCCCTGTTTGGTTACTTGCACTACCTGGTGGGGTTGAACTTTAGCAAGAATCTGGGGTCATTGGGGCATTTTTTTTTTATTAGAAAGAAAGTGGCCAATTTTGGGATTTAATCCCGGGTCGCAGTGGTCTAACCCAATGGTTTATAAGACCACCCTTCCACCGACCTCCAGAGAAGAGTTATGAAATTGTCAAATAGGTGTTTTAGCTGGGGATTTAAGGCCAGGTTACATTGTGGAGGATGGTATTCATATTGGAAAAAAAGTCTCAATAATAGATGCATTTTGTCAGATTTCATAACTTCTAATATAAACCATGGTATGCTGATTATTATTTTCTTTAATAACGAACCACTTGATGAGGAAAGAGTTTCTTTAATATACAATATCACAAGCTTTCGGGCACAATCACCCTTCTACTGGTGTAAAACGAGACAAAACATTAGTGGCAATCAGCTATGTATATATATACAAAAAGTAAGAAAATAAGACAGATATGTAAAATTGTGCCAGAGAAATTAACATAATATTGGAGGATTATTCATAAAAGATTAAGCAAAGCAAGTAATTATACATATAATACATGGCTATTACAGAAACTAAGTATGAACAACGACTATAAAACGAAATAAAATAAAAATAAACCAAAACTGCCATTGACGTGTAAAAGTATAAATAGGTTATGAAAACTAAATCTTTCAGATAGGAGGTTCCAGTACTAAATTATCATATATTTCAGGAAGGTCTATTGCTCTATTGATGCTTTTAAATTTTTTGGTGAGTATAGCCTCCAGGACCAAGCGCTGGTGCTTATTCTTAATCTCATGATAGTGGGCCGAGGGGTTATAGATATTGAATGTGTGGCCTGTGTCCCGTATGTGTTGGTAAACTAGAGAGCGGGGATCTTTCCTTTTTACCGATCTATCATGCTCCACCATTCTGGTCTTCACCATTCTCCCAGTCTCTCCGACATACTTGGCATCACACTGCTCACATGATAAGGAGTAAACGGCATTGTGGGTATTAAGGGAATCAATGGTTACACTACTTCTTGCTATTGTCTGTTTTAGTTTGGTTGCCAGACTGAGTGTGTTGGAGAAATATGAGTTTACACCATATCTATTCAGAATTCGTGCTATGGCCGCCGATTTGTAAGAGTATGGAATGAAACAGGTGGACCGGTACTGAGCAGTATTTCTTATTCCTGAGGAATCATAAAAATGTTTGCAAATAAAGGATGTCGGATAGCCTGCAGAGTTGAGATTCTTGATTATGTTCTGTTTCTCTATTGCCTGGAAAGATGGAAGGGAACAATGGGTGTGTATACGCTTAGATAAAGTTTTTATAAAAAATTTAAAAGCATCAATAGAGCAATAGACCTTCCTGAAATATATGATAATTTAGTACTGGAACCTCCTATCTGAAAGATTTAGTTTTCATAACCTATTTATACTTTTACACGCCAATGGCAGTTTTGGTTTATTTTTATTTTATTTTATTTCGTTTTATAGTCGTTGTTCATACTTTGTGCAGTCTCTTGGATTTAAAGGATTTGCAGCAAGTGAGGGGTGGCTCTCAACTTGAAAATAGACACGGAATATTATTTTTAAAAATGTGCGGAGAGAGCGCCAACGTAGATATTTTCATTTGTTCTCAATGGATTGACGACCTGAATGGCTTTGACCCTAATCGGCAAACTGCGGCTCTTTGGATGTAAAGTTGCGGCTCTTTATATAGTTCTATACCCAAATATTATTTATGCGAGTACTGTTTATTGTTGGCAAGAAAACTTTTTTGTGGCTTGAACTTTAGTAAATGGTAATTTTTGACTCTTCTGACTCACAAGTTTGCCGACCCCTGTACTAGACCATAGCTGATGTCTACGGCCTTACCACGTTCTTGTCCGATCACCGAAGTTAACCCTTAATTACTCGCGTCGAGACACAGGTCTCACCTAAAATTTTAATCGAAAAAAATAAATTTGATTTTCGAGTCCAAATAATTTGTAAGTTTTTGTAGCTTAAGATAGCATCGAAATAAATATTTTAGACCATTTGTTCTATCGCTTGGCCCCTAGAAGGAAGAAAAATAAAACAAAAAAGCCACCGCCGAGACAAACGTCTCGACGCGAGTACTTGCGTAATAATTTTGGTTTAGGTTTTGATGAGGGAATCGAGAGCATTTCATATAAGGTTTTAATATAATAGAAGAAGAGCCCACTATAAACATAATTATGCCCTGCTTTGGGCATCATTGTTTAAATCATGATGATTTTATACTCTTACTAACTATTTCCAGATCTCTACATGTCCAAATATTAGGGCGCCAGTGGCTGCAGAAAAGCAGACCACAAATTTATTCATCTATGGCACATGTAGAGACCTAAAGCTGTGCCGGCTAGCAATAAATGTTAAAAGGGAAATTAACCAATCAATTTTTTTTTTTGGTTAGACAAATTTTTATTAAGACTAATAAAATATTTCAATGTACATCACACAGATATATATAAGATAAAAAAAAAAGGCATTAAAAAAAACTATATGGTTAAAAGGGAGGAGTTTTAAACTTTATATATACTTTTTACAAAAGGCCTAACATGCCAAAGTCCCATTATCCCCAACCTACCTAGTCATCCAGCCACCCAGTGTCCATCATTCGAAAAAATGGGCAGCCAAAAAGGAAGCGGGATATCACATTCTTGGATATGGGACAATTTTGATATTTACATTTTTGAGATATTGACATTTTTTTAAACAAGAATTTGATTTTTTTTCCTGAGAAGCAAAAAAAGGACTTGGACTCCAAGTGCAACTCCAAGTCCTTTTTTTGCTTCTCAGGAAAAAAAATCAAATTCTTGTTTAAAAAAATGTCAATATCTCAAAAATGTAAATATCAAAATTGTCCCATATCCAAGAATGTGATATCCCGCTTCCTTTTTCCCAGTGTTGCTGAACTCACCCCCCAAGGCTATCATCACTCTTCTCTCTATGAAAATAAAAAAATAAAAAGGCATCTTAAAAAAAAATGATAAAAATAAATTAAATATAAAATTATTAAAGATATATTCACAAAAAAATAATAATAAAAATTATGAAAATATTGAATTAAAAAATGATTTAAAAAATATAATTATTATTGTAGGATCTGGGCATCTTGGGGTCAGCTTGGGAAAGGTTCAGGGCTCGTGGTGGAGCTGGTGCTCTGCATGAAGATGGTGGAGTCAGGTCAAGCACCATAGGTCGGTGGCTTGACTACAGGGAAGGGGTGTCTGAGTCCATCTTGGACTGGCTTGTGGTCAAGTCGGCCACCATCGGACATGTGGCTCGACCACCAGGAAGGGGTGTCTGAGTCCATCTCAGACTAGCTTGATGTTGATGGGGCCAGGTCATCCACCACAGGTCAGGTGACTTGACCACCAGGAAGGGGTGTCTGAGTCCATCTCAGACTAGCTTGGTGTTGGTGGGGCCAGGTCATCCACCACAGGTCAGGTGGCTTGACCACCAGGAAGGGGTGTCTGAGTCCATCTCAGACTAGCTTGGTGTTGGTGGGGCCAGGTCATCCACCACAGGTCAGGTGGCTTGACCACCAGGAAGGGGTGTCTGAGTCCATCTCAGACTAGCTTGGTGTTGATGGGGCCAGGTCATCCACCACAGGTCAGGTGGCTTGACCACCAGGAAGGGGTGTCTGAGTCCATCTCAGACTAGCTTGGTGTTGGTGGGGCCAGGTCATCCACCACAGGTCAGGTGGCTTGACTACAGGAAGGGGTGTCTGAGTCCATCTCAGACTAGCTTGATGTTGATGGGGCCAGGTCATCCACCACAGGTCAGGTGGCTTGACCACCAGGAAGGGGTGTCTGAGTCCATCTCAGACTAGCTTGGTGTTGGTGGGGCCAGGTCATCCACCACAGGTCAGGTGGCTTGACCACCAGGAAGGGGTGTCTGAGTCCATCTCAGACTAGCTTGATGTTGATGGGGCCAGGTCATCCACCACAGGTCAGGTGACTTTACCACCAGGAAGGGGTGTCTGAGTCCATCTCAGACTAGCTTGATGTTGATGGGGCCAGGTCATCCACCACAGGTCAGGTGGCTTGACCACCAGGAAGGGGTGTCTGAGTCCATCTCAGACTAGCTTGGTGTTGGTGGGGCCAGGTCATCCACCACAGGTCAGGTGGCTTGACTACAGGAAGGGGTGTCTGAGTCCATCTCAGACTAGCTTGATGTTGATGGGGCCAGGTCATCCACCACAGGTCAGGTGACTTTACCACCAGGAAGGGGTGTCTGAGTCCATCTCAGACTAGCTTGGTGTTGGTGGGGCCAGGTCATCCACCATAGGTCAGGTGGCTTGACTACAGGAAGGGGATCTGAGTCTCTGGCTCGGTGCTGCCAAGGCTAAAGGTGGCTTCAGGCTCCATCTCGACACCTCGCAATCACCAGAGGTTTGTGGCTTAGATGGACATAGGTGGGATATGGTTTGGTTAGGTGGGGTTCTGGGTTACTTTGGCATATTATGGTCACGAGGTGTCCCAACAGTTTCATTTTCCGGCTGGCTCTATCTACGTAAAACAGTAAGTTATTGTTCTTCTAAGTATATTTTTTGTTCCTAAATATCCTAAATTCTCTCTCTCTGTCTCTCTTAGGTATTTAGAATTTATTTATTTGTATTCAATATTTTAATACTAAATATTTCCTAAAATATATATTATATTATAGAAAATGGCTAGTACTTCTGAAAGGAATCAGAGTGAATCCGACATGGATTGCGATGAAATAATTTGTGATTTATCTGATACTTCTGATACCGAAATTTATAGTTATCATGACACAGACTCTGAACAGAATTCAGAGGCGGATGAAGAATTACTAAATGATGATTCTGAATTTTATTTTGGAAAGGATGGTGTCACAAAATGGAAAAAGACAATGTAGCAGAAAACCCAGATTCGTACAAGAAGTGTAAATATAATTTCTCAATTGCCAGGGCCTAAATCTGAAGCAAAATCGATAGAATCTGAATCGGATGCATTTACAAAAATAATTGATAATGATATGGTACAAAAAATTGTAGATTGTACGAATGCTTATATATGCAATATCAAAGAACATTTCTCTAGAGAAAAAGATGCCAAATTAACTACTGTAACAGAAATCCTAGCTTTATTTGGACTTTTGATAATGTCAGGTGTCAAAAGAGCTGCTCATTTAACTTATAAAGAGCTATGGGCGGTGGATGGCTCAGGAGTAGAAATTGTGAGAGCAATTATGTCACAAGAACGTTTTTTATTTCTTCTACGTTGCCTGAGATTTGATGATATTACAACAAGGAAAGAACGAAAAAAGCTGGACAAACTTGCTCCAATTAGAGAATTTGTAGAAGCCTTTGTATATAACTGTAAAAAGCTCTATACTCCAGGTGAATATAATACAATTGATGAGAAGCTCATTCCATTTCGTGGCAGGTGTGGCTTTAGACAGTATATGCCCAACAAACCTGCAAAATATGGGCTCAAAATTTATACCATTAGTGATGCAAGAACATTTTATACCTTTAATTTTGAAATATAATGTGGAAAACAACCAGATGGCCCATATAAAAAAAGTTATTCACCCGATGATATCGTAAAAAGATTGATCACTCCAATATCTGGGACAAGTCGAAACATAACAACAGACAATTGGTACACTAGTTATAAATTATCCCAAGATCTTCTTACAGAACATAAACTCACTTTAGTTGGCACTTTGAAAAAAAATAAAAAGGAAATCCCTAAAATATTTCTGCCCAATAGGAATAGACCAAAATATAATAGTATATTTGGCTTCACTCAGAATACCACCCTTGTATCTTATGTCCCAAAAAAGAGCAAGGCTGTTCTATTGCTCTCAACAATGCACTCAACTCCCACAATTTACTAAGAAAGTGGATTCCAATTAAAACCTGAAATTGTAACAATTCATAATTTGACTAAAGGCGGGGTTGACATGGTGAACCAAATGTGTGGAACTTATTCTGTTGGCCGTCGAACCAACAGATGGCCTCTATGCCTATTTTTCGACCTACTAAATATTGCAGGCATAAATTCAGAAATAATTTTCAAGTCTTTAAATATAAATTCACCTCGAGTTCCAAGAAGAATCTTTTTGAAAATATTTCCCTACAATTATTCCAGGATCATTTGAAAATTCGATCCCAATTGAAAAACTTGCCAAGAAGTCTTCATGACCTGATAATATTGCATTGCAAGAAAGCTGAAAGTCCAGAGATAAGTTATATATATTTCATAAAATTATTTAAAATGATAAACATAACAATCTTTTGTTTACCACAGATCGAAATGAGTGTAGAGTCAGAACCTAAGAAGCGAAAACTGTGCTATGTTTGCCCAAGTACCAAAGGTAGTATGACACAAATTATTTGCTACAAATGCAGGAGACACATCTGTCAACGTCATTCTTCGAATATTTGCAAAGATTGCGAATAATATCCGTCTGCAACTTTTAATAGTAGCCTATTTGTAAAACTATGTCAAACATTCATTGTTTTTACTATAGTCATTGTTTCAATAAAAATAAATAAATATAAAAATATTTTTTGCCTTAATTTACATGTGTCATAAACTACACACAATTATGAATATAATGCAGCCTAATTTTCAATCCAAATATTAAAATTTAACATATATTTCAGTTTTTTAAAAGTGAGACCTGGATCTCAACGCGAGTACTTACGTAACAAATATAGGCGCGAGTAATTAAGGGTTAAGCAATGTCGGTCAGTACTTGGGAGGGTGACCATCTGGGGGGTGCTGTAGGCTTCTCTTTTTTAATTTAACCCTTAATTACTCGCGCTGGGTGTATTACACCCAGTAATATACTAAACTGTAAATAATAAATTGTAAATAATAAATATAGCAGCTTGAGTGTCTCGGTAGCTTAATTATTTGTGGTGAAGCATAGATTGGCCTAATGAATTTTAAAAATATATTTTCAACTTTTTGGTAATCAGATAAGCTGGGTGGTTTACACCCAGCGCGAGTGTTTACGTAACACTTTTGGCTGGCCGTGAGTGACAGCTCGCCTATATTTTTTAGGTTTCAGATTCAGTCGGATGTATTTCTGTTGGCTTTGTTCACATATTCTTTGTTTGCTCTTCATTCCTAGCTCTCCAAAAACTATCGTTTGCTATAAAAATATTTCATGGATACTTCAACTCTCTCTAATTCTGATTCCAAAAATGAAGTTGTTGGTGGCACATCGGATATATATTCTGATGAAAATACAAAAATATATAGCTACCATGATTCTGAATCCGAGTTGGAATCTGAAAACGAAGAATTTGGTTCATCTTCAACTTCCAGTTTCTATGTGGGGAGAGACCAGACAACGCGGTGGAAGACCAGTGAATGGCAAAGTACAAAGGAAAGAATTTGCTTTTGCAACATAATTTCTAACCTTCCTGGCCCTAAAAGAGATGAAAAGAACATCACAACAGCTGTTGGAGATTACAGAAAATTTATCACAAATAAAATTGGTGAAAAATATTATGTAACACCAATCAATATATCTCAAGGATTCGAGGAAATTTTTCTCGAGAAAGGGATGAGAAAGATACTAATAATGTAGAAATTTGGGCTCTTATTGGACTTGATGATGGAACCGGATTCGAAATTTCCCGGTCTGTAATGAATCACGAGCGAATTTTCTTTTTACTCAGGTGTTTGCGTTCCGATGATTTGCCCACATGTGAAATAAGAAAAAAAAAAGAGACAAACTAGCACCAATTAGAGCAATATTTGAAGAATTCGTTGCAAACTGCAAAACTATGTATCATCCTGGAGAATATTTGACAGTAGATGAGAATATTATTCCATTCAAAGGCCGATGAAGTTTCAAGCAGTACCTTCCCAATAAACCCGCAAAATATGACATAAAGACTTATGTGTTATATTGTTCCCGCAAAAGCTATGTGGTGAATCTTGAAATATACGCTGGAAAGCAACCTGAAGGCCCTTATCAAATAAGTAACTCTCCCAACAATGTTGTTGAAAGACTTTTACCTTCAATCTCCGGGTCAAAACGCAACATATCTACTGACAATTGGTATACCAGTTATCCTTTTGCAGTAGCTCTTTTGAATGACCATAAATTGACCTTTGTAGAACCACTCAAAAAGAACAAAAAGAAATACTACCTGAATTTATGCCAAATCGCGCACGGCAAGTGTTTAGCTCAATTTTTGGTTTTCAAAAAAATGTCTCCCTTGTATCATAAGTTCCTAAGAGGGGCAAAAGTGTGATTCTTTTATCTACAATTCACTCAACAGCAACAATTGATGAAATGACAAATGAAAAAAAGAAGCCAGAAAAGATTGCTTTTTACAAAATGACAAAAGGGGTGGACCTATTGGATCAAAATACGTCACTCTATTCCGTGGGACGACGTACCAAAATATGGCCCCTGTGCATATTTTTTGAACTTATAAATATTTCTGGAGTTAATTCCGAACTTCTTTTTGATGGGAATCAACCCCAAAACATTTACAAAAGAAGAAAGGATTTCCTAAAAGCTCTATCACTTGAATTGGTAACAGAGTATAATTATATCAGGTCTACTACCAAATCCTTTTCGAAACTGTTGTAAGATTTAGGTACTTACAGCTTGTAGGAAGGCATGAGGACGTTGAGGATTATATGATAATAATCTTTATTATCCATTTAGCAAGAAAGACAAAGTTATGGTAGCGAACAGTTATTGAAGTATAGAGAAGAAGGTAAACAAACTGTTGTGATGATGATAGGTCCAGTGTGGCGCTAGCTGTCGTAGCATTCAGTTATCCAACAAATCCCCGGCATGAATGTGGAGACATCACGAGGTTGTAGCGTAACTTCTCAAATGTCGACCTTGGTAGCGGCTTGGTCAGAATGTCCGCCTTCATGTCGCCAGTTGGGCAGTAGATCATTTTTATCACTGTCTTCTTCTGAAGATCCTTCAGGTGATGGATCTTGGTTGCGATGTGCTTGGTTCTAGAAGACACTTTTTCGGATGAACATATCTTGAGACATGATTGATTGTCTTGGTGAAAGTAGATTGGAGCTTTCTGTTCCAGTTCGAGATCCTTTAGCAAGTCGAGAAGCCATAACAGTTCTTGTGAGGCTTCAGCTGCGGAGATAAGTTCCGCTTCGGTGGATGAGAGAGATACGCAACCTTGTTTCCCAGTCATCCATGAGATGGGGTTTGATCCCAGTAGGAACAAGTTTCCGCTTAGTGATTTTCTGTCGGTGTTGTCGCTTGCCCATGTGGCATCACAGTATGCTTCCAGCGTGGGAGGTTTTTGGTTAGATATGCGTAGCTCGAGTTCTTTAGTAGTTTTTAGATATCTTACGATTCTTTTTGCTGCATTCCAGTCACAATTTCTAGGATTCTGGTTTCTGCTGCTGAGTATGCAGACTGGAGCTGCGATATCTGGTCTGGATACTACGCTTAGGTACAATAGTGAGCCTATCAGTTGTTGGTATTGGACGTTGTTTGGTAGAAGTTTTTCATCAGATATACCGGGGTATCCGCTTTCCATGGGAGTGAAAGTAGGTTTCGCTTCTTGGAGATTGTACCTTTCAACTAATTCTTGGATTTTATTCTTTTGGCTCAGAAGGAGTTCACCTTCTCTGTTCCTTGAGATTTCTATACCAATGAATTGAGTGGGGTCTCCAAGGTTCTTTATTTCGAATTCTTTTTCGAGAGTTTTTACAGTGTTTTGGATGATTATCTCGGAATCGCTTGCGAGGAGCATGTCATCCACATATAGAATCAAGTAGATGGAATGGTTTTCTTCATTCTTGGTGAATAGGCATGGGTCTACAATGCTCTGTTTGAAGTTATTTTTAATTAGAGTGCTTGCAATTTTTGTGTTCCAAGATCTTCCGGCTTGTTTTAGACCGTAAATTGCCTTCTTTAGTTTGCAGACTTCGTTTGTTTGTTTTGTATGGAGTCCTTCTGGGAGTTCCATGTAGAGTTCTTTATCTAGGTCGCCGTGTAGGAACGCTGTCTTCACATCGAGGTGGATCACTTGCATCCCTTTGTAGACTGATGCAGCTAGGAAGGCTCTAATTGTAGAATGCTTCACAATTGGTGCAAAGGTTTCTTCGTAGTCTCGGCCAAATTTCTGATTGAACCCTTTTGCTACGAGTCTGGCTTTGTACCGCTCTATTTCTCCTTTGGAATTGAGTTTCTGTTTATAGGTCCATTTACATCCTATGATCTTTTTGTCCTTAGGTAGAGGGGTTAGTTCCCAGACATTGTTCTTCTCAAGAGAATTTAGTTCTTCGTTCATTGCTTGTAGCCATTTTTCTCTTTCTATTTTTGGTAATTGTAGGACTTCCGAGTAGCTGGTGGGTGTCTGAATGTCTTGAGCTTCAGTTTTGTACAGCATGTAGTCATTTCTTATGGGAGGTATTCCCTTTGTTGGTCTCGTGGATCTTCTTTGTGTGACCACTTGTGTTCCTGTGCTTGTACCGGGTTGAAGGTAATCCTCGGTTTCTGAGTCCTCAAGGTTTTCGGATTGTGTTCCTGGTTCCTGACTTTCCTCTGCATTACCAATATGATTGGAGGAAGTTAGATCTGTACTTAGTACTTGTGGTGAAGTTGTTTTTGTGGAAGCGAGGTGAAACCCATTTTCTTTTTCTATAAATTTTACGGATCTGCTGATTGTGATGTTGTCTGTATCGTGCAGGATTCTGTATCCTTTGCTTCGATCATCGTATCCAAGAAAGATCCCTTCGATAACTTTGCTATCCAACTTGTTTCTTTTTATCTTGGGAATATAGGCGAAGGCTTTACATCCGAATCTTTTTAGGTGCTTCAGACTGGGCTTCCTGTTGGTCCATAGTTCAAATGGAGTCTTGTCTGTAGCTTTCGAGGGTATTCGGTTGTGTAGGTAATTAGCTGTGGTAACCGCTTCCGCCCATAGAGATTGTGGGAGTCCTGAGTCAAACAGCATGCATCTTGTCATCTCCATTAGTGATCGATTTTTCCGTTCTGCTACTCCGTTTTGGGCTGGTGAGTAGGGGACTGTTAGCTGATGTTTGATTCCGCTTTGGTTCAGGAAATCTTCGACTTGTCGGTTTACGTACTCACGACCGTTGTCTGTCCGTATGGTTTGGATATTTTTTCCAAATTCCGTGTGTGCTGAGATGACGTAGTCTTTTATTTTTTCATAGGCTTCGTCTTTTCCTTTCAGGAGGTAGGTCTTCGTGTATCTGCTGTAGTCATCAGTGAAGGTGATGAAGTATCTCTTACCGCTGAGAGAGTTAGTTGGTAATGGACCGCAGATATCACTGTGGACAAGTTGAAGCGTTTCAGTTGCTCTGTACTCTGTCTTCTTTGGAAATGGGGTTTCGGTGAGTTTACCTTGAATGCACTGAACGCAGTCTGTGCTGTGCGAACAGTTATTTAGACTTAGTCCTCTTGCTAGGTTCTCATTTCGAATCTTCTTAATTGATTCTATATTTCTGTGTCCTAGTCTGTCGTGCCAGAGCATGAGGCAATTTTTGTTCTTGCAGTGGTTTTGTTTTGCAACATTTGCTTTGAATGTGCGAGTTTGGGGGTTGTCATCCAGGTGGAGTCGGTACATTCCATTGTCAAGTATACCGTTCGCGAGGGCTGTGTTGTCTCTTTCGATGGTACACCAATCTCTGTTGAACGTTACTTTACATCCGTTGGAGGTGGCCGCACTCACTGACAGAAGGTTGTCTGTTAGTTCCGGGATGTAGAGAACTTTTGTGAGAAGTAAGGTGTCAGTCTTTCCTTGGGGTGTGATGACTTTGATTTCTCCTTGTCCTATCCCTTTGACCTGCAGCTTATTGCCATTAGCAACCACAACATTTTGTGTTTGTTCTCTGTTAAGTTCAGTGAAGAAGCTTTCATCGTACGCCATATGAGATGTGGCTCCAGAGTCGATGAACCAGTTGTGTACACTTGCTTCTCGTTGAGTGCAATTGAGAGCTTTTGGGTTAGGCCCTTTTGTTGTTCTCTGATTTGTTGGTTGTTCTTGGGTGACACTCGACTGATTTGTGTACTTTGGTACGTTTCCTCTTCTGAAGTTTTCATATTTGTACTCTTTGTTGCTGTTGTTTCGCTTTTGATAGTGCCAACATTCTTCTTTGGAGTGGTTTGGTTTGTGGCAGAAAGAACAGGATTTCTTCTCTTTTTCTCTTCTTTGGCTTGAAGCTCTGTGGAAGCTTTTTATGGCTTTTGATTCGGTGCTTTCGTCTTTCGAGCTTTCTACTCTACGTGTGTGTTCATCAAGGAGTTTGTTCTTGGTGAATTCAAGCGTTAGCTCGTCATCAGGCCTTGATTCCAACATCGTGATGAGATTGGAGTAGCTCTTTGGAAGCGAGCAAAGCAGTATAGCCGTGATGCGAGAGTCCTTTAGTGTTTCGCCAATGGTTCGTAGTTTGTCAACAAGTTCCATCATGGTAGTGATGTGCTGTTGCATGTCTTTGTCTTCTTCGAGTTTTAAGCTGTATAGTTTCCTTAGCAAATAAATTTTTCCTGAGAGTGTTTTTCTTTCATAGATATTTTTAAGAGTGTCCCAGGTAGCTTTGGCTGTTAGTAGGTTTTTGACATGCACTATTTGTGAGTCGGCGATGCTTAGATTAATGATAGCTCTAGCTTTTGAGTCTTTCTTTTTCCATTCGATTTTAGGTTCATCTGGAATATTTTCGGTGACAACTTCCCAAAGATCTTCCTTTTGCAAGAGCATTTCAATTTTGAAAGACCATAGTGAGTAGTTATAGCCGTCGAGCTTATTTAGGGTTACATCGTGGCTCGGGAGTGACGCCATTTTTGCTAAGCCTTTTTTCTTTGTCTTAACTCGTTAGTTGAATTTCATGCAATAATCAGTCTCATAATCTAATTGTTGTAAGATTTAGGTACTTACAGCTTGTAGGAAGGCATGAGGACGTTGAGGATTATATGATAATAATCTTTATTATCCATTTAGCAAGAAAGACAAAGTTATGGTAGCGAACAGTTATTGAAGTATAGAGAAGAAGGTAAACAAACTGTTGTGATGATGATAGGTCCAGTGTGGCGCTAGCTGTCGTAGCATTCAGTTATCCAACAGAAACCAATTCGAAGTATTGTCCGGAAACATGCTGGTCAGTCACCAGAAACTATGGTAAGTTTTATATCAAAATATAATTAAAAAATATATCTCTAATCGTTTTATATTTTAGGAAGAAGACATTCTAGAACCTCTTTCAAAGGCTCAGAAAAGATCCATCTTTGTTCTTATAAAAAAGATCGTAACACCAAAACATTATGCCAGAAGTGCCAAAATAATGTTTGGAAAGAACATTCTATTATAATATGTAGGCAATGTATATAAATATTTCGAAAATTGTATCCCAAATTTAGCAAATTTGATTTGGTGCTTAAATTTACATTTTACTTTTTAAAATATTAAAAAATATAAATATCACTCAAATTTTTTTTTTATTATTATTAATTAAAATATCTTAATTGTTAATAAAATAATTATATCATACAAAATTGTTCAAAAATTATTTTGTTTTAAGTGATATTTCACCAGGTTAAAACACCGGGTGTATTACACCCAGCGCGAGTAGTTACGTCTCAAAAGTGAGCGCGAGTAACTAAGGGTTAAGAGTGATTTCTTAAGGCAGCTCCTGATCGGGCAACTAAAAGTTGCTGATGGCTTGCGTCATCTATTTGAATAAATATAAACTGTTCGTTGTTTTTTAATTATTCCAGAATTGGCAAATATAACTATTCTTGATTAACCAAGAAAAGCTAACCACGTACGCGTTTCGGACTGTTTTTGACAATTGAAAATTATTTATTGTCTTCTAGACAATGTTACATCTCAAAGAGAAAGAGAGAAGAGAGGGGTATATACATTAGGTTAGCGCTTGCCGCGGTGACGTCTAGTCTTGGGAGCCAAGGCCCTCCTGAGCTCGGACAACCCGCTGAGGATCCTGGGATGGGAATCCCGAGCGCGCTCGATGGCCCGTTTCGGACTGTTGGCTCTCATCAGCGTAGTGCAAGCTGTACCTCAGTGACAAAAAAAAAAAACAAACAAAAAAAACTGACCAGGAGATGTCTTTCTTTTATTTATCCCCCTAATACCAAAACAACTTCACTTTTTACTATATTTTCACATTCTTCAAATATTAGTTTTTGCATCACTTTTTACAGAATTCTTAATATTTAAATACTCAGCTTAAAACACAATGAACATTTTAATATAATTTCCATTTTTGGAATTTTAGAGCTGAAGACAGAAGTACGTGTGTTAAATAATTACAAATTTTTTTTTTTTGATTTGCATAGGCGCAAAGAACTCATTCCCCTGAGGAAGGTGACAGTAATTCACCGAAGGTAACAAAGAATATATCACAAATCGCCTACTTATTACAACAACAACAACAAAAAAACCTTTATTAAGACACTATTGTCTTACAAGGGGATTCCCCTAAAAGGTTATTCTATATACAGTTACGAGCGTCATTCTTCATCTCCTCAGTTTTCGTCTCTGTCACCGTTTGCTTTTTTTTTTTTGGAATGGCGCCCTCCTATTAGTTGGCTACGATCACGCCACCTTTGCCCCCCCCCCCATCATGCCCCCCCACTCGCTTCTTCGTTTTTGTAACTATTGTGTTGGAGCGGGTCGCTCCTTAAATAAATGCATATATTAGTTAATAACTAAATGGAATCCTCTCTTTCTTTTTCCCAGTAAGAGACGCCTACGGAAGGCAACAGTACATAGACAGATAAAGCACATAGGCTATAGTTATTAACTAATATATGCATTTATTAAAGGCGCCAAATTTATAATTGTAACAAATAGTATTTGAATAAAAAACATTCAATCGGGTAAAACACGGGCGTTGCCCGGGTCATTCGGCTAGTATATGTACATGAGTGAGGAGGAAAAGCAATTTAGAGGGGAGGGGGAGCAATCAGCCGTTGTCTGTGGAGTTGAGCACTTCTTCCCTCATTTTATCAATCACCTTGAAAAATTTAAAATATTTATAAACAAATGTTTTATCCAGCAGGAGAGTAGTAAAAATGTTATATACATGTTATTCATTATAGCGAGTTAGCCCCGAAATTTCGCGAATTTCCAGTCTCTTTTCCTGTAAGAATGGGCAATGGAAATCATCTACTTATTATATCAATTACAATATGGCAGAGTTTGACTGAACTCTACCGGAGACTGAAAATATTTGTATCCATTCCGATCCGTCTTAAGTCATTCTTGTTCAAGATTTGTCTTGGAATGGCCACCACTACCATCCTTACTGGTCACGTTCTTGTAGATCTCTGGCATATAGATCAAACATGTCCTCACTGTCCTCACTCTACTTCCTGACTCACTACCGGGAAGAGGCACAAACTGTAGATCACCTCCTCTTCTTCTGTCCATGTGTTTATGTTACACAGTAAGCTACAAACACTACTTGGAGTACAAGACTTCAGCCTCTATTTCCTGACTCACTACCGGGAAGAGGCACAAACTGTAGATCACCTCCTCTTCTTCTGTCCATGTGTTTATGTTACACAGTAAGCTACAAACACTACTTGGAGTACAAGACTTCAGCCTCTACTTCCTGACTCACTACCGGGAAGAGTCACAAACTGTAGATCACCTCCTCTTCTTCTGTCCATGTGTTTATGTTACACAGTAAGCTACAAACACTACTTGGAGTACAAGACTTCAGCCTCTACCACCTGACTCACTACCGGGAAGAGTCACAAACTGTAGATCACCTCCTCTTCTTCTGTCCATGTGTTTATGCTACACAGTAAGCTACAAACACTACTTGGAGTACAAGACTTCAGCCTCTACCACCTGACTCACTACCGGGAAGAGGCACAAACTGTAGAACACCTCCTCTTCTTCTGTTCATGTGTTTATGCTACACAGTTTACAAACACTACTTGGAGTACAAGACTTCAGCCTCTACTTCCTGACTCACTACCGGGAAGAGGCACAAACTGTAGAACACCTCCTCTTCTTCTGTCCATGTGTTTATGTTACACAGTAAGCTACAAACACTACTTGGAGTACAAGACTTCAGCCTCTACTTCCTGACTCACTACCGGGAAGAGGCACAAACTGTAGAACACCTCCTCTTCTTCTGTCCATGTGTTTATGTTACACAGTAAGCTACAAACACTACTTGGAGTACAAGACTTCAGCCTCTACTTCCTGACTCACTACCGGGAAGAGTTACAAACTGTAGATCACCTCCTCTTCTTCTGTCCATGTGTTCATGCTACACAGTAAGCTACAAACACTACTTGGAGTACAAGACTTCAGCCTCTACTTCCTGACTCACTACCGGGAAGAGTCACAAACTGTAGATCACCTCCTCTTCTTCTGTTCATGTGTTTATGTTACACAGTAAGCTACAAACACTACTTGGAGTACAAGACTTCAGCCTCTACTTCCTGACTCACTACCGGGAAGAGTCACAAACTGTAGATCACCTCCTCTTCTTCTGTCCATGTGTTTATGTTACACAGTAAGCTACAAACACTACTTGGAGTACAAGACTTCAGCCTCTACTTCCTGACTCACTACCGGGAAGAGTCACAAACTGTAGATCACCTCCTCTTCTTCTGTCCATGTGTTCATGCTACACAGTAATCTACAAACACTACTTGGAGTACAAGACTTCAGCCTCTACTTCCTGACTCACTACCGGGAAGAGTCACAAACTGTAGATCACCTCCTCTTCTTCTGTTCATGTGTTTATGCTACACAGTTTACAAACACTACTTGGAGTACAAGACTTCAGCCTCTACTTCCTGACTCACTACCGGGAAGAGGCACAAACTGTAGATCACCTCCTCTTCTTCTGTCCATGTGTTCATGCTACACAGTAATCTACAAACACTACTTGGAGTACAAGACTTCAACCTCTACTTCCTGACTCACTACCGGGAAGAGTCACAAACTGTAGATCACCTCCTCTTCTTCTGTCCATGTGTTTATGTTACACAGTAAGCTACAAACACTACTTGGAGTACAAGACTTCAGCCTCTACTTCCTGACTCACTACCGGGAAGAGTCACAAACTGTAGATCACCTCCTCTTCTTCTGTCCATGTGTTCATGCTACACAGTAAGCTACAAACACTACTTGGAGTACAAGACTTCAGCCTCTACTTCCTGACTCACTACCGGGAAGAGTCACAAACTGTAGATCACCTCCTCTTCTTCTGTCCATGTGTTTATGTTACACAGTAAGCTACAAACACTACTTGGAGTACAAGACTTCAGCCTCTACCACCTGACTCACTACCGGGAAGAGTCACAAACTGTAGATCACCTCCTCTTCTTCTGTCCATGTGTTCATGCTACACAGTAAGCTACAAACACTACTTGGAGTACAAGACTTCAGCCTCTACTTCCTGACTCACTACCGGGAAGAGTCACAAACTGTAGATCACCTCCTCTTCTTCTGTCCATGTGTTTATGTTACACAGTAAGCTACAAACACTACTTGGAGTACAAGACTTCAGCCTCTACTTCCTGACTCACTACCGGGAAGAGTCACAAACTGTAGATCACCTCCTCTTCTTCTGTCCATGTGTTCATGCTACACAGTAAGCTACAAACACTACTTGGAGTACAAGACTTCAGCCTCTACTTCCTGACTCACTACCGGGAAGAGTCACAAACTGTAGATCACCTCCTCTTCTTCTGTCCATGTGTTCATGCTACACAGTAAGCTACAAACACTACTTGGAGTACAAGACTTCAGCCTCTACTTCCTGACTCACTACCGGGAAGAGTCACAAACTGTAGATCACCTCCTCTTCTTCTGTTCATGTGTTTATGTTACACAGTAAGCTACAAACACTACTTGGAGTACAAGACTTCAGCCTCTACTTCCTGACTCACTACCGGGAAGAGTCACAAACTGTAGATCACCTCCTCTTCTTCTGTCCATGTGTTTATGTTACACAGTAAGCTACAAACACTACTTGGAGTACAAGACTTTAGCCTCTACTTCCTGACTCACTACCGGGAAGAGTCACAAACTGTAGATCACCTCCTCTTCTTCTGTCCATGTGTTCATGCTACACAGTAATCTACAAACACTACTTGGAGTACAAGACTTCAGCCTCTACTTCCTGACTCACTACCGGGAAGAGTCACAAACTGTAGATAACCTCCTCTTCTTCTGTTCATGTGTTTATGCTACACAGTTTACAAACACTACTTGGAGTACAAGACTTCAGCCTCTACTTCCTGACTCACTACCGGGAAGAGGCACAAACTGTAGATCACCTCCTCTTCTTCTGTCCATGTGTTCATGCTACACAGTAATCTACAAACACTACTTGGAGTACAAGACTTCAGCCTCTACTTCCTGACTCACTACAGGGAAGAGTCACAAACTGTAGATCACCTCCTCTTCTTCTGTCCATGTGTTTATGTTACACAGTAAGCTACAAACACTACTTGGAGTACAAGACTTCAGCCTCTACTTCCTGACTCACTACCGGGAAGAGTCACAAACTGTAGATCACCTCCTCTTCTTCTGTCCATGTGTTCATGCTACACAGTAAGCTACAAACACTACTTGAAGTACAAGACTTCAGCCTCTACTTCCTGACTCACTACCGGGAAGAGTCACAAACTGTAGATCACCTCCTCTTCTTCTGTCCATGTGTTCATGCTACACAGTAATCTACAAACACTACTTGGAGTACAAGACTTCAGCCTCTACTTCCTGACTCACTACCGGGAAGAGTCACAAACTGTAGATCACCTCCTCTTCTTCTGTCCATGTGTTTATGTTACACAGTAAGCTACAAACACTACTTGGAGTACAAGACTTCAGCCTCTACTTCCTGACTCACTACCGGGAAGAGTCACAAACTGTAGATCACCTCCTGTTCTTCTGTCCATGTGTTTATGTTACACAGTAAGCTACAAACACTACTTGGAGTACAAGACTTCAGCCTCTACCACCTGACTCACTACCGGGAAGAGTCACAAACTGTAGATCACCTCCTCTTCTTCTGTCCATGTGTTTATGTTACACAGTAAGCTACAAACACTACTTGGAGTACAAGACTTCAGCCTCTACTTCCTGACTCACTACCGGGAAGAGTCACAAACTGTAGATCACCTCCTCTTCTTCTGTCCATGTGTTTATGTTACACAGTAAGCTACAAACACTACTTGGAGTACAAGACTTCAGCCTCTACTTCCTGACTCACTACCGGGAAGAGTCACAAACTGTAGATCACCTCCTCTTCTTCTGTCCATGTGTTTATGTTACACAGTAAGCTACAAACACTACTTGGAGTACAAGACTTCAGCCTCTACTTCCTGACTCACTACCGGGAAGAGTCACAAACTGTAGATCACCTCCTCTTCTTCAGTACATGTGTTTATGCTACACAGTCTACAAACACTACTTGGAGTACAAGACTTCAGCCTCTACTTCCTGACTCACTACCGGGAAGAGTCACAAACTGTAGATCACCTCCTCTTCTTCAGTACATGTGTTTATGCTACACAGTCTACAAACACTACTTGGAGTACAAGACAACAGTCCTGCCTCTACTTCCTGACTCGACCTCGACCAGAAATCTACCCTCCCCATGATCAGAAATCTCTTCTACACTGTGGCAGCCCGGGTAGTTGGTGATTTACGCTCCAGAAAAAAAAAATCCGGGTTAACTCTATTTTCTCATTTTGGGGATATTGAAGAAAAACTGATGTTTTCAAAAAATAAAGTCACACCATTTTAGTCGAGTTGTAATTATGGAAAACACAAATTGTGGAATAAATAAATTCAAACAGAAAACCTTCAAAAAAATTAAATTAAAATCTTTTATATATAATATGTATATATGGTTTTGACCAAGGACTTGGTTGTTGTTGTGTGATGTAATCAATATATAGCGTGAGATATTCATGTTTTTAGTTCTTATGATAATTCTGTAATAGTAAAATATTATACAAATATATAACAGTAGAGCATACAATCTCTTTTAATGAAAATCTACACTACCTAAGATTATTGAATATTAGGTGTGTAGAAGAGTACATAACAAAATCGAAAGAAGATTCATTTTTATGGACCAAATAGTAACTCGACGGTGGCGCTCGAGTGGCTGAATTGAGAACTAAAATTGACTTTATAAAAATAACGCCTCATATAAATTAAAATTTGATCAACTTCTAAATTGTATAATCATATTTATATCTATTAGTGTACCTCTTAAACACGTAAATACATTCAAATTTCTCTTTAAACTGCTCGAAAATACAAAAGGAAATTAGTTCCTACTTCTGCCACTCGAGCGCCACCGTCGAGCTGATGTTTAGTCCATAAAATATAAATACATTATTTTTTTTTTTAAATGCTGACATATATGTCATAATATATATTCTTCCAGGAATAATAAAGCCAACCTACAGACAACCCAGAGAGAGACGGGAGGGTAAAGTACAGTCATTTGAGACACCAGCGACATTCCAAGGGGCGACAACTGGGGCCCCTCGGGACTTATAAGACAGTTGGGGATTGTGTGCGACACGAACGGCCGCCCGGTTGTGCCGGTCCCGTCTCTCTCTCTCTCAAGTATCCTTGAGCTAGACCACAGAGTTCTGCAGCCCGCCATCCTGAGGTCCCTGCGCCTTTGAGGCGACAACAGATTCCTGCGGCCGCCAGACCTGCTGGCACCCGAGCGCTGGCTACAGGCGACTGTCGGGGACTTCTCCGATGGCGCCCCTGCACTAGCGCGCTCCTAGATGCGCAGCACCTGGGTGCCTTCTGCCAACGTCTCCTGCGGGAAAACGTCAGCTCCAGCTATCATGCGGAGTACGAGGCGGAGACCATCGTCCTGCGGGGATCGGCGACCCCCCATCACCCGCCTTACCAGCCAGAGGGCGCGCCGGGCATTGGACTCGGCACGGCTCCAGGCGCATCCTACTGCAGAGCTGGCTGCCCGGTGGACCCCCACCGTGGATGTGCCCTGCTCCACCCCCTGCGCCGACTTGCGTCGAAACTGCTTCTCTGGGCACGACGCAGATGTCGCCCTACGGCTGGCCCTCCACGCCCTACCCCATCCTGACCATCCTGCCTCGAGGCGTGCCAACTGTGCCGCCTGTGGTTCCAGCGACGGGTCGCTGACCCACAGATATTGGAGTTGCCGAGCCGTGCGACCCCTGCTCCGGGAAGTTTTCGCCTCCTGCGAAGAGCCCCTGGATCTGCAGGCCTGGCTGTTCGGCGTCGGCCTCCATTCCGAGGCAATGAAGCTAACCAGTGTGGCGAAGGCTACCATTTACAATTACCATCTTGGTCTTGAGTTGGGTAATGCCAGCCATCTTATCGACCTACCCACTCTGTGGGAAAGAACTCTCGCAGTCCACCGGTGGCGGAGTCTTTCCCGCGGTGGGCGCCACCAATGAACACCTTGTATATATTCTTTATATATTTGTATATTTATCAATTATTTTATATATTTTTATCTATTTAATCCTATATTTATCATTATATAATCATATTTATATTTATTCTATATTTAACCTTATATAATCTTATATGGACATTGTAATAAAAATCAGTTTCAATCTCAATCTCTCTCTCTCTCTCTGGTTGCCTGGGTTCCTCTTCCAACTTGTGGTGTGTTTCTTTCCCCACCTTTCATACCACATAAAGTCGACAGGATAAGACCTGGTCGAGAAACAAATTCCCATTTATACTAGAATATGAAGAAAACAAGTAGTAAAGCCATGGTGATCGGACAACCCCACAGCCAAGTTCCACAAGAATTTACAACCAACTCAACTGTAGCCACTTCTCTTCGAGCTCTCACCCCCTTCCTCACCAACTTTTGAACCGTGATCCGGAAGAAGTGATCACCTGCGACGGAGATGAACCTGCCGCACACTTCTCCCAGCACTAGATCTGCCCAAGAATCCGCCAGAGCAGGACACCTTCCACCACCATGGACTCCGCCATATCCCTGCCGCTACTGTGGCGGACAACACTGGCACGTACAGTATCAGCAGACAGAACCCTCCCTCAATGAACTCAATGAAACTACTTTCTCTCTAAACCAACATAACCTGTAAGTGAAATTGTTTTACCCCTACCATTCATTCTTCAAAGAAGTCATTCCTTGTAAACTCTGGAGCCAATATTTCCATTATTAGTTTAGTTTAATTCGTAAATATATAAAAATTTAATAGTTACAATTTTATTCAAATATACTAACAGTGATTTCTTATTATCCATACGATATATTTAGCTATGTGAAACCCATTGAATTAGTTACCTTACCAATCGATTTTAATAATCGTCATTTTAATGAAATAACTTCTATTTTAAAGTCACCCCTTAAAAAATGGAATTCTACTTATTCATACTTTACGATTTTTAAGATTAACAATATATTTTTTCATAATCGATTCATCTATCTATTAAATAGCGCTCCACTCTGTATATTGTTACACCAGGTTGCGGCTTGGCAGACTCTTCAGCCTGGATTCTCTCCTGGGCTGGGTCTTGCATCTTACCAGAGCGTGTTTCAACCATCCTACAAATTTATAAAAGGGAATAACGAGATAAGTCTTCTTTAAGTAGCCACCAGAATCCTTTATTTATTTTCTCACATCAAAGAGAGCAGTGAAGTCACAGTGTACCTAAATACAAATGATGATAAATTAATAATCTGTTTTAAATAAATATCATAGAATATTTTATATAAAAATAAATAAATATATAATTTAAATTTCAAATATATTAAAACTAATATAAGAAATACGCCATTAATCATGATGTAACACTTCCCCCTCTCCAGAGGTCGTCACGTCCTCGTGATTGACCTCATCAATTCTTTCAAAATAGGGTTTGATTCTTGAGACATGGACAATCAATGGGTCTTGGCCAGGATTATCTTTTGGTTCAATTAAGTAATTTACGTTGGACAGCTTCTTTAATATTCTATATGGGCCAAAATATTTTCTCAGTAGTTTCTCACACTTTCCTATTTTCCTAATTGGTGTCCAAACTGCTACTAATTCTCCTGGTTCGTAGCTTCTTTCCATGTGTTTCTTGTCATAGTTCTTTTTCATTCTTTCTTGAGTCTTTATTGTGTTGTTAATAACTAATTTTCTTGTTCTGTTTATTTTGTCTAAGTGATGTTTTATGTATTCATCATAATCATCTTTGTCAATGTCCACCGAGATATTCCTGTCGTCCAAAAGAGACGTGGGTTCTCTTCCAAACATCAGGAAAAAGGGAGAATATCCTGTGGTTTCCTGAATTGTAGTATTGTAAGCGTGAGTGATGAATGGGAGTATTTCGTCCCAATTTTTCTGATCAGTGTTCACATACATACTGAGCATATTGATCAATGTTCTATTTAACCGCTCTGTCAATCCATTAGTCTGGGGATGATAGCTCGTTGTGAAGCAATGTTTAATCTTGCACGTTTTCATCACCTCTTTCATTAAATTACTGGTAAATTGAGAGCCTCTGTCACTAATAAGATAATGTGGGGCTCCGTGCCGAAGAAAAATATCCTCTACTAGAAATTTAGAAACTTCTTTCACTGTTGCTTCCGAGACTGCTCTTGTTTCTGCATATCTAGTGTAGTAGTCCGACAGCACGATTATCCATTTTTTCCTGTTTTTCGTAGATGGTAGTGGACCAACAAAGTCAATTCCAATTCTTTCGAAAGGAAAGTTGGCTGGGGGGATGGGCTGTAGTAGTCCAGAAGGTAATTGGTTTGAGCCTTTCCTACTTTGGCAAAGGTGACACGTCTTAACGAATTCTGAGACATCCTTTAGCATGGATGGCCAAAAGTATTTACTCTTTATTCGGTACATGGTTCTGGCGACGCCCAGATGGCCATTCGACATATGATTGTGATATTCTTTCATAATTTCTCTCTTTTTATTCTCTGGAACCACAAGCAACCACGCCCTGCCTTCAGGGTTCGGGTTTTTCTTAAAGAGGCATCCATCTTCTTCTTTAAAGTTTTTGCGCAATTGATCGCCTGCTTCCATTAAGGTTTTTCTTAACACTTTCGATAAATTTATCCTCTTCGTCTGTTATTTGATTTAAAAATAGCCTTTCAAAATCCTCATCCCAATCAGTTTCTGGTAAGGGCCCCCTAGATAAGCCATCGGCGTCCAGATGCTTCTTTCCCGATTTATGTATTATATCGAAGTCATATTCTTGAATTTTCAATGCCCATCTTGCCAATCGACCTGTTGGATCCTTCAAGTTTTTGAGCCAGCATAAGGCGTGATGGTCTGTTACTATTTTAAAGTGTCTTCCATAAAGGTAGGGTCGTAATTTTGACATTGACCAGACAACGGCCAGACCTTCTTTTTCAGTGGTTGAATAATTTTGCTCCGCTTTACTTAGGGTACGACTCAAATATGAGATCACCTTCTCTTCACCACCGATGTCTTGGACAAGTGTTGCACCTATGCCGATGTTGGACGCATCAGTATGAACATAGGTAGGTGCATTTGGATTGAAGTGACCTAAAATTGGTGGACTTAATAGTGCTGTTTTTAGGGTTTGAAACGCTTCCTCTTGTCTTTCTGTCCAGGTAAATGATACACTTTTTTTTATAAGGTTGGTCAAAGGGTCAGCAATTTTTGAAAAGTCTTTAATAAATTTTCTATAATATGAACACATTCCCAAAAAGGATTGTACTTCTTTGACCTTTTTGGGCCGAGGAAAATTTCTGACAGCTTTGATGTTATGTTCCGCGGGTTTTATACCATGTTTGCTCGTTATATAGCCGAGAATCTCCAATTCTTCAAAAGCAAATCGGCATTTTTTGTCGTTTAACCTTAAATTAGATTCACGAAAACATCTAAAAACAGCTTCAAGTCTTTTGAGGTGCGTTGGAAAATCCGGGCTATATATGATAACATCATCCAGATAACACAAACAAATTTGCCATCTCAGATTTCCAAGCATATTCTCCATATTTCTCTCAAAGGTAGCAGGCGCGTTACAAAGTCCAAAAGGCATCACGTTGAATTCATATAATCCATGCGCTGTAGTGAAAGCTGTTTTCTCTTTGTCTCTTTCTTCGACTTCAACTTGCCAATATCCAGATCTGAGGTCTATTGCTGAGAAGTGTGTAGATCCTTGGAGAGTATCCATAACTTCGTCTATTCTAGGGATCGGATAGACATCTTTTACTGTCACATTATTCAGTTTTCTGTAGTCCACACAAAATCTGTATTTACCATCTCGCTTCTTGACCAATATTACTGGAAAAGACCAGGGGCTAGAAGATGGCCTAATTATGCCTTCTGTAAGCATCTCGTCAATTTGCTCTTTTATAATATCTCGTTCTTTAGCACTTACCCGGTAAGGCTTGTGTTTAATTGGCTTCGCGTCTTCTGTGTCTATCCGATGTTTTGCCAAATTGGTTCTCCCTAATCTCGATGAAAAAAGATCTCCATACCTTTCTAAAGCTTGTTTTAACTCCTTCTGTTCCTTTGGTGAAAGATTTTCGTTTATTTGGAATCTAGGTTCTTCGTTCTCTTCTACCTCTCTTTCTCGACTCACATTTATTTTCGCTGGACTACTTCCAAAAGCCAATGTTTGGTTTTTCATTATTTTTAACGGTCGAGGATACGGATTAGTTATCCAGATTTGTGTTTCCCTATTTATAACATTGATCAAGCTTCTTGCTAGACGAAGTCCATTTGTTTGAAACATTTTGCTGCTCTCCTCGATAATATATTCTCCATCCTCTGTTTCTACCAATGCCTTGATCAATTTCATGGAACATTCCGGTACAATGGAATCCTTGGCACTCTTTATTTTCAACATTTCAAAATTGATTTCGTCATGATTATTCGTCAAATCATATTTTATAGTTTCTTGCTTACAATCTATTTTTGCGTTCATTTTCTTAAGGAAATCTCTCCCAAGAATTAATGTCCGTAAATGCGTTTTCAATATCACAAAGTTGTGTGATAATGTTTCGTCATCAATTTTTATATTTAAAAATATACTTCCTACCATGTCCAATTTTTTTCCATCGGGTCCTGCACAAATTTTTGCGAGTTTACTTATACCATGGCCTGTATCGAGGGCCGTTCTGAGGTCGACCACTGAGAGGTCAGCACCTGTATCAACCAAAGCTTCAAAAGTCCCTATCTTGTCCACATTAATTTTTAATTTGTATTTAGGGTCCAACTTCTTGATTCCGTTTATGGTCGACTTGCTTTGATTGACAGATTCAGGCGCGACGCTTAGTTTAAATCTTCCAACACGGAATATCTATTCCGGGTAGGAATATTTGTCTGTGTGCTATGACATACATCAGCATAAAGCCGAGGTCCTGATTTCTCTGATATTTCATTCATTTGGCATTTCTCTTCGACCTTATCTTGGGTATCTGTTGGATCCTCTTCTAGGATTCTTATAAACTTGACCCTACAATAACGGGCCACGTGCCCTGGCTTGTTACACTTAAAGCAGATTGGTCTTCCATCTTCCGTCCTATTTTTGCTCACTTCTTGGCTTTTATTGTAGGTGTTTCTCTGAAAGTTTGGTTTCGGCACAAAGTTAGGATTATAAGGACGTCTAGGGGTCGAGGGCTGGGGAAAGTTGTTTCTATACTGTCTGGGAGTAGGAGGGGAGTCGTTCTTGTAATTATTGGAAACAGGGGCTTGGGGCCTGGAAGTGGTCTGGTAGTTTCGTGCGGCAGTCGGCGGCACGTACCTCGATTGTTGTTGGGGTCTAGAATAGCGTGGACCGTTATATAGGTTTCTGGATTTCTCCACACGTTCCCGATACTTCTTTTCAAAAGAATCCATTTTCTTGCACACGACAAGAAGGTCATCGGTCGTTTTAGGAGGGTTCAGGTAGAGCGCGAATGAGTACTCTTTTTTCAGTCCTCCAATAACATGTTCAATTTTTGTTTCTTCTTCCATTGCGGGGTCAACCTTGTTGCACAACACTAGAATGTCTTCCGCGAACCTGATTGCTGGTTCATTCCAGTGTTGCATTCTGTTGAGCTTCATTCTAAGTTCTTCTTTATTCGCGTCCAAAGAAAAATCCTGAATGAGGCGGATTTTAATATTTTCCCAGCTCGTGAAACTAGCTTTGTGTAGATTCAACCAGGTTTTAGCGCTTCCCGTCATGTTCATGGCGGCATAACGAGAGATAATGTAGTCTGCCCAATGGTACAAGAAGCCAATTTCTTCAAGAGATTCAATCCATGGGCGAGGGTCTTCCGTTCCATCATACTTGGGGATGTCGATGTTGGGATTCAGGACAACTGGGTCGGAACTAGCATCTCTACCAATTGTTACACCAGGTTGCGGCTTGGCAGACTCTTCAGCCTGGATTCTCTCCTGGGCTGGGTCTTGCATCTTACCAGAGCGTGTTTCAACCATCCTACAAATTTATAAAAGGGAATAACGAGATAAGTCTTCTTTAAGTAGCCACCAGAATCCTTTATTTATTTTCTCACATCAAAGAGAGCAGTGAAGTCACAGTGTACCTAAATACAAATGATGATAAATTAATAATCTGTTTTAAATAAATATCATAGAATATTTTATATAAAAATAAATAAATATATAATTTAAATTTCAAATATATTAAAACTAATATAAGAAATACGCCATTAATCATGATGTAACAATATGAACTTCTCTCCTACTTGTAAGCACGGCTCACGAAAAATAATTTCTTGCCCTAACCGACCCATAATTATCTTTGTTAGCTTAGGCGTCGAAGAATTCCAACACCACGTGAGCCTTGCTTTCAACAAACCCTTATCAATCTTCCCCTCAATGTCCCACTCATCCTTACAACTTTATCAACCTTTTACCAGCCCATGCCCTTCTAGAGAATTGATGAGTTGTCAATTATCGAACTACTATATTGCCATTTCAAAATTCTAATCTTCACCCTTGATTTACGATGATATATTTTGTAGTTTCTCTCTAGCCTATCCACCGACCCACACCCTCTAGCCACTGGTGTGTTCGTCACAGGATGCAGATTGACTAACTGCTAGATGTTTATCAACTCCTTTTTGTTCGTACTTGAACAATCTGCATCGAGCGGCACAGTTCGCTCCTTCTCCTCGCGCCACACATTCGCCACACGGGCCCTGTCTTCAAATCTATGTTTATCCCTTGTCCATACCAGCACGATATAACCCACGTCCGATATTTCCCACGGAGGTACGTTAAACATCGTCGCTGATTCTGTCCGGTCCGTCATTATTTCGCGCAGACATGGGTTTTACGTTCAACCCGTCGCGAAATCATCTCCTCGCACAAGCTTCCACGACGGGTCAAGCACCTCGTGTACGAGAAGCTTGTCAATTGTAAAGGACGCCGTCCTCGTCTCAATGTTTGGCACTGTGCGCGCAGACTTTCCTCCAATTAGTTAAAACTACTAGAGTCTCTTAGTATCGAAATAATTAAGGTAGAAAGGCCCAAAGCAAGTTCCCCCTCGCTTTGTTCGCCTATATTCTGTCTTTGTATCTCGAACTATTTTATCTTCTCAAATTAACTATAAGTCCATTGACTTCCTCACCTACACACGGGACATTTCCTCTATGACTCGCTACACGGGTAACTGCATAGATAAGGTAGAATGGCCCAAAGTAAGTTTCCCCTCGCTCTATTCGCCAAAATTCTAACATTGTATGTAGTTCTATATTTACCTCAGTCCTGAGCTTACGAAATTTCCAACCTCAACCTCATTTCTCGTACTCTACACCTATAGCATAGAAAGCCCATGCCAAGTTTCCCCTTGCCATGTCCGTCTGAAAAACATATCTTAAAGTGTAGAGTTCCCCAGTCTTAATGATCTTCAGAATTTCACCATGTGTATGTGACTCCCCTTCTCCTTGTTCACACTCCTCGATAGCATTTCCCTTATAATGCATTAGATGTTATTGTATATAGCCTTTTATGACTTTTATATTTTCAACAATCCCTTTAATTTTAAACTCTTCTTAGATTTTAAAATGCTTGTAAATAATATTTACTTGTGTACAATACAATATTTTATTTACATAAAACTATGTCACCATAAGCTCAATTAATTTCAATCATAAAATTATTTTCTTTATTTCTGGCTTCTCCAGCTTTAAGTATACCCAAACCATTTCCAGCCTTCTTCAACGGGAGCCATATGTCATAATATATACTCTTCCAGGAATAATAAAGCCAACCTACAGACAACCCAGAGAGAGACAGTCCGGTCACTTGAGACACCAGCGACATTCCAAGGGGCGACCTCTGGGGCCCGTCAGTTAACACCTTGGAACTTTTAAGACAGTTGGGGATTGTGTGCGACACGAACGGCCGCCCGGCTGTGCCAGCCCCGTCTCTTTCTCCTGGTTGTCTAGTATATATGTTGACCAACGTAATAATAGAAAGCTATAATACCCTCGAACTATATTCAATTTTTACAAAAAAAAAAAAAAAAATCCCATAAAACTCAACAGTCCACCCTAGCACCACTAAGAAAAGGAACATCTATGTCGTGAGTTTAAGTCATAAATATGTTTGAAAAAATAGACTTTCAACCCCTAGAATTATCAATACTTATTTTTAAAATAAAGTGTGTTTTCAAATTAAATCCAATATACGCTTAGTAATCAGTCATTTTACCTTACGGATTGAGAAATATTTCTCAGAGCATATATATATTGTTACATGGATGACAAGACCAAGATACCAGAGTAAAGTTGGGGAAGAGGGGTAGACTCAAGCGGCCATGTGGCAGGCGCTAAAAACAGCATTCCGTTGTGGGAACGGACAGGGAGTCTGGTGACATCTGCGGCGAGGAGAAGACGCGGCGACTTGCCTCCGGACGTGTGGATGATCCTGTATGGCGGTGCCAGGAGAGCCTGACATCGGAGCGGCCTACAAGACGGTGTAGTCCAGGCTGGACTTGTATAGTAGAGTGGGAAGCTTCACAAGAGTGACATTCACGGCGCAAAGGATTATTCTGATGGGGAGGTTGAAGGAAAGTCCCACTGATTGTACTCCTTCTGTTTAGAGCCATAATAAAGCGCTAACTTTAGCTGCATCCCTTCGAACTCACATGCGTATCTTTGTGGCATACTGAGTAGAAAAAGTACAGGAATAGCATCTGGGTACGACGTAACAATATATACATGATAAATTCCACACTTTTTATATTAATCGTATATTAGAACACAAAAACTACAAGTTTCACACCTTATGCATCCAATTTGTATGTTCACAAAGGAACATACAATAAAAAGATCCTCGCACGGTTAAAAGTACAGAAGAAAGAGAAGCCAAGACAGTTACGCCTAGCCTTGCACTATCTTTCAAGAAAGCCCTTCGTTCCCTAAAATTCTAGGACAGTATTGAATGCCCTCCCGGGAAGTCCAATAACTCGAGGGGGCTAAAAACGCCTGGAATCACCTTTAGGAGGCAGTAGTGGTGTGTTCAGTCTGAGTGTGTCTGTGTTGTGTGAGTCTGCTCTCTGGGACTCCTGAGAGTTCGCGCTCTTTCTCCCCCTCTTCTCGACTTTCAAGATCTTCTTCCGGAACTACCGGTATTTGCTCTATCCTGAGTACTTATTCTCTTCACCTAAGACCTTCCATCCGCAAACGAAATTGAAATCACAGTTGGGACATATACACATGAACCTATTCATACAAACTTGTTCTAGATTCATTTTTAAAATGAAAAGTTGTACACACTGCGTGACATTGAAAATAGAACATTAAGAAAGAGGGGCCAGAAAGTGATGAAACTTGGCAAACAGTGAGAGGCAGGAACGAACAATAAGTGGATCTTTATTTCAAAATGATAGCCATAATACTGAGTGAGAACGGCGTCGGCTCAGTAGCAAGTATTACGGATGTCGTCTTGAAGGATGGCTCTCTATTGCATTTCTTAGAATATAAGAACTTTTCGATAATAGTAATCATGAAGATTGTACTCAAGATAGAATAACTTTTCGATAATAGCAATCATGAAGATTGTACTCAAGATAGAATAACTTTTCGATAATAGCAATCATGAAGATTGAACTCAAGATAGAATAACTTTTCGATAATAGAAATCATGAAGATTGAACTCAAGATAGATTAACTTTTCGATAATAGAGATCATGAAGATTGAACTCAAGATAGAATAACTTTTCGATAATAGAAATCATGAAGATTGAACTCAAGATAGAAGAACTTTTCGACAATATCAATCATGAAGAGATAGAAAAATTTTCGATAATAGCAATCATGTATAGTGAACTTGAGACTGTCGATCTTGAGGATGAATATTAATATTCAAGATCATGCGTAGTTCAGAACAGAAGCCTTCTACTTGGGGAATCAGAAAATTTGGTTACAATCGTCGAAAGGGATGACCAAGCACTAGAAGTTGAAGATATCGTATAAAAATCATTCAATATCTAGGTTTTCAGTGACATAAAGTTTATGGAAACCGTCAAATTCAGGCATTTCTAGAGATTTTACAAAGTATTGAGTTTACAACAATGGGGATATAAATCATTCGATAATGGGAAATTGCGGGGAGAGGGTGCATCGAGATCGAAAGCTGAAACCACAAGCCCAGCCGCGGCAGAATGCCAACCATACCACCAAAGAAAGAGTCATCAAGGTGAAGAGGTGCCCCGGGTTAATGATAATCCCCGGGGCCCGGTGGAGGGGAGCAACATAGCTCCCCGAGGCCCCAGTCTGGCCGAGGAGCTCAATTGACGGAGTCGGCGGAGGCAGCCAAACCATTACCATCCAGGCCAGGAGACGGAAGGAGGAAGACGCCTGCTCCATTCCCGGGGAGTGGCTACGATCCCGTCTTGCCCCCCCTCAACTCCCTGGGGTGGAGCAAAGCAACGGCGGACAAGACGGTGGGGAAGCAAATCACCATCAGCTCTCCACCACCATCAGGAGGCCCAGGAGGAAGAACCAGTGGACAGACCACCTGCGACGGGTCCCGGGCGGCTGCGGGGTAAGCAAACTTAGATCTTGTCTTCGACCCTTGATTTTCTAGATTTCCTTATAGAACATGGTCCTGATGTGTCACGGTGTTTGCCTGCAGGAGCAGCCCCCGGCGAACATCAGCCGGACGCCGTGGGCAAGCCTTCGGTGCGGCGCTTCCCGCGGCCGTCCCCAGTCCCCCTTCCTCCTTGGGCGCCCCGCCGCCTGTCCCCGTTGCGATCCGCCTCCGTCTCCCGCCCCGTCGAACTCCGGAGCCCCGGTCAGACCCACCGACCTTGATGACCTCGCGCCGCGAGCTGGGCCGCCCTCTCCCCTCCAACCAACGCCCCCCCCCCCCCCACTACAAAAAAAAAAGTAAAAAAAAAAAAAATTAAAAAAAATAATAAAAAAAAGTAAATCAAGTTTTTTCTTCAAAATTTTAAAAGAAAATAAATTGGAATTTTTAATAAATTTTCATTTATTTTTCCTCAAACATCCTATTTATATTTTTATTGGAAATAATTTGAAAAAAAAAAGACCCAATGTCAGTTGTTAGGAGATGCAAAGGCTTGGAACAAGAGTTGAACTCTGAACCTGAGATACAAGTACAAGCTTGTGTCCTTACCTAAGCCGTGGTTGACTTTGTACCTGAGATACAAGTACAAGCTTGTGTCCTTACCTAAGCCGTGGTTGACTTTGTACCTGAGATACAAGTATAAGCTTGTGTCCTTACCTAGGCCGTGGTTGACTTTGTACCTGAGATACAAGTATAAGCTTGTGTCCTTACCTAGGCCGTGGTTGACTTTGTACCTGAGATACAAGTACAAGCTTGTGTCCTTACCTAGGCCGTGGTTGACTTTGTACCTGAGATACAAGTATAAGCTTGTGTCCTTACCTAGGCCGTGGTTGACTTGTGACAATAGAAATATGTCACATCAGATACTGTCACATCAAGCACATGTCACAACAGACAGATGTCACATGTGACAATAGAAATATGTCACATCAGATACTGTCATGATAAATTCCACACTTTTAATATTAATCGTATATTAGAACACAAAAACTATAGGTTTCACACCTTATGCATCCAATTCGTATGTTCACAAAGGAACATACAATAAAAAGATCCTCGCACGGTTTAAAAGAACAGAAGAAATAGAAGCCAAGACAGTTACGCCTAGCCTTGCACTATCTTTCAAGAAAGCCCTTTGTTCCCTAAAATTCTAGGACAGTGTTGAATGCCCTCCCGGGAAGTCCAATAACTCGAGGGGGCTAAAAACGCCTGGAATCACCTTTAGGAGGCAGTAGTGGTGTGTTCAGTCTGAGTGTGTCCCTTGGAGATCTCCGGCGCTTCGCCCGCGGCCCGAGCTGCGATCCAACCAGCAGGCGCACCCCGGCCATTACCAACAGCGCCCCCGGCCTCACCTGCGGAGGAGACGCCTTCTGCCCCTCCACCTGTGACCCCTGCTCCGTCCCTGCAGGCGCCTGAGGGTCCCGTGGGCCCTCGCCCGGCCAATTCACAACATCCAGAGCCGCCTCCCGCTCGGCCGGACTTCGTTGCCCCGCGTGACCCTCTGCCCGCCCAGAAGACCCTCGGGCCTGCGGCCCCAACACCGGACGTGGAGATGTCCATCGTGGAGGAGACCACTGCGTCCTCCACGTCATCAGCAAAGAACGCAACGAGAAACGACCTCGATGCGTTCATCGAGAGGCACCCCAGCGTATCCTTTGCTGGGACGGACGCCCTTGGTCTTGGGCGGGAGGAGGTCTTGGACCTCCTCTCCTCGAGGACCAAGGCGCAGAGGAATGGACCCCTCCTGTCACCTCCGCAGAGCAACGCTCTCGCCGGCCTGATCAAACAAATCTTGGATCTGAGGCCCGGAGCAGGCAGCAATATCTACAAAGTCCTCGGACAGGTCAAGGCTGAGCTGAGGACAACACCAGCCGCAGTGCCTACATTGCAACAAATTGTTACTTAACTCTTAGGAGTTTGCCGATTGTCTAAGATGACAATAAACATTGTTTAATTGTCACATGTCACAACAGACATATGTCACAACAGATAGATGTCACAACATGTGACAATAGAAATATATCACATCAGATACTGTCACATCAACCACATGTCACAACAGACATATGTCACAACAGATAGATGTCACAACATGTGACAATAGAAATATATCACATCAGATACTGTCACATCAACCACATGTCACAACAGACATATGTCACAACAGATAGATGTCACAACATGTGACAATAGAAATATATCACATCAGATACTGTCACATCAACCACATGTCACAACAGACATATGTCACAACAGATAGATGTCACAACATGTGACAATAGAAATATATCACATCAGATACTGTCACATCAACCACATGTCACAACAGACATATGTCACAACAGATAGATGTCACAACATGTGACAATAGAAATATATCACATCAGATACTGTCACATCAACCACATGTCACAACAGACATATGTCACAACAGATAGATGTCACAGCATGTGACAATAGAAATATATCACATCAGATACTGTCACATCAACCACATGTCACAACAGACATATGTCACAACAGATAGATGTCACAGCATGTGACAATAGAAATATATCACATCAGATACTGTCACATCAACCACATGTCACAACAGACAGATGTCACAAAAGGTAGATGTCACATGTGAGAATAGAAATATGTCACAACAGATACTGTCACATCACAACAGACATATGTCACATGAGATATATTTCACATCAAACACATGTTACAAAAGACACATGTCACCATAGATCATATCACAACAGATTACTGTTATACATCAAGCACACTTCACAAAAGAAAATGGCACATTAAGCACACACACGTTACAAGACTTATTTCACATCAGATACTTGCCGCATCAAGACACTTTACAACAGACATATGTCACGTCAAGCACACTTCATATCAGATATTAAGAGTATAAATAAATTCTTTCCTGTTTTTTTTTTCGAAACTTGGAGTTTTATTGTGAAAATTTGGTTAGACATTCAATGTTCAAAATATTGTCTGTCGCTAGCCACTACTTTTTGTCATCTTTCTGGCAATTGACAGATCCCATCACGGAAAAAGGGCGGCTCTTTGGCCGCTATCCATTCATCGATCTATTTTTTGACTTCATCGTAATTGGAGAAGTGCTGGTCAGTCAGGCCAGGTTGCATTGATCGGAAGAGATAATAATCGGAAGGAGCAATGTCTGGGCTATATGGCGGGTGGAGTAGGACTTCCCATTTGAGTGTTTCTAAGTACGTTTTAACGGGTGCTGCAGCATGTGGCTGAGCATTATCATGTTGCAAAATAACTTTGTCGTGTCTATTATAGCCGATTTTCTTGCAATGCTCGGCTCAAACACATCAATTATCTTCAGTAGAAATTTTAGTTAGTTAGTTTGTAAAAGTTTACAGGGCGGGGCAAGAGAAGAAACATTGAGGAAAGAGAGCCGTATGTAAATAGATATGCAAATGAACGATCACCTGCAAACAACTGATATTTTCTGAATGGCTATCACCAGGGTGAATCCTGTGTAGGGCCCAAATAAAAGACTTGTTATAAAAGTTTGATGGGGATTGTAAGTAACGATGCGTGTTGTAGGTTCACCTAGTTTGGAAAACAGAGCTATAGGAATCATTAGGTAAATAAATAGCAGTAATTAAATTGAGGAGATTAATAATTGTTAAAATTGGGAGTAGACTGTGGTATGGTTGACAAATAGTAAAGCATCATTAAGGAAAGCTTAGCGGGTGCATTAAGATAATGTATTGAGAATTTATTATAGACCATATTAGTTTGCACATGGCATGGCTAAAGTTGTATATACTATTATGGTGGTGGTGTCTTATCCATCCATGGGGGTGCAATTTCCCAGTTAATAAGCCACATTTCAGAGTTCCCTGCAGGCCTTCACAGTTACCGTAGCGACTCGGGGCTCACGACACCGTACTACAGGGCAGTCCCTTACTTGTGCTGCTTCTCCCGCCCGCCACGTAGAGGAGGACTTCTGGGCAGGTACTATTGTGGTAAAACAAACACTCTATAACAGAGACGTACCAAGAAGGAGTTGTCAGATTGAGGACAAATATCGGGTTATGTGAAGAACATTTATTGAGGGAAACGATTAAAATTTCAGAACAATTAATTGTTTTATTCCAGAGTTTGTTCGTCACAAATTCGGAAAGTTCATATGTCGTTGGACCCCCACTGGCCTGGATGCAGGCTGTCACTTGGCATGTCATGGACTGATATAGATTCCATTTGGTTTGTTGTGACAATTGACAATTAAACAATTTTTATTGTCATCTTAGACAATCGGCAAACTCCTAAGAGTTAAGTAACAATTTACAGTTCAAAGGCGGTGTCCTCACCGAGGGTCGTCTGGACTCAAGCAGGTAATAATTTCCTGAGTGCGGACATACTTTCAAGTACAAAAGGATCTAATTCCCGAGCGCGCCTGAAGGCCTCTGTTGGCTAGTCCCAGGAGTTGGTGGCCGTTTACCTTGGAGATCTGGATAATTCCGGCGGTTCCTCCAAGCAGCCTGTCCAGCGCCCTCAGGTAGTGGAAGGGCTGTAGCTCGGGGCCGTGTTCCAGGTAGACGCAGTGCTCCTCGGAGGAGGACACCTGCCGCGCCCGGGCCTCTGTGATATGGGCCCTGGTTGTCGGGATCTCCTGTGCCCGGGGTACCGATCGCGCCGATGATTGCAATCAGCGACTGCTCCTGGCGCCTCCGCTGTTGGAGGATGGTGCAGCGGCTGTAGGCGAATTCGATGATTCGCGGCGCCTCTTTTTGGTCTTTACGACGGTAAAGTCGTTGTCTGTCCCGGGGTTCATGTCTTCATCATAATCTGCCCAGTTTCTAATAGCAAGGGCAGCGCTATTGGATGACAAAGTTGCCGCTGAGCCGGACGTGACGTCGACGCGCGCGGCGGCCAGATTTACATTTCCGCCGTCAGCCGGCGGATTTGCATACTCGAGTATTAGAGTTTTCTCTATAAAATTCGTTTTTTCGCCGAATTCTCGCTACCGGTTGGAGGTGGGATGCTGGGCCTTCCAGGCTTTTGTCCAGCAGATCCTGGGCTCCTCGGCAATGCCGAATTCGGCATGTTTAGGGATGCATTACAGCTCGCCAGAGGCGAAAATTCTCTTCTCTTTGGAGGCGGTTAAAATTTCAAGCCAGCAAAGTTTGGGGCAGGAGCGCGCGCCCGTGCATCCTCGCAGCTCGTTGTGTAGAAATGTGGTTTGTTGTGGGATTTCTTTCCAAATTGTCTCCAACTGTCGGGACAGATAGTCAACATTCTGGGATGGTTGCATTCGCCTTCCCATCACATCCCTGATGTGCTCTATGGGTGAGAGATCAGGTGACCTTGCTGGCCCCGGAATTGTTTAGCAAGATTGAAGACAATCCATAGTAACACGTTCTGTGTGTGGCCGGTCATTATCTTGCTGAAAAGTAAACCCGAGTAAATGTGAGAGGAATGGATGCACAACAAGCCTATATTAACATATATTATATCATGAAGCATCAGCGCACCATCTGTTATGAATATTCGAAACTAATATAGATGCATATGATTCTTTTGAAAATTAAACAATTTCTACTGCCCTTACTACAATGGAAAAATTAATGGGAGGGCCTGGCTCATCAGTGGTGAACCCTCCCTTTAATTTTTCCATTGCAGTAAGGGCAGTAGAAATTGTTTAATTTTCAAAAGAATCAAATGAGTCTATATTAGTTTCGAATATATTATATCATAATATATGTGTGAGGTGGCAATGTGGTGTATGGTAATATTGCACTAGGTGATGTGGTCATTAAATACACAGATTGAAAGTATAAAAACATTTATTTCTTTGGAATTCTAAAAAAATATATTCAACAACTATTTGTTCTATGACTATTTACACAGTCTCCAAAAGAAAAAAAAAAGACTAAAAAATATAATACAGCTTGTGTGTATATATTTAAATTGTCATTTAAAAACAAAAACTTATCACATTTCAAAGAAAGTAAAACTGAACAAAATATAAATAAAAAAGAAAGAAGTAAACTTATCAATTAAAGCAGGCAACAAGTATTAAAAGAAGAATTAAAACAGTCAAAACCTCATTCTAACCCATTGCTATAACCATGGCCAAAACAATCAAGACCTGAGAATGATAAGGTACAATTTGTAACAAATACATTTACTGGAAATGTGTTTCTTTCTTCATAATATTTCATCCAATTTTATCTCTACATACCTTACTGCAATATAATCTTATATCATTGCAGCAAGGTCTGTACACTACACTTTGATCTTAGCCAAAAGGCCGAGAAGTGATGCAGTAAGGTCTGTAGAGATAATATTGGATGATATTATTGAAAAAGAAACACATTGCCAGTAAATTTATTTGTTACAAATTTTATTGATAGATGGCACTTATAAAGGTACACAATAAGAATTATAGATCAAAGGATATAAGACCAAGTCCCCAGTAGAGAATGACAAGAAATCACTGAAAGGTCAGGAGTTAAACTATAGGTTGATGTGTTTTTGTCAACTTCCAACCAGAACAAATGATTCTTAAATTCCAAATTATTTATTTAGATATTAGCTACAAGGTAATAAGACCAAATATATAAATAGTGTGTAATGTTTAGGTAACAGCATTGTTACCATCATCTGATAAAAGTACTGAATGAGAAAAATATATCAGAGCATGTTTTAAATAGTTACTGTTATATGCTGTGATATATTTTATCATTTAGTACTTTTGTCAGATGATGGTAACAATGCTGTTACTGAAACATTGCACACTATTTATTTATTTGGTCATATTACCTTGTGTTTATAATCTATAATCCAAAATGTGCCTTATCTTCTTATTTAGATTTGGTCTTATTACCTTTGAAGATTTGAGAATGTTATAAAAAGGCACAATTTGGATTATAAACACAAGGTAATAAGACCAAATTAATAAATAGTGTGTGTGACATTTCAGTGCTGTTGCCATCTTCAGACAAAAGTACTGAATGTACTTTTTTTTAGAGTATCATTGAGTATTTTTGTCTGAAGATGGTAACAATGCTGTTACAGAAACGTCACACACTATTTATATTTGGTGTTATTACCTTGTATTTGAGAATGTTTGCTTCTATAAAAGAGACTCTGCTATAACAAGGTTCCACTGTATTAATTAATTAATTAATATTTAAAAAAGAATATATATCAAGCAAAAAATAACAAAAATAAATAAAAGAGTTAATAAAATAAACCAAGATACTAGTTATAAAGAGCATCTTGGAAATAAACTGGTTTCTTATCCCCTTGTGTGAAGATTACACAAATTAGCGGAATAGGGAAAAACCTTCAGATATGGAGGCCAGCTGCGAAACAAGCAGAATAACTCTGACCAATAAGCAGTCGCGGACCAACAGTAGCATTGTTAGAAGAGGAGTAAACCTCTTTAAATATACTGACTTCAACTGACCCGGTTGATAGACCTCAGCAAGGGTCCTACTCCAGGGATACGGAGGAGCTGCGTCGTCGGCAGCAAAGGCATCTGCTTCCATGTTAGGAACGGCCTCAAACTACAGGCAAAGTCAGACTTTGTGTGCCTGGATCATGGTACTATGATCAACGAAAGCTACACCCCATTCCATGAGATCAGATGTTGAATAAACTAGTAAATTCAAGCAGTCAATAAGGAAATCATCAGTTGACACTATCTTGGCAGCGTGAAATAACACCTCAGAAACCACGTGACATCTAGGTCTAATACAACTTGTCATTGACACCCCAGTCTGCTGATATGGTCCATAGATGACACACAGTCTATTTTGAGACTTCAGTTCTTTTAAATTAACAGTTAAAAAAAAAAATGCTCCAATGGCCCCCGATTCTTTCAAAAGTTCAATCCCAACAGCAAGTGCAAGTAACTAAACGGGGCTCTGGCACATTTGTAAGTGAAAAAGTCAAACAGATTTTCACATGTGTAGACATATGATACACTTATAGTAAAAGCAGTCGCCAACTTCTACCCACCATGATTATCATGACCTGTACCACGTGTACTAGGAATAATAATAAAAAAAAGTTAACGAGAGACCAAATTTAAATAAATAAATAGTATGTGAAGTTTTGGTAACAGCATTGTTACCATCATCAGATAAAAGTACTGAATGAGAAAAATATATCAGAGCATGTTTTAAATAGTTAACTGTTATATGCTCTGATATATTTTATCATTCAGTACTTTTGTCTGATGATGGTAACAATGCTGTTATTGAAATGTCACATACTATTTATGGTCTTATTACCTTATGTTTTTAATCTTCAATTCAAATTGTGCTTTATCAAAATCAAAATAAATTTTCTCCGCCAAAATTTTGATCTAATTTAACAGTTAGTTCAGAGTGATAAAGCACAATTAAAAAAACACTGTTACTGAAACGTCACACACTATTAATTTATTTGTATTAGGTCTTATTTTCTTGTAGTTAGTTCAAAGTGTTAACAATGAACATGAAATTCTCAAAAAAGAGTGAAACAATAGAAGTGGATCAAGGTGTTAAAACAAGCAAGAAACTGATCTTGTAGCTGAATGTTTCTAATGGCTCTCACTATCAGAAAATATTATATAACAACTGAACATTCCCTTGTTTCTGATAGATGGTAGTGGGCAACATTTAGTTACAGTTCCAAAATAACTTTACTAGGTGCTGCTCAAAAGAGCAAGCTAGTTTATGATATTTGGAACAATATGTGAAGTCATTCACATATTGGAACAAAGTGTCCAAGTGTCCCAGGATTCAATCCCGGTTCATGGCTGTCAGGAATCGAGGGATTTAACCACTCGTCCATTGACTTCTTTCATTTAGTTACAGAATAACAAGGTATTTCAGTAAAAAACAAAAAGGTAATTTAAGAGAAAGGTATCTCTGGATCGAACAGCTAAAAGTTGCACAATTAGGAGATACCACCCGATCCCAGTAAAATTTTACTTTTGTGCTATTTTTCAAAAAGTAATTTATTGATGACCTTTCAGTTAACAGCATTGCTACCATCTATGGCTCAATACTCCAAGTGGGAGCAATGGTCTGTTTACAACATTTCAAGCTGAGTCTGTACTCATGTTAGAGTCGGGCATCTGCTTCCATGTTAGGAACGGCCTCAAATTGCAGGCAAAGTCACACTTTCATCAAAGTTTGCCTGGATCATGGTGCCATGATCAATGAAAGCTGTACCACTACACCCCATTTTATGAGCTCGAGGAGCATGAACTCATGGAATTTGTGTAATCTTTACACAAGGGGATAAGAAACAACAACATTTCAACACATACAACTCCAAATTGGACATACTACTGCCTTCAACACTATTAGCTAATCAAAAAATGATCCTGTCTAGGGGAATAAACCTTATGTAAATTAAGTATATTATCACATTCACTTCCCATGGAAGGGGTCGGTGGTCTAACTGTTGGTTTTTGACCGCTAGGACCCAGGATCCAATCCTGAATTGGACACTTTTTTTCTAATAAAAAAAACAAACAAAACACTAGTGGCCTCTGAATGTCCAACCCACCAGTAAGTGCAAGTAACCACACGGGGCTCTGGCACATTTGTAAGTGCAAAAGTCAAACTGATTTTAACCTGTGTATACATGTGGTGTACTTACAGTAAAAGCAGTCGCCCAACTTCTACCCACCATGATTATCATGGCCTGTACCATGTGTACTAGGGATAATAATAATAATAAAAAAAAAACTTCCCATGCGCTTGATTCAAACCTGGTCAATTTTACAGTACTCTATAGCTATGAAGAGACTTAGTTCTGTAGAAGCCATTATACCAGTATCTTGGTTTTTGCATTAAAGTAATAAGAGAGTAGTAAATAACAATACACACTGAAACATATTTGGATTTATTGTTGAGATAACATTTCTATCTTTCCCTTTTTTGAGCATCCCACTGTCTCCATTTTCTCCCAGGAAGAGTTTTTTATTTAGAATTAAAACTAAAGAGGAATAAATTGTCTCAATTTTGAGTAAAAAAACACAGTGTGGGGGTTAGAACAATAAGTAATTGGATATAATTCAGCAACATTTTCTATAATTCAACAGTTTGAGTCAAAAGGAAATCTATACAGGGTGGCACATAAGTCCTGAACCCTTTTATTTTTTTAATTAAAAGGCGAACTAGAATAAAAAACCATAACTATTAATTAAAGTTTAATCTATTACCTAAAATGAAATAAAGTTTTTTTAAATTCTAGTTTCCTTTCAATTTTTAATAGTAAAAACAGACCTTGCTGGATCTGTGAAGGAAAAAAAAAAATTTTTTTAAATTAAAATATTTTGAGGGATTGCTCTTTCTTTATAAATTTATTGCCACAATAAACCAGTTTACTAAGTGATAAAGAGATAATGAGCGAGAAATTCCTTGAAATATATAAAGAAAACTTTTTTTTTCTCCACAGATTCAGGTATATATTCTTAAAAAATATATAAGATGATTTAACAGCTAAAAAAAAAAAACGAGTTCTGACCAAATTTCCTTTCAAGATACCAACTTTAAAACCAATCTTTGGTGGAATTGTTCAGGATTTTCCAAAAAGGTAAAAATTATTAAAATTGTTGAATTATAGTTTTGGTTGAATTAGAGAGAGAGGTTCTATATAAAAATAAGGTTGTCCCAAAAGTTCTTGTTTTACTTGGTGAATAATATTATTACTGCAAATATATAATAATACAATTACTTTATACATGAAACAAAGACATTATACATAACGGCGAATAATATTAGTATTTAATTTTTTTGTAAGTGTTCACAAACTTTTGGGACAACCTTGAATACAAATGGGAATTGTAATTGAACTAAAGAGGTGCCATGTTGTTCTGTAGCAGTTGGAAGACATCCTGCCTGTCGCTGGGGCTCAGCTGGAGGAACAAGGCTAGGAACTTGTCAGGTGTCAGAACCCTGTGTCAACACAATGTCAACGTGGGGTAAACACTTTTGTAACAAATAAACTCTAGAAACATTATACATAGGGTGTCTAGTTTGTTGATGGTGTCTGGTGGGGATGAGTAGAGCACATCAATGGATGAGTCAATACAGCCAACAATGTGTCTCTTCAAAAGTGATCATTTACATTATACAAAGCAATAAGACCAAATTCAAATAAATAAATACTGTGTGAAATTTCAGTAACAGCATTGTTAACACATCCAACCTATGCTATTACTGAAATGTCACACACTATTTATTAATTTGACATCTTATTATCTTGTAGTTATAATATTTAATCCAAAATATTGTACCTTTTATCATGATCATGTACAGTTAAACCTGTCTATAGCGCCCCCTCTAAATAGTGCCTTCCTCTCTCTATAGCACCTGATGTAGTATGATGCGGGGGGACTCACCAAAATAGGGTGCTATAGAGAGGGGGTGCTATAGACAGGTCACTTTTAATGTAAATCACATTGTACTACGTATTTAAAATCGGGCACTATAGAGAGGAAGGTGGTATTTAGAGGAGGCGCTATAGACAGGTTTAACTGTACATGATCATGATAAAAGGTGCAATATTTGGATTAAATATTATAACTACAAGATAACAAGAGACCAAATCCAAATTAATAAATAGTGTGTGACGTTTCAGTAATATCATAGGTTGGATGATGGCAACAATGCTGTTACTGAAATGTCACACAGTATTTATTTGGTCTTATTACTTTATAAAGTAAATGATCACTTTTGAAGAGGTTATATATAGCTTCGGATCCGTGGCTACAGAATCATTTGGTATCAAGATGGGTTGTTTGGCATAAAAGACCCATTGTCACATGGAATGCCCACTGTGCCTCCTGCGACCATGACGATTACAACTGCCCTCTCCAATCCTCGCACCCTAAGAGCCTCTCCACGAAGCCAGATCCTCCACCTGCCCCGCCAAGCAGTGATTCCTCCTTGCGACCTCTGCCTTTCTTCTAACATGCCCAGCCTTGGACTGAACCCTGACTTTGGCAGGTACCGGACTTGCTTGAAGTCCTCCTTTACTGGTTCCCCAGTACTTGACAGCTTTTTTATCCCCAGCCACGCTTCAGTTCCTCCCGGGCTTACCTCTTCCCTTTGTCGGTGCTCTTACAGCTTCTTGCGTCTACCATCCTTCCTTTTCATGCAGCGGACTTGTTACCTAGTTGTAACCATGTCTTTGTGTTTTGTCAATGCGATTACAGCGGAAGATGTGTAATTTCTATTGTCACATGAAAGCCTCTAAATGGTGGCATCTTCCACCAGTGCTCGTTGGTTGATTAACGCAGTACCATCTCTGATTCATAACACATGTTTGAACAAAGAAAACTTTCCATGATGTGAGCTGATACTATGGTAGCGCCCATTTAGGACAGGTTGATAATCAAAGTTGTCCCTTTTAAATAAGTTGAAAATCAAGGCAATGAAGAAACTCAATAATCTTTAACCAGTCAAAACCTGCCCTGTCATAGAATCATCATTAACTTCTGGTGTGTTAGACGGATTCTCAAGATAAGGTGAGACAAACAAAGACATTTAATGGAGAGTCTAGCTGCCTAAATGAAGTAATCAAAAGGAAATGGAAGTTTAAAGGACATATACTCCAAGGGACATCAGGTCTATTGACAAAGGGAGAGGTAGACCAAAGAAGGATTGATTTGATAATGCAATAGAAAGAAAGGAGTGTGGGGAATATTTGAAGAGAATTACTGGGAAATCCATGATATTGGAGAAGTGATGATCATTCACCAACACAGCGTCTCGTCTAAGAAAACCTTTGTTTTTGACTGCTGCAGAGGATTGAAGAGACGGGTACTAGAGATTTTCAGAGTATCTATTAAATATATAAAAATATATTTTACTTTTAAATATATGTATATTTTTATTTATCCCTAATACACGTGGTATAGGCCATGATAATCATGGTGGGTAGAAGTAGGCGACTGCTTTTACTGTAAGTGCACCACATGTCTACACATGTGAGAAGCAGTTCAACTTTGCACTTAAAAATGTGCCAGAGCCCTGTTTGGTTACTTGCACTCGCTAGTGGGGTTGGACTTTTTGCAAGAATCGGGGGACATTGGAGCATTTTTTTTTTATCAGAAAGGGAATTAAACCTGGGTCGTAGCGGTCGAAAACCAACATGGTTTAGACCATCCTTCCACTGACCCCTAATATATATTTTTATACTATGTATTAGAGTAATTATATAATATTATTAGTTTATTTTTTCTAATCACATGTAACAGCCAAACCTCCAATACCCTAAAGAAAAAGTGCTGAACTAAATTAAATTGAGAGACTTGAAAAATGGTTAAATTTTCAATAGTGTTTAAAATCCTAGTCGGTTGAATTAAATATAGATAAAATGATATATGCTATTTTTAATTTTAGCTAGAGAAAATGAACAGCAAATGTTATGAACTTCAAGAAAAGATTGAAATCGCAGAAAAAAAAAATAATAAAAGAAAATTGCAAGTACACAAATCAAAATTGATTAAGCAATAAATAGATCTAATTTAGAAGCACCAATAGTTCCAAGGAAATACTATAATATCTTTGTGTGCTTTTCACATGTGTAGTCATGTGATGCACTTACAGTAAAAGCAGTCACTAACTTCTACCCACCATGATTATCATGGCCTGTATCACGTGTACTAGGGATAAGCAAAAAAAAAAAAACACCAGCTCTAAAATGAGGAAAATTACTCTGAATTTAGACAAGCTTCACAGAGACACACAAGTGGATCCCATCCCACATAGAATTGACAGACAATGACACAGCTAATGCAATTGAAAAATCAGCAGCAATATACAACATAAACCTTGATTTTGATTCTTTCAAACGCATACAAAAAAGAAACATCCAAGCAAAAATACAAGAGTCAACACTCCATCATTGGTATCTGAACTAAAATGGAATGCGGGATGAACTGACAGGCAGCAACTGTATTTCCAGGCTCAAAACTGGCGGCCATACAAGACTGCTCCTCTTCCAAGATGGTGTAAAGACACAATACACCATCTACAGGACCAAAGAGACCTCACTAGACCACCTCTTGGAATATAAGGGAGTCTCAAGACAGGACCTATATTCCAACCCTACCAAGATTGTGAATTTGATCCATGAATATATGACCTTGTATAATTATACAATGGGATAATAATAATAAAGGAAAAAAAAAAAGAATATGAACAGGCTATTGAAGCACAATTCAACCTTATTTGGACCAATTTTAGTAATACATTTTTTATCTGCTACGACCACACAAATATATTTAAAATCAAGATCACACAATGCTAAATACAATGTGTATAGGCGGCAGCAAATTCATGTACCATCTGTGAACTACCACTTTGGGGAACACCCTTTTTTTTTTTTTTGTGATTTTTCACACTAAAGAACAGAAATTGAGTGTGAAAAAATCATGTTTTTGTAGAAAATGAAAAAATGGGTGTGCCCCACAGTATATACTGTAATAAACTTACGTTTATAGAGTCATTTAAAAAAAGTTTTATGTTGCTGGCCTTATTTTCAAACAATACTAATACACTAGCCGAATGACCCGGGCAACGCCCGTGTTTTACCCGATTGAATGTTTTGATTCAAATACTATTTGTTACAATTATAAATTGGCGCCTTAAATAAATGCATATATTAGTTAATAACTATAGCCTATGTGCTTTATCTGTCTATGTACTGTTGGCTTCCGTAGGCGTCTCTTACTGGGAAAAAGAAAGAGAGGATTCCATTTAGTTATTAACTAATATATGCATTTATTTAAGGAGCGACCCGCTCCAACACAATAGTTACAAAAACCAAAAAGCGAGTGGGGTGGGCAAAGTCAAAAACAAAGTGTCTCGCGTAGTGGCGGCGCCATCGTAGCCACGTGATCGTAGCCAACCAATAGGAGAGCGCCATTCCAAAAAAAAAAAGCAAACGGTGACAGAGATGAGGCATGACGCTCGTAACTGTATATAGAATAATGCCAAAATACATATATGGTTTAAAAAAAAAGGCTCAATATTGTAAGGTCTTAATCAGGAGTAGTGGCTGCCATTAAGCTGACAGTTTATACACCAGGCAGTCCACTCTTGAATAATATATTGTAACATTTAATTGATTCATCACTGAATTATTTATTTTTAATGTTTCCCTTGATGATGATTCAACCTAGAATCCTTCTTTACTTTTGTAAATTATTAGAAAATTAAATTTTATTGCCCTCTATCGTTAAAATTTTTACACAAATAAATTTACTGGCAATGCGTTTCTTTTTTTTATAAATCTCTACAGACCTTACTGCAATGATATGATTTAATGAATGAGAGGGCTTGGCTCATCAGTAGTGAACCCTCTCAGCGGTTTCGCCAAATTAATCTCTAGACCGCTCAACTATTGTATTGGACTGGTTTTGTTATATACCCTGCATTTTCTATGGAAGGCAGCTAAATGGTGTTTAGTGAACTATGGACATAAGCTTATAGGTCTGTAGAGGTACATACATATAAATTTCAAGGTATTGCATCGAGCAAAGCTCTTCCGCGCAAAACATGTTTTCATAACTATTATATATTAGAAAATTAAATTTTATTGCCCTCTATCGTTAAAATTTTTACACAAATAAATTTACTGGCAATGCGTTTCTTTTTTTTATAAATCTCTACAGACCTTACTGCAATGATATGATTTAATGAATGAGAGGGCTTGGCTCATCAGTAGTGAACCCTCTCAGCGGTTTCGCCAAATTAATCTCTAGACCGCTCTACTATTGTATTGGACTGGTTTTGTTATATACCCTGCATTTTCTATGGAAGGCAGCTAAATGGTGTTTAGTGAACTATGGACATAAGCTTATAGGTCTGTAGAGGTACATACATATAAATTTCAAGGTATTGCATCGAGCAAAGCTCTTCCGCGCAAAACATGTTTTCATAACTATTATATATTAGAAAATTAAATTTTATTGCCCTCTATCGTTAAAATTTTTACACAAATAAATTTACTGGCAATGCGTTTCTTTTTTTATAAATCTCTACAGACCTTACTGCAATGATATGATTTAATGAATGAGAGGGCTTGGCTCATCAGTAGTGAACCCTCTCAGCGGTTTCGCCAAATTAATCTCTAGACCGCTCAACTATTGTATTGGACTGGTTTTGTTATATACCCTGCATTTTCTATGGAAGGCAGCTAAATGGTGTTTAGTGAACTATGGACATAAGCTTATAGGTCTGTAGAGGTACATACATATAAATTTCAAGGTATTGCATCGAGCAAAGCTCTTCCGCGCAAAACATGTTTTCATAGGTCTACAGACCTATAAGCTTATGTCCATAGTTCACTAAACACCATTTAGCTGCCTTCCATAGAAAATGCAGGGTATATAACAAAACCAGTCCAATACAATAGTTGAGCGGTCTAGAGATTAATTTGGCGAAACCGCTGAGAGGGTTCACTACTGATGAGCCAAGCCCTCTCATTCATTAAATCATATCATTGCAGTAAGGTCTGTAGAGATTTATAAAAAAAAGAAACGCATTGCCAGTAAATTTATTTGTGTAAAAATTTTAACGATAGAGGGCAATAAAATTTAATTTTCTAATATATAATAGTTATGAAAACATGTTTTGCGCGGAAGAGCTTTGCTCGATGCAATACCTTGAAATTTATATGTATGTACCTCTACAGACCTATAAGCTTATGTCCATAGTTCACTAAACACCATTTAGCTGCCTTCCATAGAAAATGCAGGGTATATAACAAAACCAGTCCAATACAATAGTTGAGCGGTCTAGAGATTAATTTGGCGAAACCGCTGAGAGGGTTCACTACTGATGAGCCAAGCCCTCTCATTCATTAAATCATATCATTGCAGTAAGGTCTGTAGAGATTTATAAAAAAAGAAACGCATTGCCAGTAAATTTATTTGTGTAAAAATTTTAACGATAGAGGGCAATAAAATTTAATTTTCTAATATATAATAGTTATGAAAACATGTTTTGCGCGGAAGAGCTTTGCTCGATGCAATACCTTGAAATTTATATGTATGTACCTCTACAGACCTATAAGCTTATGTCCATAGTTCACTAAACACCATTTAGCTGCCTTCCATAGAAAATGCAGGGTATATAACAAAACCAGTCCAATACAATAGTTGAGCGGTCTAGAGATTAATTTGGCGAAACCGCTGAGAGGGTTCACTACTGATGAGCCAAGCCCTCTCATTCATTAAATCATATCATTGCAGTAAGGTCTGTAGAGATTTATAAAAAAAAAGAAACGCATTGCCAGTAAATTTATTTGTGTAAAAATTTTAACGATAGAGGGCAATAAAATTTAATTTTCTAATATATAATAGTTATGAAAACATGTTTTGCGCGGAAGAGCTTTGCTCGATGCAATACCTTGAAATTTATATGTATGTACCTCTACAGACCTATAAGCTTATGTCCATAGTTCACTAAACACCATTTAGCTGCCTTCCATAGAAAATGCAGGGTATATAACAAAACCAGTCCAATACAATAGTTGAGCGGTCTAGAGATTAATTTGGCGAAACCGCTGAGAGGGTTCACTACTGATGAGCCAAGCCCTCTCATTCATTAAATCATATCATTGCAGTAAGGTCTGTAGAGATTTATAAAAAAAAGAAACGCATTGCCAGTAAATTTATTTGTGTAAAAATTTTAACGATAGAGGGCAATAAAATTTAATTTTCTAATATATAATAGTTATGAAAACATGTTTTGCGCGGAAGAGCTTTGCTCGATGCAATACCTTGAAATTTATATGTATGTACCTCTACAGACCTATAAGCTTATGTCCATAGTTCACTAAACACCATTTAGCTGCCTTCCATAGAAAATGCAGGGTATATAACAAAACCAGTCCAATACAATAGTTGAGCGGTCTAGAGATTAATTTGGCGAAACCGCTGAGAGGGTTCACTACTGATGAGCCAAGCCCTCTCATTCATTAAATCATATCATTGCAGTAAGGTCTGTAGAGATTTATAAAAAAAAGAAACGCATTGCCAGTAAATTTATTTGTGTAAAAATTTTAACGATAGAGGGCAATAAAATTTAATTTTCTAATATATAATAGTTATGAAAACATGTTTTGCGCGGAAGAGCTTTGCTCGATGCAATACCTTGAAATTTATATGTATGTACCTCTACAGACCTATAAGCTTATGTCCATAGTTCACTAAACACCATTTAGCTGCCTTCCATAGAAAATGCAGGGTATATAACAAAACCAGTCCAATACAATAGTTGAGCGGTCTAGAGATTAATTTGGCGAAACCGCTGAGAGGGTTCACTATTGATGAGCCAAGCCCTCTCATTCATTAAATCATATCATTGCAGTAAGGTCTGTAGAGATTTATAAAAAAAAGAAACGCATTGCCAGTAAATTTATTTGTGTAAAAATTTTAACGATAGAGGGCAATAAAATTTAATTTTCTAATATATAATAGTTATGAAAACATGTTTTGCGCGGAAGAGCTTTGCTCGATGCAATACCTTGAAATTTATATGTATGTACCTCTACAGACCTATAAGCTTATGTCCATAGTTCACTAAACACCATTTAGCTGCCTTCCATAGAAAATGCAGGGTATATAACAAAACCAGTCCAATACAATAGTTGAGCGGTCTAGAGATTAATTTGGCGAAACCGCTGAGAGGGTTCACTACTGATGAGCCAAGCCCTCTCATTCATTAAATCATATCATTGCAGTAAGGTCTGTAGAGATTTATAAAAAAAAAAACAAAACGCATTGCCAGTAAATTTATTTGTGTAAAAATTTTGTAAATTATATTGATGATGGTTTCAGATTTTGATCTTTAGATTCTGGTAGTTGGCGATCTATGGATACACTCCGGGGGGCTGGGTTACCTTTATGTTACTAATCTTTAGACTCATAAATAAAATATTTTATCTTGTCGTTTTACTTGTCTAATTAACTACGTTACAATATAATAGATATCATCTCAAGTTTCAAATGTTCAAAGAGATGGTGAGATCTTTACTTTTTTTGCTTATCCCTAGTACACGTGGTACAGGCCATGATAATTATGGTGGGTAGAAGTTGGTGGCTTCTTTTACTGTAAGTGCACCACATGTCTACACATGTGACTTCCACTTTGCACTTTAGAAGAAATCTAACAACAACAACATTCAGTAAAGGAATTGGAGGGATGTGTGCGACTAGAGAGGAGAATTTAAAGTGTTAAAAACTAAAAAGCAATAAAACATTGATATTGAAAAAAATAATAATAATAAACTAAGCAACAACTTACAGTGATACTGGAAGACTGCAAGGAAACACACAAAAATAAAAATTAGTAGAGCTACGGTATCAAAATTGTAAAATCAGGGGAGTTTTAAAAGTAATCAACATCTGATGCTCCAGAGTACTGGAGGAAATACCTTATTATAAGCTCTTGTCTCTTTGAAAAATTCCCACATTTCCCTGTGGGTGGACAGGTAATCCAGGATGGAGCCAAGCAAAGCCCGGGATAAGTCCCCAATGTTATCCTAATATATATATGTTATTATATAAAAATATTATTTTATTTTAAATTATAATTTCATAGGTTCAAATACTCTGCTAAATCGACCGCCAGAGGTCACTCTTCCCCTACAAAAACTTGTTGTTTTTCCCCGATGGCCGGCTCAAAACTTTTGTACATTATGTAAATAATCTTTTGTTTTCCTCATTCTTACGCCTTAAGCCAGGCATTACTTTTATCAAACCATGTTTTTTATATATTCCATAAGATCAATTAAATCTATTTTGATAACTGATTTTATTATAATCTCTTCCACGACTGCATACCAAAATCAAGCAAATGACCAATAATTCCTCTACAAGTAATTAATCTCAAAACAGCATAAAATCTTTATTAAATATACAATACTAGACGAATGACCCGGGCAACGCCCGGGTTTACACGATTAAATGTATTATTCAAACACATAAAACATAGCAAAATAAAACATAGCAAATATAGCAAGAGCAGTTATTTTAAACGGCGAATTAGATCAGTTATAGCAAAAAATGAAAATATATATGTAAATATGTGAAATAGTTATAAATTAGAAAACCTGTAAATTTAGTTAAGGACTTGCATTGTAATTAAGTAAAGCTTCTCGTCTAGAACGCTGAGGCGACCTGCCGGCGGCGCGCGTCCGTTGGCTGTCAGCAAGCACGTGACTACCCTGTGCGCGCGCATGGCTTTCGGCTAGGACTGTTCCACGCGACCGCCCGCCATGCGCGCGCACAGGGAAGTCACGTGCTCGCTGGCAGCCAACGGGCGCGCGCCGCAGGCAGGTCGCTTGAGTGTTCTAGAGGGCGCTGCTCGTGAGCTAAGTCGAATAATTTGAATATATAGTTTTAATAATTGATTTATATATTTTTTAAATAGCCTATCGTCATCCCCGTTATTTTTTACCTATGTATGGAAATTTTGGTTTGAATTAGTGAACTACTGCGAATTTGTATACCGGGCATACAAACCAACAAACAAACATTCATTTTTATATATATAGATATATATATATTTTATTATCCCTAGTACACATCGTCAGGCCATGATAATCATGGTGGGTAAAAATCGGCACTACTTTTACTATATGTGCACCACATGTCTACACATGTGAAAAGCAGTTAGACTTTTGCAAGAATCGGGGGCCATTGAAGCATTTTTTTTTTAAATTAGAAAAAAGTGCCCAATGCGAGATTCGATCTCGGGTTTTAGTGGTTGACAACCAATGGTTTAGACCACCACCAACCTCCCTTATCCTATTATGGAGGTCTAAAGACAGATGAACCTATTATTTTGAATAGATGTGGAACCTTTGCATCATTTTCCCATAAAAATTATGTTGTTTTTTTATCTCCTTGTGCAAAGTTTACACAAATTCCATGAGTTCATGCTCCTTGAGCTGTTTTATGATAAGCAGCAGCCTCTCCCAAAGGTCCTGTTGAGTACATCTAATGCAAGCAAAATACGTTCTGGAGCTGCAGGTGGGGTAGATTTTGTTATTATTTTCTATCTTCAATGGCTTGAGATGGCCTGTTCTAAATAATGTTAGTGTTGTTTGGTGTTTTATCAATGAATGGACCATCATCAGATCATCTTGAAGGAGCCTGATTAGTCTTAGGAATCAATCAGATGAGCCGTACCCTGCTATCTAATACTTGGGATATACACAGCACTCTTGATGGAACACAGCAAATGTTGGGTCCTGCAGGCAGTAGCGAAGGCAAACAGCTCCTAGGTGGTTGGCTTTTCTTGATTTAGCAAGAAAATGGGTTGGCCAAATATCACGGAACAAGTTGAATCAACATCCAACTCTGTAGAGATACCACTTTGTTAATTGCTCTTTTAGAATCCTTTAAATTTTTAATGTAGCCTTATTTTTTATCCCTGTGTGTGAAGATTACACGAATTTTATGATAATGTAGTCTTTGTGTGGTTATGTACAAAATGAAATTATTATTATTAAAAAAAAAAAAAATAAATAAATTTTGCTTTAATGATCTTTTATATTCTTGAAAATTCCAACCCCACATGTGAGTTCAAGTAACCAAATGGGGTTCTGGCATCTTGTGAGGTTTTACCAATGACTGTCAAACAGTTTCTATGTGTGGAGACATTAAAACTTGGGCCATTCTCCATGAGTATCATGTGGGATACACAACTACTAGAGGGGCACACACTCACCCTACAACTTCATAGATGTAGATGCTGACAAAGAGAATCATGAGGAACATACAATCCAGCCTGTCCATAAGTCCTCCGTGGCCTGGGATGATGCCCCCAAAATCCTGGATAACAACAATATCAGCGGACAGAGAATCAATGGATACAGTACTTACCTTGAGGTGGAAAGCCCTCTTGAAACCGCTGCAGACAAAGCCTCCAAAAGGTGCAATGATGGAGGCGAAAAGAGCAAAATAGACGGCATGGGTCATCACAAAGGGATAGGTGTGGATCTCTGAGATGTGGATAACCTGCACATCAAGTTGAGTGGAATAAGAATAGGTAGGAACTCTACCGGTCCCAAGCCTGGATGAAAAAGGAGGAGGGGGAGCAGTAACAAGCTTGCTAAAAAACCTGTGTTCAGCTGACCAGACTGATAGTACCCTGTAAGGGCTCATGTTCCTTGGATACAGGATGAGCAGCATCTGTACTTCATGTCAGAGGCGGCCATTTCAGATTGGAGCTAAGTCAGTCTGCTACTTAATAGTGCTCCCAGTCTTAATGACAAAATCAGACGCATTCTACTTCACCCAATCATTATGGATGTCAAATCTCCTTTGATGAGCTCTCCTCATCCCCAGCAGATATCATCTCAAGCCCTACAAGCTTCATACCCTAATATGATTGAGTGGAGAAAAGAAAGAAGAAGAAGAGAATAGGTAGGAGATGGTACAATTTGGAAACCAATACTGTCAAGTGAAACAACATTCCATGATGTGCCTCAAATATTGTTCTGGGATTGAAGTGCTTTCAAACTTATCTGACTTTGGCTTGAATGGGAGAAATGCTGAAATGTCACATATAAGGCCATCTAGGACAACTTGATATGTCAGCTTTGTAAATGGAACTCAGAAATATCTCATTAGTTTTTTCATTGCACAAGTATTCTGGAAGGTGGATATTCTCCATAGTAGTTATAATATAGATTACTTATTTGGTGAGAAGAAATAGTACAAATATGAAATTGTACTGGATCAGGTGCATACATTGAGAAAAAAAAGGTATCTCCTTATTGTGCAACTGAAAGTTGCTGATGGCTTGCGGCATCTATCGGAATGAATATCAATAGTGCTATTTATTCTGATAGATGGTGCAAGCCATCAGCAACTTTCAGTTGCACAATAAGTAGATACCTTAATTATTTGGTGTTGTTCTCAAACTTACGGATGTGATGACATCAGGTAACTGGTAGGTTGCCAGTTGGAACATGGGGTCTGGGGAACACAGTCCGAACTGGAGGGAGTTCCCCACTTGGCTGGCCGGACAGATGAAATAGGGGAAGCCACACAGGACATGGGCCATCTGCACAGCAGCAGTTAGCAATCCTTCAATTACACACATTACTTAATCCTTCATTTAAGCCAGGAAACCAGAAAAGTCAGTTGGTGGACGAGTGGGTAAAACCCTCGATTCCCGACAGTCATGAATCGGGATCGAATACACGTTTAACCTTTGTTTTAATACGTGAATAACCCTCACATATTTATTATTCATTGTTGCAAATATCATAAACTAGGTTGTTCTTTTTGAGTGGTACCTAATATAGTTGTTTTGGAACAAGAACAAGAAGACCAGAAAAGTTTGGGGTTTTAAAAAAATCTGTTTTAGTATTAATTGTAATGAGCTATCATACTATAGGATTATATTAGGATCAGAAAATCTCTTGGTTTCAAATATGATTTAAGCCTGACTCCAGTGGTTCTTTAACTTTAAAGATATGTAAAATTTGTAGCAATTAAATTTACTGGCAATGTGTTTCTTTTCAATAATTACATCAAATATTATCTCTACAGACCTTAAGGTAATGATAAGAGTTATTGAATGGGAATAATTTTTATTAATAATTCAATAATAACTTTTATCATTGCAGTAAGGTCTGTAGAGATAATATATATTTGATGTAATTATTGGAAAAAAAAAAAAAAAACATTGCCAGTAAATTTAATTGTTACAAATTTTATCGATAGATATGGCAAAGGAATTTATAAATTTAAAGATACAGTAGAACCTCCCTGTAAAGGACACCTGGTTGCAGAGCCAAAGTGTCCTTTAAGAAGAGGTGTCTTCTTATTGGAGAGTTGCTACTTAGTAAAAATGGTCTTTTTTCAAATGAAGACTGTCCTTTGTAGAGAGGTGTCCTCTAGTGGGAGTGTTCTCTCATGGAGGTTTTACTGTATCCCCTCAAATTTAAAATGAGTATACAACTAAAAATATAAATAGATAGATAAAACCAAAATAGAATATTATCACATTATCACAGATCAAAACAGAGCTATAAGCCATGAGGATAAAATTGATAGATGTTACAATTGTGCTAAACCCCACCTTCAGACTTTAAACATAAATTAGTCAATGCTGTACTGGCTTTCAGAGTATTTACCAGCTCGAGGAGCATGAACTCATGGAATTCGTGTAATCTTTACACAAGGGGATAAGAAACAACAACAACAGAGTATTTACCCATCCTTATTAGAGATCAAAGTGAAATCTCTGAAACCAAGCTAGTTAATTTGGGTAGCATATTTGAGAGCACCCAATTCTATCTACGACTGTTGACAGATGGTGTTACATTTTAAAACTTCGCCAAGTCTGCTGGTGGTTTTTCCTCTTCACAGTTACACTTAGTTAGAACAGGGGGTCGGTGATCTAAACCGTTGGTTTTCCACCGCTATGACCCGGGATTGAATCCTACATTGGGCACTTTTTTCGAATTAAAAAAAATCTTCCAATGACCCCCGAATCTTGCAAAAGTCCAACCCCACCTGCGAATGCAAGTAACCAAACGGGGTTCCGGCACATTTGTAAGTGCAAAGTCGAACTGCTTTTCAAATATGTAGACATGTTGTGCACTTATAGTAAAAGCAATCGTCAACTTCTGCCCACCATGATAACCATGGCTTGTGCCTTATGTAACTAGAAATAATATATATAAAAAAAACCTTAAGAACAGATCCTTTTACTCCTTTGAGAGAGACCTAAAATTTACATTTACCTTTAAAATAGACTTGTGGGCAAAACTTAAGGAAGTGGAAAACCTTTGATATCATAAGTTGTCTATTTTTGAAGGAGACAATTTTGTTCACACTTGGTTATCTTGTGTGCATGCATTCATTAAAAGTCACTGTGTATCAAATATCTTTTAGAGTTATTATTTGAATCCTTGTATATACATGCTAAAAGGTACAAGTTTTGTCCAAGAGTGTAATAAAAAGGCGGATATTTTTAAAATGGTGATTTTAAAATAAATGCAAAATATCACATGGCAAAATAGAGTAACTGGGCCCCATTATAGCAACCTTCCATCAATGGAACTACTTCTTTCTAAAGAACAACACCAGGTTGTAGAGCCAAAGACCTCTTACTGGAGAGTTACTAAATAATAAAATGGCAATTTTGCAAATGAAAACTGTCCTTTGTAGAGAGGTGTCCTCTAGCGCGAGTGTCGTCTCATGGAGGTTCTACTGTACCATATTTCAGAATATATTTCAAATTAATATTCATTCAGGTTTATTCCACAATGACTTGGTCAACCCATTAAATCTAATCACATACATGTTGTTGGCCCTCGTCAGCAGGCTGTTCCTCACACTAAAGGTTGTCAGAGAGGCTTCTTAAAAAACCAAGGAATGGGTTTTTAGGCTCATTTTAAAAGACTACACCAAAATATGTGAAAGAGAAAACAAAAATCATAAAATAAATAATACAGTAGAACCTCCATGAGAGGACACTCGTGCTAGAGGACACCTCTCTACAAAGGACAATTTTTTTATCACAGAAATTACCATGTTTACTATTTAGCAACCTTCCAGTAAGAGAACACCTCTCCCTAAAGGATACTATGGCTCTGCAACTAGGTGTCCTTTACAGGGAGTTTGTTCTACTGTATAAATTGTTGTTTGGTTAATATTTATTCCAAAAGATAGCAAGTTCTATCTAAAATGCTTATATGAACAGTCATGATGTGCTTTTTTTTTTTGGTCATAAATCTTTTTTCCCATTTTTCTTAATCTCACAGAAAAATCTACTGCCATACTTGGACCTACATTAATCATTGTCATCTTTTTTTTGCTTATCCCTATTACACGTGGTACAGGCCATGATAATCATGGTGGGTAGAAGTTGGCGACTGCTTTTAAGTGCATCACATATCTTACACATGTGAAAAGGAGTTCGACTTTGCCAGAGCCTCGTTTGGTTACTTGCATCCCCTGGTGGGGTTTAACTTTTGAAAGAATCGGGGGCCATTGGAGCATTTTTTTTTTTAATCAGAAAAAAGTGCCCAATGCGGGAATTGAACCAGGAACGTAGTGGTCAAAAGCCAACGGTTTAGACCATCCTTTCACCGACCCCCACAGATTGTCATCTTGTCTCTCAGTGGCTACTTCCCCAAACAAAGGACTTACCAATAATCCAAATACCACAGTAAGGATGCATCCACCGACAAAACCTTCCCAGGTCTTCTTAGGGGACAGCTGTGTGAGCCGAGTGCGGCCGAAGAAGAAGCCACAGAGGTAAGCCATGATATCATTGAGACTCACCAAGGCAACTGGCAACATTGCCCTGCACAACAGAGAATATTAGACCAATGACCCTACATCTGCCAGAGTCCACCAATATTATTATTTGACAAAATTTCATTTTAGTATAGAGTAATACAGTAGAAACTCCCTGTAAAGTAATTGCAGAGCCAATGTGTCCTTTAGAGAGAGGTGTCCTCTTACTGGAGAGTTGCTAAATAGTTAAAATGGTCATTTTGCAATTGAAAACTGTTCTTTATAGAGAGGTGTCCTCTCTAGTGGGAGTGTCCTCTCATGGAAGTTCTACTGTAGTAAGAATTCCTTAATAGGTTATCATAATAATTTACTGGCCTCCAAAATTAGCTGATTAGACTGATCCTAGTGTTGAATGACAGTCACTCCTTCCAGTGTCCCCAGTCAACCTTCTGTGCATCATGTGCATAGACAGAACACCAATCTCAAACATATCTTTTGTTGTTGTTTCTTATCCTCTTGTGTAAAGATTACAAGAATTCCATATCTTTTGTTATTTAGAATTATAAAATTATCTATAGGGAGAAAATATCCCTCGTGCAGAGATTTCATTCAAATAAAAAGAGAATCATTTACTCCAATAGAAAAACTTTGATTATGTAAAAAATCAATACAAGTATTTATACAGTAGAACCTCTATGAGAGGACACCTCTCTATAAAGCACAGTTTTCATTGCCAAAATGACCATGTTTACTATTTAACAACTCTCCGGTAAAAGGACACCTCTCCTTGAAGAACACTTTGGCTCTGCAATTAGGTGTCCTTTACAGGGAGGTTCTACTGTATTTCAGAAATTATTTTACTTTTGTTGGGAAAATGTCTAAAAAATAAAAATATGAAGTAAAGATCTTGTATAACAATGGATTGATCAGAAAAGGTGCCTTGATGTAGTAATATTGGGGAAGAATGGTAAAAAAAAAAAAAAAGAAAGGAGACAACTCTGGAATGTAAAAAGTACACTTATGGACAAAACTTAAGGAAGTTACAGTGTAAGTACACTGATAATTGGGGGACTACAGATAAATGGGACCCAGTCCCAATTAAAGAGAATGTATAAAGTAGCAATGTACCCAGACTCACCAAACCAAACCTCTGAGGGCGGCATGCAGGAAGAGGGAAGCCACAAAAGAGAAGAATGTTGCAAAGGAGATGTACCACACCCACTGTACACACCAGAGTTAACATTTCACTACCAGAGAGATAGTGGGGGGGATGGAACCAGAGCTGTAGTAAATGTCAGGGTTCCTTCTCACTCTTTAGCTAAGGATCATCCTGGCTATGCCCGGTGAGTCCCTAGGTACCTCCTTCCATGGCTTTATATATATGTTACAATTTTATGTAAATCCAAAAAATGATTTGTTAAAGTTGAAGGTGCAGTCGTCTTGAATTTAATTAAAAAAGAGAAAATCAGTCTCAAGAAGTTTATTGTTGAACTCTTTGAGCAAAAAGATTATATTAATTTTAAGTAAATATAGAATTTTAACATTTAATTCTATATCACTATTTACATATTTATATAAAATAAAATCTAACTTACCTAACCTCTACTAAAAAACAAAACAATCTATTTATATTTAAGGTGGCGCCATCTAGTGGCCAAGAATAACAGAGTTATTTTAAACAGATTATTAATAAAATAATATGTACAAGGATTTACATCTATGACATTTCTATAAATTATTTTTTAAAAATTATATAACATATATATATAATAGATTGAACCAACAACCCCTTATTGGTGTAATATAACAAGATTATAAACATGTTGTATAATAGAAACACCTCTGTAACTATGATTATACACATATTATACATGTATCATTGCATCACAATATGTAATGTACTCTGTACAAACTGGAGATAATAAAATAAAACTGTGTAATAGAAGAAGAGCTGAGTTAAATAGCCGAAAGTGAGATATAGAAGTCCAACAACGTGTAGGAACGAGGCTTAAATATGTCAGAAGATCGTAAAGAGAGTACAATGACCTCTCTTTCTTGGACTCCCCCAGTATTGCATCAGATGAAGGCCCAGAAATTCCGCATTTGCGACTATGAAAACCCCTAAAAAGCAGGAAATGGATCGCTACTTCCAAGTCCGCGGGAGCCTTTATCAGTCTATCCTCCGATGTTACCATAGACCAGTAAGCAATCTGTTCCACTCTCCATCTTTCTGCTTGGCTCAACTCTTTCTGTTCACAGTACTTTTCCCAGTGCAATTGTGTCCTTCGTTCTTTGTGTGGACAATCCCAAATCTTCCATTCTGCCTCGACCATGACAACCTGTACTCTGTGAGAGCTGTGAAAGGTCTTCCAAGGTGCAGAGAGGTTTTGGAAAGCTCTCCATATCTGAGTAGACACTTGGTTAACCACATAAACATTATGTGGATTGTGTGGAGATAGAAATATATCTTTTTAAATATACCTTTCCCAAGTATACTTGGTACAATTCCTGATTGGCAATTTCCTTTTAAAATAATTACACAGCAATACTGCAGTTTGATTTTTGCACTCACAAAGGTGTCTCTGGTAATTTGCACTCACTAGTGAGGCTGGGATTGTGAAAATTAAGAGCCATTAAAACTATTTATTTATTTTTAAATTAAAATTTAAAAAATCCATGCAGGATCTTGGTTCCCAGTTGTTATAAAGCAGCCCTGTATACCATCATCATCAAGAGGTGTAAACAAGACAATATTTGAAGTAGCCCAGATACAACTCAGCGGCACAATGGGGTGAGAGGATGTTGTTTCTTATCCCCATGTGTAGAGATTATACGAATTCCATGAGTTCATGCTCCTCTAGCTGGGTGAGGATGTGGTATAATACATTGGATAATATCAAGTTACTGGTTACACAAGATACCGCTTTACATGTTACACAAGATATCACGTTACATGTTTGTTGTATTTGTTACTGCTTATTTGGTTTCATTCTTTGTACCTGTCTTCACCTGGGGCACATTTTTAGTAATGTTTTAAACATTTTTTTTCAATAAAAAATCTGTGAAGGAGTATTTGAGAAAAATCCTCACATTAGTTAATTATGTTGTTACATAGAAAGAAAAGCACATTCCAGATTAGAGAGAGAATGTTCTAGAACGTTTGAGAGTAATGTAGAAAAAGCGGAAGGTGACTGATTGGTCAATCTAAACTGATTGCACAAGGCTTGGTGCTGGCGGCTTTCTGATTGGCTGACCAACCATGATGGTTCTGGAAAGATCTACTCCGGGATATATAGGGATGAGAAACCCATGCCAGAGGAAGAAAGATAAGAAGTGGAGGTAGAAGAATGAAGCTACGTGGTGGACTCCAAGCATGCTGCTGTCTCAAGAGGTTGGACTGCTGCTTACCTCCAACACTGGTGTTTCGGATACGATCACTGCCTCACTTACCCAGCTCGGAAAGATTGCCGAATCCTGGATATGTCTGGCCTTATCTAAATAGTTATGGCAGAGCTTGACTGTATCTTCTTGCCAGACTTCTTTTAATCTCCAACCGAATTGAAGCCTATTTGCTTCCTTAAAAGTGCCCACAACACCAGAAAGGCAACCCTGCTGACACTAATGATTCCCCAACACCCGATTGTTACTGACACACTTTTATTAAAACTAAACACGTCCTTATGTACAGAATTATATTTACAAGTATGTAAATCTTCTGGCTGAATAAGCAAAAAATAGAGAAATTTACATAACCGGCGTCTCCAGCCGGTGTACTTCCTGGAAGATTCTAGAAGGTTCTACGAACTTCTCTGTCTCTGTCAACGTCTCTTGTTCTGCTCCTGCTTTCCCTCACCGTGCTGCAGTTGGTGAATTTGTAACTGCTGTTTTCTTTGTTGTTGTTTTATTTTTGGACTCTTTTGTAATTATTTTATCATTAGGCTTAAATAAAGTCCTAAAGATCCTTTGTACCTACAGAAGTTATTCTTTGTCAACCAACAACGCAAATATATTTACAGCAGGACCTCCTGTAAGAGACCATAGCCTAAAAAGATGAATATATCCCTGACACTAGACACGACAGTTTACAAAGGTGGTGTCAGGTCTCAGGGGACTCTGGGATTGAGATGGCTTCCTGGCAAGTATAATGGATACACTGTGTTCTATAATACAGTAGAACCCCCCTGTAAAGGACAACACCTAATTGCAGAGCCAAAGTGTCCTTTAGGGAGAGGTGTCCTCTTACCGGAGAGTTGCTAAATTGCAAAAATGGTAATTTTGCGAATGAAAAATGTCCTTTGTGGAGAGGTGTCCGCTAGTGGGGTATCCACTAAAGGGAGGTTCTACTGTATATGATTTTGGAATAGTAGAACCTCTATGAGAGGGGACACCTCTCCACAAAGGACAATTTCCATCATCAAAATTATCAAACTGTATTATATGGAAGAAGAAATAAATATAATTTAGTACAATTTTGTTTTAAAGTAAAACAAATTCCTATTATCTCTGTCCTTATTGCAATGAAAAAAATATAGGGAAGACTCATCAGTAGTGAATCCTCCCTAAAGTTTTGCCAGTTTAAGCTATCAGATTACTCTATTAGTGTCCTCCCCAAGTCCTGTTAACTGCCTCAGTATGGCATGGAGGTGACCCTGGGCAGGATAGGTGAAGTATGTCTGGAAACTTGTACTCCTGATATGGCCACTCTAGGGCTCATCAGTAGTCAATCCTCCCAAAGGTTTTGCCCGTTTAAGCTATCAGATCACTCTATTAGTGTCCTCCCCAAGTCCTGTTAACTGCCTCAGTATGGCATGGAGGTGACCCTGGGCAGGATAGGTGAAGTATGTCTGGAAACTTGTACTCCTGATATGGCCACTCTAGGGCTCATCAGTAGTCAATCCTCCCAAAGGTTTTGCCCGTTTAAGCTATCAGATCACTCTATTAGTGTTCTCCCCAAGTCCTGTTAACTGCCTCAGTATGAGAGGGAAGTGACCCTGGGCAGGATAGGTGAAGTCTTGTTCTCCTGCTAGGTCCAACCTAGACATGAAGCTGTCCTACTAAGCCCAGCTAAATGTTAACAGGCAAAGTCCTACCTTTGTGTGATGTTCCCATCAACAGGAAACACACCCAATTACTCTGTATAAATTCTACTCTTCTAGAGAAGAGTGGACGGACTTCTAGACATGGTCTAAGCATCACTCTATTAGTGTGATTCTTCTTGGTAAATATAATTAGAGACAGTGAGATGGGGGGGACAGTATATTGCAAACATATATTTTTACTTTCCCAAAGTCCATAATTTTGAATAAGGTAACTGTAATAAGATATTATAATATAAAGTATTAGAGAGTGACAGCCCCAGGTGGGGACACCGCTATGACTCATTCACTGCTCTAACTTGATATAGCTTAGTCAGGGGGTGTCTGTTTCTTGAGTTCCTTAGTTCTCCATAAAGATCTGTGGACATCCTTCCCATCACTACCTAGGGATAATGAATACAGTAGAACCTCCTTTAGCATACACACCTAAACAAAGGACAGTTTTCACAACCAAAATTACCATTTTTACTAATGTAATGCCTCTGGTAAGGGGTCGGTGGAAGGCTGGTTAAACCGTTTGGTTTTCGATCACTACGACCCGGGTTCGATTCCCGCATTGGACACTTTTTTCTGTTTAAAAAAAAAAAAAAATGCTCCAATGACCCCCGATTCTTGCAAAAGTCCAACCCCACCAGCGAGTGCAAGTAACCAAACGGGGCTCTGGCACATTTGTAAGTGCAAAGTCAAACTGCTTTTCATATGTGTAGACATGTGGTGCGCTTACAGTAAAAGCAGTCGCTAACTACCCACCATGATTATCATGGCCTGTACCACGTGTACTAGGGATAAGCAAAAAAAAAAGAAAAAGAGGACACTTTGACTCTGAAACTAGGTGTTGTCCTTTAGAGAGCTTCTACTACAGTAGAATCTCCAAGAGAGACACTCTTCTTAGAAGACACCTCTCTACAAAGGACAGTTTTCAGAGCCAAAATTATCCTTTTTTTTTACTATTTAGCAAGTCTCTGGTAAGAAGGCATCTCTCCCTAAGGACACTTTGGCTCTGAAAGTAGGCGTTGTCCTTTACAGCGAGGCAGTTCTATTGTGTATCATTGTCAATTCCTACATTTAGTACCATTGAGGCTTGGCACCTGCAGCTCCAGAACACATTTTGGCTTGCACTAAACAGGACCTTTGGGAGAGGCCGCTGCTTATCGTCAAACAGCTCGAGGAGCATTAACTCATGGAATTTGTGTAATCTTTACACAAGGGGATAAGAAAAAACAACAACAAACAGTACCATTGGGGCAGTTTAAATAAAATGTCTCTCACTAGATGCCATTGTTGTCTTGGGTGTAGCTTGTCATTAGTTCTATGAGAGAGCTGAGTTTGTCCATTTCTTGAAGTAATTTGAAAAATTATTGACAGAAGCTCTGGGACAGTATTAGTCCTAATTTTCCTGAATACATACCCAAGGATTCCTCCTCCAATTTGTAAGCTACGATCCAGTGGAACAATCTGATAGATTAACCTAATTGCTGGGAGGGTTCACCACTGATAAGCTAGGCCCTCCCAATATGTTTCTCATTGCAGTATGGACGGTAGGAAAATATTTTACCTGAAAATAGATGAATAGTGACAAATTATTCCCATCTTCTTACATACAGAGCAAGCCAATGTCTTATATAAAATTGGTAGGAATATGTAAAAAAAAATATATATTTTTGTTCCAGGTACTTTTAGCCTCTAATAACTTAAGTTCTGTACTTGATTACCCATTACTAAACTCCAAGGCAATAAAAAAATCTCTTAAAATGAAAAAAAAAAAAAAAAAGGAAATTAAAAGAGAGGTTATGGGGCTTTAGCCAGCGATGGTCAATAAAGATCGGATCAACCCGCTCACTCAGTGAAAAGAGCTAGCTTGTTTTCATGACTCACTGGTAATACCATTGATAAGAAAAAACATTATTAAGATTCTTTCGCTATTATTTTCAGTCTCATATATTCATTATTTATATTATATTCAAATAATAGAGAGAGAAGTTCAGAAAAAATACTCAGGAAATATACAAGGTGTGTCCAATAAATAATGAGACTGGTCAAAAATAAAGAAAAATAGAATGATTAAAACAATTTTTATTAGTATT